>KV908524.1:288532-309342 GCA_002005505.1 Botryococcus braunii
CATGCAAGCGCTTGCTCGCATCCACACAAATGCACAAGCCCACACACATGCGCGCGCGCGCCCGCGCACACACAGACACACACACACACACACACACACACACACACACACACACACACACACAGAGAGAGAGAAACACACACACACATGTACGGAGGCACGCACATCCACACAGCACATAGCACAGGCATGCGTGCGCGCACATACGCACACACACAGACGGACAGACTTCCAAACAAGCAAAGGCATGCATACACCCAACCGATACAATTCAGCAGTAGGGACTCGCCTATCTCAACCCGAACAAGGACCACAGGGAGAGGCACAACAGGTAACAGGCAATAACCAGCATAATATGGGAAGAAATGTACGATGAAAATCCATTCTCCTGCCCCCCCCCCCCTTCCCACACCCCCGTTCCCCCAGCTCCGCGGAGGGTGGGCTGGGACGGGGGAAGGGGGCGAAAAAAGGTCTGAATTCTCACATTGACTCCTCATCATCATCTTCCAAGCCCTCCTCCACGTACTCCACGCTTGCTTCCTGCTCCTCCGACTCCACCAGCTTCTGGATGACCATCTCGAAGGCCGGGCTATCCCGTACAACCAAGTCCTCCAGCAGTTGCAGCACAGCTTCTGCCTTGGCTTCCTCATCCTCGCCATCTTTTCCACCCAAGCTCTGCAGCAACCGTTCAGCCGCCGCCTCCGCCCCTGCCACAGAAGCATTTTCCAGACGCATTTTCAAGAACCTTACCAATGTATTTTCCAAGAAGACTACCTACGCATATTCAGGAAGGCTGCCTACGCGCGTTCAAACAGACTGCCCACGCAATCTCAAGTGCATAGGCATCTTCAAGAAGACTGCTTTGTATCTTAAGAAGGCTGTGTATGCATCTTCAACAGACCGGCAACGCAGACTGCCAACGCATCGTCCAAGAAAACTGTCTTTGCGTCTTCAAGGAGGCTGTGTATGCATCTTCCAAAGATGGGGCTATGCATCTTCAAGTCGGCTGTCTGTCCATTTCAAGAAGACGGGCCGTGCATCATCAAGAAGACTGCCTAGTGAACTTCAAGAGACAGTGTATGCGTCTTCTTCAAGAAGGCAATCATTACACTGATGACCGCACCTGAAAGCAACTGCTAGTTCCTTTCACAATTAATAGCTTTGGTAGCCTTTGCACAAAAGAACACGCGGTAAGCCAGCACACTTTGCTGGAGAAAACCATAACAACGAAAAAGTCTGCTGCTTGCCTACGTGGGAAAAACCGGGAGCAATATCGCTCTTTACAGGGGAGGAATAATCGAGCCCACGCTCGTCTGCGGTGACTACTGTGTGCGCGAATGCGTGCAAGTGTGTGCGTGCGTGCCTGCGTGCATGCGGGCGTGCGTGTGTGTGTGTGTGTGTGTGTGTGTGTGTGTGTGTGTGTGTGTGTGGGGGGGGGGGTGGTGTGTGTGTGTGTGTGTGTGTGTGTGTGTGTGTGTGTGTGTGTGTGTGTGTGTGTGTGTGTGTGTGTGTGTGTGTGTGTGTGTGTGTGTTAGGGGGGGGGGTGTCTGCGCATGACACATGGGGTACGCACCAAACCAAGCCCGCATCCTCCCAGGGGGCCCTTCCATACAAGGAAGCATGCAAGCAAGCAAGGAAGCATGAAAGCAAGGAAAACCAGAAGCTGGAACCCACGTTCTAGATTGCCGGCTGCGGAAGGTGTGTCATCTGTGTCACTTTTGTCCTTTTCAGGAGCCTTTCGTCGGCGGCCCCGCGCAGGTGTGCCTGCTTGTACTGCCTCCGGGGGACCCTCCTCCTGTTCCTCAGCTTCCTGATTTGATGCACGTTTTCGACGCCCTCTCCCCTTGGATGTCCCTGCAATCCCCCCGAGCCACCGTCCCCAGACTTTGGTATTTGCACCAAATGCTGAAATATATGATGTAACCGATGAATTCAAAGTTTAGGTGTCCCGCCAAAGCTCCTCAGCCCGGTCCCTCTGCCCACTCCTCCCAACTTCAGTCACCAGAGTCCCTTATTCGGTCCCTTGACCCCTGCCCCAGGGAGCCCATGTCCCTTTTTAGCCTCCCAGCTTATAGGAGGGCCTATCGTATTCATCGGCCAATTCGTGCCATTCGGGCGTTTTGTACAGACGAAGTATAAGAAGTGTGGGTCGGAGGCTCTTGGCTCGACAGTACAGAATCTACAAGAAGTGTGGGTCGGAGGCTCCCGGCTCGACAGTACAAAAAGTACAAGAAGTGTGGGTTGGAGGCTCCCGGCTCGACAGGACCGGGACCTAAGTCGTTGCCCCACCTAGCCAAGCTCAGTCCCCTTGTCAGCCCCGCAGCGCCAATTCCAGTCCCCAGGGTACCCTTTTCAGCCCCAACAAGTCCCCAGTTCGGTTCCCAATGCTCCTCTGCAGTCCCACCCATCCAGTTTAGACCCCAATGTCCCCGCATCAGTCCCGCCTAGCCAAGCCCCATTCCCCTTTCTCGCCACCCACTCTCCACCCTGGTGTAACTCCCAGACACATGGCATCCGTACCTCAGGCCAAATGTACTGCAGCTGTCCCGCCTTCACCTCCACTTATGTCCCGCTACCACTCTGATAGGCACCCACCCTTTTTTCGTTTCACCCCGGTGTGAGTGAGCCCCACCCGACACACATATAATGCCGCTCAGTGTGCGTACTGACCGGCACGTGGGAGAGTGCGCACGTCTGCACAAATGGCATGCATGAACATGACAAATGATGACAAATGACACACATGACAAATGATGACACATGACAAATGACATCAGCCCCTCCAAAGCTAATGTCGGCCATTCAATTACTGACACTCTGGGCGTCCTAAGCACGCACCCTGACTCCTCTCTTCCGCCTCCCGCCCGCCGACGCCCTCCTCGATTTCCTCGTCATTCAGCGCATTTCCCCGCAGCCCATCTGTAGGCGAGCTTGCCTGTGTCTGCCGCGATGCTCCATCCTCCTCCGCGTCCTGTTTTGGCGGTTGTTTTCTGCGCCCTCTCCCTGCCCGGGTTCCTGGCCCTTCACCCAAAACCACATCGCACACCTTACATCCTCACATTATGAAGGGGTGTACTTTGCTGCCCTAGCCACCACAGCAACACAGGCAGGAATCCTGGCCCTTCCCCCTAATCACCATCGCTTCCTTAGATGATATACAGGTTGCTGTGCCACTTGCTGCTCTAGCTTCCTAAAAGCAACATAGGGAACCACCCGGGGCCTGGTCCTCCACCAAAACACCATTGTGCTTCGTTCCGTCACACAAAAATCGTCCCTGCCGCCTCGTGGGCTTGTTTGCCAGGAAAGCGGCCTAGGGATTCGAGGGTGCATTACGGCCCGCTGCGGTACACTGTACTACCCATGGGCGGTACAATGTCCATTGAACAGCAGAAGGCTGTGGCTTCCGGCTCAATGGTCGGCGACACAAAATTCATGTGAGCCATAATGAGACCGCAGGTTGTTTTCCTTGTATCTGTATTCCATACTGCGCAAGTTAGTGTTGACCGGGTGGATACAGTAGGAGATATACTTTGCACATACAATCACATGAGGCCTCGAAATGACTGGCCCTCTAAAGCATCAATGTGCTTCGAGGGGATGACCAGCTACAGACAAGGTGTGTGGAGGGGAGGGTGGGGGAGCGCTTGTCTCTATGACCTGAAAGGGGGGGGGGGGGGTTGCGTGCAGGTGAAACCCCCGGGGGGGGGGGGGGAGTTCCGACAAGGAAGCGCCAGTACCTGTGCCGGTACCTGTAGGTACCGCAGGATCTGCAGCTTGACAAATCCCAGGTCTGGACCGATCCAGGACCCCTCGGATCCCGACTCCTGCCCTCAAAGCCCCCCTGCTGCTTGTCTGGTCAGAGACAGAGGCTGCAGCGATTGACCTAGCATTCTGACCTTGAACGCGATGCACACAGGACTGAGCGTGCGAGTGGGAAATTTCGGGAGGCCCTCCAAGAGAAAACCTGGAAGCCTGTGGCAGGGGCATGGACGCGCTCGATGCAGGCAGCAGCTTTCTTGAAATGCGGAGGCTTCTGCTGCAGCAAGCGGGCCTTACTGCGGCAGGCCCTGAGTGCAAGAAGACAACACACATCAGTAGGTCCCTCCGGAAAGGACCAGATGTTCCACCCCTCGTGGCGGTTCCCGCATGCAAATCGAAGGACTTAGCAAAGGAATGGAGCGAGTAAGCAAAAGCCCGGAAATCAGGTGGAAAGACAAGAAGGAAGGTATAGCAAACGCCCCGCTGGAAGAAAAGCAAGTCCCCCTGCTGGAAACCATAAATTTCAAAGCAAAGCGTGCGCTCCTCTATCTTTGATGTCAAGCGTTGGCATATAGGAATTCGATTTGACAGAGGAGAATAGCATCTCTTGTTAGACACCTTCCCAGCCCACCCCCCTGTGCCGTGGCCACAACCTCTATATGGTCTACCACAGAAGCAATCTGCTTATAGATGCGTTCCGGATTGTGTTTTTTGCATCATGAGTGTTAACAAGTTCACCGATTGTGCGAGCCACGTTATTAAGGGTGTAAGATTGACAAGCCCGTTTGAAATTGAGGCAGCTCCTTGACAGACTTGTGCTGCAGTAGGTTCGATTTCCTTAAGGCCATGATCCTGCATGGTCTACGAGGACAGCAAAGTAACAGACCATACCTCATCAAATCCTATAAAAAGGAAGAATCATGCATGCAGTTTACCGAATTTTGTTTTTCACACAAAGGAGGCGAATACACGGAGTTGGGCGAAGTATGTTCGGAAAAGTGCACTTACTTGGACCAGCCACTGCCATCACACGGAACTCCATTGAACGGAAAGAAAGAAAGAAGTGTTGCAATATGGCCAGTTTAATATCCGCGTCAGTTCAACATGCTGAAGAGGATGTCGAGGCCGACACCATATATCCCCCTTCCAAATGACCTATTCATTCATCGTGTCCATAAGATAGTTAGCATGATAAATTGAAATGAATGGAGAAAGTAGCAATTATCCTGAAAGTGTAGAAGGAAGATTAGGAGTGTTGTACAGCGAATGTCGGCCCGAGGGTTTCGGAGAGTGATCTGATCCGGCGATGCGTCCGGAACACAACAATCGATCTGTCCCTTCCAATTCACGTGGGGCTTCGTTTCCCTATGTTCATGTATGCCTTGCACACACTTTCCCATATGATGAGCGCATCATCAATACTGGTACAAAGTCAACTAGATAGTTTCACATCAATATTGTATACAGTTATCTGTTCTAGCGAGCTGTTGAAGCAAGGTTGGGGCTACCCCACTCAGAAGTTATAGGAGTTCTTTAGCGAGTCGCTCAGTGGCTTAATGCTGGAGGGGATTATCGAAATGCTAGACTAGTTTTCTGGGATGGCTGTGTAACGGCATCGTTAAGACTCTTGCTGACCCCGCAGTACCTTCATTTCGATTGTCTGAAGTAAGCTGAGATAAACAGCTCGCATTTGAGTCGCCAGTGGAAGAAGCTTCGCTGAAACAGAGGGTTAGAAGGATCGGACCAGAATGATTATCGGAAACAAGGGCATCAAGTATGGCCTATCTGCCCCCGCAGCGAAGCAGAAAGCAAAGGCTGTTGTAGTTAAGCCTTTGAACGTCTTTGGAGATGACGATGAATCAGGCGATGAATCTAAAGCAGTGGGCAGAGATATTGCTCGTCAGGGAGTCAGAAAGCTTGCAGACACTAAGGTTAGTTGAGTACACTGCAAGGCATTCCCCTTGTAGGGTTCTTATGGCACACTTTGGAGTTCCTGGGCAACCAACTGTGCACAATGTGGGATCTGAGGCTTTCAATTGTAATTTATTCCAACTGCGTGCTATGCTGATCAGCCCTGCCCTAGCTGTATAGCATAGTGTTTACTGGCAGAGTCGTCAATTGCAAGCATGGACATTCATTTCCCCCTCCTTGCGAGGACAGTATCGTATCAGGAGAGTCCCTCACATAGGTGGACTGTGGTGGGTAGATTGCACAAATGCATGAGCGGGCGCTGGCGGAGGACGCATCTGTCTTTGACTACGATGGCGTATATGACAGTATACAAGAGCAGAGGGTGCAGCCGAAGCAGGCAGAAAAGCTTGCAAGGAAGTCACGATATATTGAAGGGCTCTTGCAGAAGGCTGAGGAACGAAAGAAGGAGGAAGATATTGTATATGAGCGCAGGTGGGTTTTTGTTCTGCCCAATCAGTGAGCTAATCTACGGGATGTAGCCGTCCTGTGAACGTCCAACTGCCATGGTGCGGCACATTTCTGCATGGTCCTGTTGGAAAGTTGAGGTGGAAGCAAAGAGTCAGGAAGCTGGAAATGGGCTTAAGAGTGCAGTACTACGCCTTAGATAAGGCAACATAGCTGCGGCATCCTGTGAAAGGCTGCATTCGGAGGCTGTGAAAGAGAAATACGATTTTGTGCTATACTGCTAAGGTCCTGTGATAAACTCTAAAATGGTTCTTCTGCTGGGGAGCTGGCGCTCTCTCTCTCTCTCTCTCTCTCTCTCTCTCTCTCTCTCTCTCTCTCTCTCTTCTCTCTCTTTCTCTTTTGTGTTTGTGTTTTGTGTGTGTGTTGTGTTTGTTTGTGTGTGTGTCTCACTCTCACTCCTCTCTCTCTGTCTGGGGGGGGGGAACGGAGAGGCGGAGGGAAAGGAGGGGGACGGAAGGGGGGGGGAGGGGGGGAGGGGAGAGAGAGAGAGAGAGAGAGAGAGAGAGAGAGAGAGAGAGAGAGAGAGAGAGAGAGAGAGAGAGAGAGAGAGAGAGAAGAGAGAGAGAGAGGAGAGAGAGAGAGAGAGAGAGAGCGAGGGGAGGGGGAGAGAGAGAGAGGGGGGGTGGGGACGCTCTCCATTCAGTCTAATAAAATTTTGTGGGACTCTGGCAGGCTAGCTAAGGAGAGGGCAGCAGAGGACCATTTGTTTGGGGATAAGGAAAGCTTTGTAACGGCGGCATACAAGCGCAAGCTGCAGGAAGACAAAATATGGCTGGAGCGTGAGCGCCTCCGAGAAGAGCACGAGGCTGCAAACGATGTTGTTAAGAAGGGCCACATGGGCGACTTCTACAGGTTGGTTGTCATTTTCGTGTTCTCGTGCGGGCTGGCGGAGACATACAAATTCAGCGAGACTAAAAGTTCAAAGGGATCCCATGTGACTCAATGTCGATGCCTAAGAACATAGGCAAGATATGCAATCAAAAAAAATCTGAGCAAATGCATGTGCGCACCTTCATGGGAATGTCACCATGCCAGAGGGAAAGGTAATTGGCCGCCATACGTATGCATGGGTCCTCATGTTTGGGACATGTCATTTTGTCATGAGGGGATGCGGTAGCTCATCAAATGCATAAACATTGTTTTGAGAGTGTGCACGCATGCAATCGCGCAAGCGAGCGCGTGCGCGCGTGCGTGAATGGGTGTGTATGAAAATGAGAGAGAGAGAGAGAGAGAGAGAGAGAGAGAGAGAGAGAGAGAGAGAGAGAGAAGAGAGAGAGAGAGAGAGAGAGAGAGAGAGAGAGAGAGTGAGAGTGTGTGTGTGTGTGTGTGTGTGTGTGTTTTGTGTAAAATCTTCAAGTTCTGCTGTATACCCTCGTGAGGGATACTGATGCAAGGAACAAGGCCTTGATCCGGATGGCGAAGTTTGCCGATGAGGGCCAATGACAACCCATTAGGAAAAGGGGACCGCACCCAATGGTTCCCGAGCCGTGACATGTGCTGGAGGATGGCTTAATGGTGTCAAAGGATGTCAGGATGCTTGTCATCAGTGCATGTCTGTATTCTTCTAGTCAGTGGTTTTTTTTTTCTTTTCTTTTCTTTTTTTTTTTTTGGGGGGGGGGGGGTTGTCCCTCCCTGCCTCTCTCCCTCCTCCCCTTCATCCCTACCTCCCTCCTCCCCTTCATCCCTCCCTCCCTCCTCACGTTCCACCTTCCCTGCCACCCTCTTCCCCTCCCTCCCTCCCTGCTCCCATTCGTCCACACCCTCCATCCAACCTGAAGTTATCTTTGGATCGGGCTGGTGCAGGAATGTCATGACAAAGAACGTTGATTTCGGTTCCGAGGCCAGCAAGGGCAGGACCGGCGACGCAGCAGATGGGGCTGCATCAAATGGGGGAACCGCGGCCTCGAATGGGGACGCCGCATGGGAGGCGGCCCGGGCGGCACGACAGCAGTACGAGGAGGCCCAAGGAGCTGGCGAACCAGTCCAGGAGGACCTCGCTTCTGGGGAGGCCGTGGGGACTGGTCCAGCCACCAGCGTTCCTGGGGCGGGCCTCCTGGCCGACTCTGAGAACCCCCTTCTGGCCAAACAAGCGAAGCTCCTCGAGGTGTGACCCTGTTTCTATCGGGATTTTGTGGGGTGGATCTGGGGAAAAGCTGACCTACACGGTTTTTTGGGTGAAGTACGCTGGGATTGTTTTTTGGAGACTGAGCCCCTGTTAGGAGCCCATAAGTTGCTTCGATATCTTAACAGGACGTCTGTTGGCATTTGCAGGATGGGAATCTGCTGTAGGGGCGGGGTCTAGTGGGTCAGCATGCCGAGTCCGCAAATAGGCCTCACTCATGTAGGGACGGAGTTTAGGTTGATAATGATAGTGGCTTTGGTAACTGTGCCTGAATAGAGCTGGACGTTTAAAAAAGGGTAGTTTCGACTTAAATGGAGCATTCTGGGGTGTGGGGAGGAGAAAGGCGCATGATATGGTAGAGTATCCCTAACGTTTTCTGTGTCTTTGTAGCAACGACAAACAATCTTGAAAAGACATTACCTGTCGACGCTGGCGAACCATATTCGTCTCTCTCTCTCTCTCTCTCTCTCTCTCTCTCTCTCTCTCTCTCTCTCTCTCTCTCTCTCTCTCTCTCTCTCTCTCTCTCTCTCGCTCTCTTCTCTCTCTCCTCTCTCTCTCTCTCTCTCTCTCTCTCTCTCTCTCTCTCTCTCTCTCTCTCCTCTCTCTCTCTCTCTCTCTCTCTCTCTCTCTCTCTCTCTCTCTCTCTCTCTCTCCCTCTCCCTCTCCCTCTCCCTCTCCCTCTCCCTCTCCCTCTCCCTCTCCCTCTCCCTCTCCTCTCTCTCTCTCTCTCTCTCTCTCTCTCTCTCTCTCTCTCTCTCTCTCTCTCTCTCTCTCTCTCTCTCTCTCTCTCTCTCTCTCTCGCTCTCTCTCTCTCTCCCCCCCTCCCTCCCCCCCCCCGCCTCCCCCATGCGCGCGTGCGCACGTTGGCTTTTTGCGTAACCCTTGGTTTTGGCGGTGTGGGAGTAGGCAGCCAAGCGGAGGGAGGAGGCTGGAGCTGCTCCCAAAGAGGACGGGGATAAAGATGCTGAAGTACAGGCGACAGCCGCGGCAGAACCAGTGCTTAGCAAGGAGGACCGCGCCGCTGCGGCACGGGAGCGGTATCTGGCCCGCAAGCGCAAAGCGGTTGGAGATGCTTCCTGATGAACTCTTGCACGACAATATGGGTACCGCAGCAGGGCCACTAGGATCAGTACAGCCATCAGGAGCCCCGTACCCTGGCAGTACAGGTGGCAGAACCCTCGCCCGCTGTCCTGTACATGCATCAGAAACCCCACTCGCTGTCAGCACAGGGGTCACATCTCCCGTTGGCTGTCTGTACAGGCGTCGGAAACCGTGTGCGCTGTCACTATAGGTGTCAAAACACCTGCTGGCTGACAGTGCAGACATCAGAAACTCCGTTCGCTGTTAGTACAGGTGTCAGAACCCCTGCCCGTTTCCTGTACAGCCGTCAGAAACATGGGGTGGGCCATTGGTTTCCTTCGCAGTTGCCGGAGTTGCCCGCGGGTTGGCGGCAATATGGGCGTGGCTCCGAGAGCGTGATCCATTTATGCATTCCCATAAAACCCCGTTGCTCCTGGATTGTCACATCTTGAAGCTGTCCTGATTGATCCGGATGAGTCCTTCAGTATTGAGTAGTAATGCAGGACTGAGTGTCAAGCCCTTTTGGACACGAGGATGGCGTGGCCAGGTTGGGGCGCCTTCAGTATTGCAGAGATTAGTTGGCTTTGCTCAGTTTATGGGTAACACAGACTCGCAAGGGGGTTGTCCCTCGTCAAGTGTGTCGGGATTGCAATTTGCATGACGAGGATTGCAGTGCAAGAAAGGTGGGGAGCTTTACTCCCACAACAGGCCTCAGCGGGTGCAGGAGCAGCAGCCCCTGGCGGTCTTTAAGTGCACACAGATATGGGCATAGTTTTTGGTTTAACAGCCCTGGCATTATCAGGAGGGGTCAAGGCATCTGTGACTCTCAGGTAAAATTAGCCAGTGCTGCCAGATAAGGCTCTGGGCTGGCCTTCTGGCAAGTGTGAGAAGGTAGCTTTTTCGATTCCTAAGCGATAGTTTGTTGCGCCTGAACGATTCTGTTGCAGGCCTATGTGAAGATGGCCAGTAGTTCATGTATGCTGCACCGGCGAATCGCCGGGAGAGGAGACAGAGGTTTTCATAATGGCCACAAATATGTAATTGCAGTCACAGTCGGGATTCCCCACTGCAAAAGGCACATGTGTACTCATATGGATGAACTTACAATTGTGCTCGAGTTCAACAGATATGGTTTACGTTTGGCATGCATTCTCCACTGCTGTGTCTATCCTTGAACCACTGGTTAATGAATTTTTGGAAAATGTGCTCTTGACGCTCGTGGTTCAAAATCTTACCAGATAAGAAAGAATTTTGCTGTAGCTTCCTTTGTGATGGTCCTGGACGTGGCAGTATTTGTGTGGTGGATGTCGTGAATGTTTGTGGATGTGCTCTCCAGGGGGTTGGGCGGGTGACGGCAAATCCAAAGGGGAATGCCCTCATGGTTGCCTGTCCCTCCTCCCCATCCACCCGCCCCCCCCCCCCAACAGACACAGACACACGCACACACACACACACACACACACACACACACACACACACACACACACACACACACACACACACACGCACGCACGCACGCACGCACGCACGCACGCACGCACGCACGCACGCACACACACACACACACACACACACACACACACACACACACACACACACACACACACACACACACACACACACCGTGCATGCCCCTAGTTTCCTTGGCAGCACCCGCAAAATTTCCATCATGTGGGGCGATCAACGCTTTGTATTTAAAAACCACAACATTACTGGAGATGTGCAAAGCCACAGAGCAACAACCACCACAAGTTTCCGTCATGTAACTCTGGCCAATTCTTTCAGTCAAGGGTCCCTTGTTTTTCTCCTGCAATGCCATCACGGCATATTCCGAACCAGCTCACACCTCCACGAGTCAATAATTACACGGGACCCACATGATCAGGATGCAAGGTTACGGCTTTTGCTGATGTAGCCCGGAAAATGATCGAATCAGGCCTCGCGGCACTTCTTTGGTAATTGAAAGCCTAAACGTTCCTTCTTCCTATCTCAGGTAACACTCCACGCTTCCGTTTCTCCTGTTGGGTCACTTTCAAGCCCCCAGGGACCCCCACCAATTGTTCTGACGTGGCCACTTTACGTCCGTTCTATTCCCACACAAAGCAAGGTCCGCCCTTTTCTTCCTCCCATGCATGGGCCATACGGGCCCTCTATCCCGCCCTCAAAATTCCTGACCGAAAGCCACGTTCCTCTCCCCCCCCCCCTTTTCTCCTTCCCCCCACCCCCCCCCCCCCATGGCAGCCCAGACAGGGAAAAATAGTGTTTTACCAGGGACGAAAAACAAATCGTCCTCCTCTCTGGCCCCACCTCCTCTCCTTCCTCCTCCAAAACAGTGTTCTTGTTGTCCATCCAATCACTGCCTCTGCTCGAACTTCCAGACCTCCCTTTCCTAAATCTGAAGACGCCCTCTCTTCCCCATCTGTCCTAGACCCCCCTTTCTTGCGTGCATACAGACCGAGTACGCCCATAAACATGCTGGCATTCTTGTAATGAAATTTAAAGCTCCACCACGACCTTTCAAAGGGGAAAAGCCACCCGCCTTTCCACGCAGCTGCCAGAACCACTTTCCGGCCGCATTTATTGCTATCAGGTCAAGTGTTCTGAAAACGGACACATCCAAATAAAACACCATGGGTTATGGCTATACCCCATTTTGCAAGACTGCCCGCTCAGGGCGAGCTCTAAATACATGCATGCACGCTAGGTCAGACACACCCCCCCCCCCCACCCAACTTCTCGTGCAAATGGCACGGAGACCCAGGTAGGCTGTCTGCACAGGAATTCTACCAGGCATGCAAATCTCAAAGCAACATCCCTGGGAGTTTGCCCATGCATGCAAAGCTCAAAGTGGGCTAGAGCCCCATCCGCCGCAGCCATGCATGCAAGCCTTTGGACCAGCCACCTCCCAAGCAGTGTGTCCACATCCCAAGCAGTGCGGCCATGCCCGCAGGATCAGGGCCATGCATGCAAAGCCCTAGGGCCGGGGACATGCATGCCAGGTCTCCCTCCCACTTGATCCGAGTGCGTCTGCAAACTGACGGCAAAGCGCTGGAGTGACTGTGCCGCTAGCCTTCTTGCCCATTAACAGGGGAAAGGGAAGGGCATGGCCAGAGAAACACCCAAAAATATACCTGCAAAGAAGAGGATGCAAAAAGGGCTAATGGACCATCACAGGGGAATCAATCTTGTTTGCCGAGAGGTGTACTACCTGTAATGAATTCAAAGTTCTGTAACATTTACTTTCTCGGATCTTGTAATGCAGGATCCCGAACCAACCGCACCAGATCACCAGTGGAAAGCGCGGAGAAATTTTCGTGCATCAACACTACTGAACAGCACCTGCACCACGTAAGGTAGACCATGCTCGAAAGCTTAAGCACGTGAAGCTTCGCTCTCTCTCCCTATTTAACAGGGGAGGAGGGATTGACACTATCTTTCACTGTGCTGGCGGAGAAAATGACTATCTCCTTCGCTCTGTTTGCGGTGAGAATTGACACTCGCAAACGCAGCGAAGAAAATTGACACTCTCCTTGGCTGTGTTTGCAGGGGCCGCTGTTTCTTCTTTGCAGCCACTCAGGAGTGTCTGCGGCTTTCCCAGACATTGCGGACTGCTTGTCTTTCAAACGCGAGTTTCTTATGCGCCCTCATCAAATGCCCCCAGAGCTTATCGTCCCGGTGCCCCTCATATCCCTGCATCAAGCCGGCACAGGCCACAGGGCTTCACGACTTCATCTATGTTCTTTTTCTTTGTGAGCCGCGTTAGGTAGGGTGCGATAGGCAGGGAGTGTCAATCTTGCATGCCGGCGAAAGAGCTACCCTCGCTTTCAAGGATAATACACGCCCTCAAACTGCAGCCTTTGGGGGCAGATCCTCCTTCTTCTCCTTGCCGAAAATTTTGAAGGCTGACCAGATGCCGATTGCCCAGCCTCCTGCTCCCACATGTTAAAACAATATCAACAAATCAGGTGCTAAATCAGGTACTCTTCCAGTATGTAGAAATTTGAAAGACATATCTCATATGCTACTCTATTGGCAACAAACGAATCAGCTTGGATATGCACGCGCGTACAGCCCCCCCTCCCCCCCCCCCCCCCCCCACACACACACACACACACACACACACACACACACACACACGCACGCACGCACGCACGCACGCACGCACGCACTCACTCCCCTCCCACCCCTCCCTCCCTCCCTCCCTCCCTCTCCCAACCACACACACCCTAACCATCATGCATGGAAATATGTGCATGTAAATGTTCAGCGCGTCCTGGAACACACTTGTGTTTCAGGTGACAAACACCACAAAGGGCACTGGCCAAATCGCTCCAGCCCACAGCCAGTCTCCACCTCCCTCACCCCCCCAAATTACAAACTATGTAGTTCTTGACCCTTTGTTTGGCCTTGCCCCCTTCATATCTGACATTCAAACTCTTAAGTAAGATTCCCATAAACGAACACAATCGGGTGGAGAAAGAATGTGTGGCTCACCCAGTACTGCAAATACAATGTGCTCCTCCTTCCACCTGTACAGGGAACAGACAAGATGCCATCAAGGACTTCATATTTGTGAAAGGCTCCTATCATTGCCTCCATGTCCAATGCATGTCATGACATCGAAATAGCCGTGCACATGTGTTACAGACAACGTTTCTGCTATAGCAGTTGCAGTCCTACCAAGAAACTGGATTATTCCCAAGCCGCCAAAGAACCATCATGCTGTCGAAGGAATCAACAAGATAGTGTTTATGCAAACACATTGCAATAGCAGGAGAAAACAGCTACAACAATCCTTGGAAGCCTTGCTGTCAAATTGAAATACAGGGATATATAAACTGGGGGCTGTACAAGGCGTTTTTGTATGGTACATACTTGGAGACTTCTGTTGGCGCTTCCCAGAAATTCACTTTTACTTCTCCGTGTGCGTCTGTTCAGCCACCAGCAATCAGCAAATGTGGACATTCTGGAGCCAAGAATGTTGTGAAACATGCCACACATATGGGAGCAACATGATAACCCTTAAACCTTTCACACACGAACGCAAAGGATGGTTCCAGGAACCCGAATCCCTCTGCATTTGTTTTGGACATACTACTGCGATTTCCAAGCATACTCAAATTGATACGATGGTGTACCTGCTGCCATAAGCCTTTGCTGCTGCAACTGGCCTGCTCTGCGAGTCAGCCGAGCTGCCAAAGGGGCAAAGCCGCTTCTGAGAAGGCCACTCATTGTATGTTGGATATGACGGGCGACTGGGATTATAATTTGTTCCAAGTAATGAAAGTTGGCTGTATAATCTTTGAGAAAGAGGTTTTGCTTCGCGAATCTCAAGCGTCAAGATCGCGAGCTACTACTGTACCGCTGGCTTGTACGGGAGATCAGGTCCACGCTACGGTTCTAGTTCTTCAAGTTGTTCGGTAAACAGCCGCCTGGAGGAAAAGGTAAATCAAAAACTGGTATTGTCACAAGTCTAATCTTTATATCCTTAATCCACGTGGATGTCTTCTCTGTTACAGTGCCACTCGATAAGAGCGAGTTCATACAGCGATGGCTTCAGTTTTCGACTGAAAGAACCGCATCATCTAGGCAGGCATTTTGACTCGTCTCTCGTAATTGGCCGCAGAAGTAGATTCGATTCCCAGAAATCAATTATAATCGCGAGAGGATTCGGATTCGAGCTGCCAGGATCTGAACCTCGTAGAGGTACCAAAAGTGCAACCAAATCTTTCTGTGATTTGGGACATTGTGTTATATCTGGTCAAGGGTATCTGTTTTACAAAATTTAAACCAAAGCGAAGATTATTGCAGGATACCGAATATCCTCTTTCGTCATAAGACTCCGCGTCATTGCCCAGGAGTCGATTCAATAGCTTTGGAAGTCATTGTAGTCCTCATTTTTCCATTCTCCGAAATTAATGTCAAATACTCATTTCCCCAAAGCAAAGGCATTTATGGGGGCCACCTAAGATGTTCAAGTACTTCATGAATAAGATTGATTCATATCTACAAGATATCAAGGACTGGCATGTACTTTTAACATACAGATACTAACATTGAACTGCAAGGTAACATTTTGCAAACCATGAATTGGCTCAATCTCCAAAGAGAACTAATTTTTCGCGGCTTAAAAGCTCACCGAGCGCTTGAGACTGAGTGTTCCTCAACAGATCACTCATAAGCTCTTCATGAAGATATTGATCAATACGCTCACTCGATCTATCCCTCCCTCCTGCTCTCCCACACCCTTTCCTACCTCCCCCCCCCCCTCTCTCTCTCTCGCTCTCTCTCTCTCTCTCTCTCTCTCTCTCTCTCTCTCTCTCTCTCTCTCTCTCTCTCTCTCTCTCTCTCTCTCTCTCTCTCTCTCTCTCTCTCTCTCTCTCTCTCTCCCTTCCCCTCTCTCCCGTGCATGCCTGCCTACATGCCTGCATGCGCACCTGCCTGCATGCACGCCTGCTAGCCTGTGTGTGTGTGTGTGTGTGTGTGTGTGTGTGTGTGTGTGTGTGTGTGGTGTGTGTGTGTGTGTGTGTGTGAGAGAGAGAGAGAGAGAGAGAGAGAGAGAGAGAGAGAGAGAGAGAGAGAGAGAGAGAGAGAGAGAGAGAGAGAGAGAGAGAGAGAGAGCGAGAGAGAGAGAGAGAGAGAGAGAGAGAGCGAGCGAGAGAGAGAGAGAGAGAGAGAGAGAGAGAGAGAGAGAGAGAGAGAGAGTGGGCCTGGGCGTGTGGTGTGCGCACGCGCCAGAGAGAGAGTGAGTGGGCGTGGGCGTGTGGGTGTGCGTGTGCGTGCGTGGTTGTATGTGTGCATGTACCTGTGCCTGTGCCTGTGCGCGCGCGCGCGTGTGTGTGTGTTGTGTGTGTGTGTGTGTGTGTGTGTGTGTGTGTGTGTGTGTGTGTGTGTGATGCGTGTGTGTGTGTGTGTGTGTGTGTGTTTTTGTGCGTGCGTGCGTGCGTGTGGGGGGGGGATTTGGGTGCTGTGACTGTGTGTGTGTGTGTGTGTGTGTGTGTGTGTGTTGGGGGGGGGGGAGGTGTCCTTGCTGTTCCACCCTCCCTCCCACCCTCCCTTTTCCTTCTCTCTCTTGCCACCCTCCTACCTTAGCGACCGACATCAATGCAAGGTACTTGCCATTCTCTTAGCGCCCCCTTCTGTCATTTACCGCGGTCCCCACATATGTGTTCTGCCTGCCTCTCCATTCTCAACAAGCCATTATCTTTTTGACTTCGTCAAGCCCCTCCCCTTTCTCATAATGCCATTCCTTTACTTGACTTCCTCAAGCCCCTCTCGGTTCCCACAATGCCCTTCCTTTACTTGACTTTATCACACCCCTCTCCTTTCTCATGAAGCCATTTCTTTACTTGACGTAATCAGCCGCCTTTTGTTGCCAGGGGAAGAAGGAAAATGGCAGGTGGGCAAGCTCCTGAACTCCGCTGCCTCCGTTCTTCTGTTCCGCTCAGTGCTCACAACCAAAGTTACGCAAAAGTACCTGGAGCTCTTGAAGGCTATCGCGGTTCGAGCCCCGCCAGAGCGCTTGCTGGACGCCTACGGATCTTTTTACTCCCAGCTCATTGCCACTGGAAACTCCTCGTGGCAGGAGTATGTGGTTGACCAGGTGTGTGTGCGCATCTGATAGTAAACAATTATAATTGACAGGTAGTTAGTGAATTGGATATCATTAAATCGTAATGAAGGGGTAATATGAATTAGTGAATTAGATGGGTTTATTATATACATACAATGGTACAGCAGAACTGTTAGAAAGTCAGGGGTCATATCGCAAGGCGTAATCTGAAGTCTGCATCCGTATAAGGCGGGAGGACCTTACTGGCTAAGAACCGTATTGACTCTATCGCCCCCACCTATTTTCCCTCTCCCTCCTATTTCCCGTCGTTCTCCCCCTTCACCATCCCCCCCCCTCCAGGTCCATCTCTCCGTCTCACTTTACTTCACACCTCTCACTGCCCCAGCCAGAGGGGCGGTCTCTGAGAAGCAGCCGCGCAAGCTGAAGGTTCCGGGGCCTACAGATATTCTGGGGGAGGGACAACCCATTTGCTCGGAGCGTCGCGGATGGCCAGCTACCTGCGGATTCGGGTATCCGTACCGCAGCGCGGTACGATTTGGACGCCCTGCAGCGGTTGGCTGTGGTGGAGCAGACACTGGTGGATTGGGTGCAGGATGCCTGTTCAGGACCTGACACAATTCCTGAGGACTGGGCTCCTGCCGGTACGGTCCCCATGGGGAGGGGGGCAGGAGGGAAGGAGGGGGGAGCGGGGAGAGAGGGAGAGAGGGAGGGAGAAGGGGGGAGGAAAGGGGGAACGAAGGGGAGGGAAAAGATGCACACACGAAAACACTCATGCGTGGTTCCATGCCCGCATGCACACACGCACACACGCGTGCGCGCTCGCGCGCGCGCACACACACACACACACACACACACACACACACACACACACACACACACACACACACACACGCACACGCACGCACGCACAGACACCCACCCACGTACGCACGCACGTGCGTGCGCGTACACACACACACACACACACACACACACACACACACACACACACACACACACACACACACACGCGCGCGCGCGCGCGCGCACGCGCACGCCAGCACGCACGCACGCACGCACGCGCTCGCGCGCACACACACACACACACACACACACACACACCATTGCAACCGAGATACTTTTCACTTTGTGGGCTTCAGGGAGTTTCAGGGATCAAGCAACACACTCTGGGTCTAGCATAAATACTGAGCACAAGCAGGCGGCTGGGTCCATGCAGCGGTACAACTGGGGCCGGTACGGGCAGACGCAGCGCCCCGCCGGCTACGGACGCCGCCACCCGAGTTCCGGGATGATGACCCTCCCTTGGGGTCCGCTGGGGTACTGGGGGAGCCCCTGCTGGTGACCTGCCCGCCGCCTTCCCCTGAACAGCGCAGGGAGTGGATGGACCGCTTGGCTAGCCAATGGCGCTGGTCCGATGGGTTGCCTGATCTGGAGCTGTACTGGCACTTGTACGGCTGGGGGCCCACGTCCCGCCACTCCCTCCTCACTTTCCAGAATGGGGGCCTCTCAGGATACACCTCTGACCCCATCGCAGGTACACCGGGCCATGCTACTGAAAAAATAAAGGACCTTCTTTTTACTTGTTTCCAAGTTTTCAAACTATGATTCAGAAATGAAGCAATCAAAAAGGAGGTTTCAAAACTAATATCATTCCCAAAAAAAAGCACTTCTCATGGAAGTGATGCTTTCGATTCCGATCTTACAGGCCCGCCGTTAGTGAGTCAGGAAATTCCACAATGAAAGGATCAGGTCTCCAAACTTGTACAGCAGAGGTCCCAAGCAACCCACCACCAGCTCTGTGTGACACTCTGGCGGGGAGACTGCTTGCTGCAACGAGCTCCGTGTGGATATGACACAAATCCAGCCCGAGGTACTCAAGCTTGGCGGAGGGGGGCCAATGCAGTGAGAATGGCACGGCAGGCTTTAATCTTGGAGGAAGCCATTCGTCAAGGAGAATGGCTGCTCGAGGTGGTTGAAAGCGTGCGAGGATTTCTTGCTGGTCCTTCATCTGGCTCTCTAACAGCTCCACGTGACGCTCCTCAACAGTACATAAGGAACGGAGGCCTGAAACACATCATCGAGCATGTGGCTCGTGCGTTGCTGCAGGTAAGGCACGCCTTCGCCCTGCCTGCCCCCATCGTTGAGTGCAGGAGGATCCGGAGGAGGATCCGGAGTAGCTTAAAGGAAATGAGGGAGTTAGGTTATCTGTTTTGAGGTTGGGGTTGGTTCATAGGGTGCTGTTGTGAACGGTTGTAATTGCATCTTCCAGAAGTGGATGGAGGGTCGGCAGGAACAGGAGCAGTGAGGAGGAGAAGTGGGAAGGCGAAGGAGGATTGAGCAGGATCCGTAAGAAGGAAAAAGGGGGGAGGAAGAGGAGTGGGATTGAGCAGGAGCAGTGGGAAGGAAAAAGGATTGAGAGGTTGACTGGGTCCCACGAAAGTGTCCTTTCCAATTGCGGCGTCAGACACTTAATCGTGTTTCGAGGTTGTGGCAGGAGTTTGGGCAATCCTCGGGCCTGCGGATTGTGAGACACGTGGATGGGTCCCCGGAAGCGTTAGCTAAGAGCCTGGCCGCCCACCCGCGGACGCCCTTTGTGGTTCTGACCTACGAGCTGACGCAGGAAAGCGCTCTCAGCATATACAAGTGCCCACCAGGTGCATCCTCTAAAATCACTAGCTTCAATCTCACTCCCAACGTGGTGCCCGGCAGGCTGGGTCCTCCAAAATCACCAACCTTCAATCTCAATCCAAAGGTGGTTCACATCAGATTGTGTCCTTCTCAATCTTAAGCTACTCAATCATAATTCTCAATCTCTCTCCCAATGCCATACCCACCAAATTGGGTCCTCCTAAATCAGATGCTTCAAGCTCCTAGTGTGAGGCCCATCAGATTGGCTCTTCAATCAGAAGCTTCAACCTCACTCCGAATGCAGTGCCCACCAAAGTGGCTCCTCCTCAATCAGCTGCGTCAAGCTCGCTCCCAGTGTGTGCACATCAGATTGCTTTCTTCTCTCAATCATAAGCTTCAATCTCACTCCCAATGCGGTGCCCACCAAATAGGGTGCTCCTCAATCAGATGCTTCCAGCTCGCTGTTAGTGTGGTGCACCTCAGATTGGGTCCTCCGGGAACACAAGCTTCAATCTCACTCGAAAAGCCGTGCCTACCAGGTGCGATCCTCCAAAAACACAAGCTTCAAAATCACTCCCAATGCTTTGCCCACCAGCTGCGGTCCTCAAGAATCACAAGCTTCAACTGTGTCGCACTTTGATGCCTTTGCCAACTCTCCTGGTTTCGTCTTCCCTCACCATATCATTTTCATCTTCTACTGCATACGCTTACAGCTTCCCTCGTCCAGTGCACAGCGGTACAGCTTCCCCTTCTCTTGCGCGCTAGGATATATTTAATGATCCTCCGTTGTAAACTGGTGCAGCTTCCCAATAGAGATCTTTCCTTCCATACCGGCAAATTTTCAATCCTTAACTGACATGCCTGCACATTTTGGACGTAGACGTATAGTTTCCATTTTCCCTTGCATACTGTACAGCTTCCCTCGTCCCTTGCATACAGGCATAATTTCGAAGTTCCTCTGCACAACGGTACAGCTTCCCTCTTCTGTGTATTCCAGGATAGTTTTAGAGACAAGATTTCAACCGTTAACGACACCACCATATAAACCGTAATATAATGTATATAGTACGTATAGTTCCCAAATTCCCTTGCAGTACAGTCACCTACAGCCCGCTGGGTTGCAGGCACCTTGCTGTCTAATTGGCCAGCAAATGCATTCGTGGTGGACCTTCGAAGGAGTTGAAGGAGCGCCAGGATGCAGCTGGTGCAGTC
>KV908525.1:0-2500 GCA_002005505.1 Botryococcus braunii
TATATACTTTCAGTGAAGGGTTCTTGATCGACCATGAACACGGTCCACTAGCCTGAGGGTTGAAATCACTGAATGAGGGTAACAAAGTCCCATTTTGACATAGTATTCTTCGCCTCACTGCTTCTTCGACCAGGAGGCTGTGATCTGCAGGACCAGCTTGTGCGGAAGGCGGGTGCCCGAGCCTTCTGCATATCAGCATCTTACAAACAAGATGTCCAGGTATTTCTTATAGAGAGAGTGCATTGCAATTTTGTGTCTGTCGTCTGAAGCCTATAGTGACAGTCTGCACCCAACACAGTACAGCCCGTCCCAATGGGTTTCAGACAGACACGGGGTGACCATTGACTCTCTGCACATGCCCACCAACTCCCCCCTTCTCCCCCCCCCCTCCCCATGCGTGTCAATGGCCCCTCACTCACGCTTGCAGACACTCTTTCCCAGTTAGGTACGCGTCACTCTTTATTTATCCCTATCCTTAATCCCACAACCCCAACCCATCACCCTCAAGGTCGTGCATTTCTCCAAATGAACCTGCACAGGGCCTCGCTTAATGGGAAAACATGTAGGATTCAAAGCGGCATTAATTTCTAATGGCATCGCAAGGTCGCCCCGACATGCATGAGGCTGATGGCTGATGAGATAGAACCAGAGATATCTGTAAATCAAGCTCGCTACTGCGCTGTACGACAACGTTACACAAAAGGCTGAGATTCGACCTTACCACCACCATCGAAGTTCCCGGCCCTCCACAGCATCGACCCTGCACATCATAAATAGCAGACGATATTGGGGTATGTAACCTGGAGGCCACCCATGCATGTCCCACAACTTGGGACATCTCCGCGTTTCACTTGCCGTTCTGGACACCGTATTTACCGTTAACTAACTCTGGGCTCGTCCAGGCTTTTGCATTGTTCTTCAAAGACTCCACACCCTATATGGGAAGTCAGAATCTCGCACCCCCCCTAAACCTAACCTAATGCCCTTCCCGCTACGATGCTTTGACAGAGTATGAGGCGATGGCATAAGGCTCCCACAGGGAGCAATCGGAAGGGCTTAAAACACCCCACGAGAACGTAACTTCTTGCTTAACAACCACTCGGGGAAACGGCCTCAAAAAAATGCAGGGTATCAGTTTCTAGTCAATATACAACCACCACACAAACGTGGATGTGAGGGTGATGGTCATCACACATGCAAGCACTTTTAAGTGCCTCGTGAATGTCGCACACTAGCTCTCATTCCCGAACTAGCACAAAACCTCATGTGTCTCCTAACAATGGGCGTCGCAGTCTGAAATTGAATGGAGGAGGCCCAGCACAATAAACTGTATAACACTACACAACATAACTACTGCACTTTTTGATGAGACCATGATTCCCACCCCCCCGAGCGCACACGAGCAAAGGAGGAAGGAGGGAGACGGAAATCATCATCGAACTGATGGATGACCACAGAGGAGATCCAAGTTTGAAATGAAACAGAAATTAATTACTCTGCTGATCACAGAAGATCATTGACAAGCACATTGGCAGCTTAGAAAACACACATACCGCACGAACAAGGGGACTTTGCTGTGCATGGTTTTGCACGCCTCATCCTTCTGTTAAACACTTTTACTTCGCAAGGTGTCCATGCGCACAGATTGGCAAAAATTGAGATGAAGCAGAATATCACTACAATTGAGAAGATAACGATGGCACAGATGCATCAAAACAGTTGTGATAGACGACA
Organism: Botryococcus braunii; assembly: GCA_002005505.1. Lineage (NCBI taxonomy): Eukaryota > Viridiplantae > Chlorophyta > Trebouxiophyceae > Botryococcus > Botryococcus braunii. The sequence continues at coordinate 1,735 of KV908525.1, forward strand.
GGTCTCGTCCTGACGCCATCATCTCATAAAACTGTCCACATAAAACCGCAAAAACAATGTTGTGATGCCAACAGAGCTTATGAGAATGGCTGAGCGTGAGGCAGAAAGCCGATCAAAAACAGTTGGAGCTACTCCCATCCCATACGTAGACACGACTTGCCCCTCACTCAATGCCTGCAGCCTCTTCGGGTCACCCTGTCCCCGCAGTACGCCAGTCAAAACCAACCCACTTAACACTGGCAGCCATGAGCAGCTTTGATGTCCAGGGTGCCCAGCAAGCAGACTTTGAAAAACCAGACCAGCAAGCCACCTGCTCATGAACGGTAGGCCATTGATGCGTCTTAATAACCACAGGAATGATGGAAAAAGGAGCTTTTATCCAGATAAGTGGGTTCGTTTTCCTGCAATCACATTTGGACTTGAAAATTACTCAAGTAAAATAGATAGTTTGGGTTCGGATATGTTTCAATCCCAGGGCAGCATTTGCAGTTCAACTCTCAACAGGACATTCAGTCTGAAGTGACTGTAGAACAAAGTGACACCTCTAGAAGATGGGCAAGAATACAGATGGGAGACAGCACACAGGCTCTTGCTACCTTGACAGGAGGATCCATGAACTCCGGAGCAGTCAAACCGATGGCTTGGCATAAATCTTTTCTACTAATTTCTTCCTTTCCACGTTTTCCATAGAACGGCGAGTCGAAGCTGTCATCAATTTCAAAGACGTCTTTAGACGACTTCAGACAGCTGACATTCTCATCAAACG
>KV908525.1:5000-30000 GCA_002005505.1 Botryococcus braunii
AACCTGTAGCCCAGATAAGACCATATGTCACTGCACGATGCACAAATACCGTCAAAAATTTCATCTGCTAAGTTAAGTCCCCTCGCCCCAGAAAATGGCTGCCTCTGTTACTGAAACCCATGGTTACGGGCCCTGGCTTCTGCACACGAGCAGGCATGACATGTGGCTTGCAGTTACAATAATTTTGGAATTACTGTGCATGAGATTATCCAAGTACAGCTGATCCACAGGCATGCAAAGGAAATTGCCAGGACTGCAACATTAAGAAGCCCACCACCAGCCAATCCCGTAAGAAAACTTGCCTTTAGAGAAGAATACCCCAAAAGAGAGCGACTACATGCGGAAACCACAGTACATACAGTACCATCAGGAAAAAGTGTAATGTGCGCATGACCCGGCACAATGGTAGTCGAGTACCATTGCTCTGGGACCTACAACTTCGGGGCTGCTGCTGCTGCTGGTGTACACAGCACCAGTACTCAAGACAGACCTTCCTGCTGCTAGTGCACACTGCAGACGTACTTATCGCTCGACCTTGCCTTACTAACTCGTTGAGATATCACCAACGGGATTCAAGGCCACTTCTGATATCGACCATGAGCTCCAAGTCTTACCTTCCTTCTTTATTCATGAGACCGACCGCCTGAAAGGAGACCTCAATCAAATAGCGCCTTACTCTCGATGAAAATAACAAAAGGAAATATGCGCAAGAAGCAGGAAAGAATGGCGGAGGAGCAGCTCACCATCAGAGGGTTTCTGGAGAGCACCGCCAGGTGGAGCAACGTCCACTCATACAGCTTGCCGCAAGCATGCATCGTAGCGATGATGATGCTGATGTCCTTCTTCAGCAAGTCGAACAGCCCTGCCACCATCCTTGCAACATTCGGCCACCCCTGTGCAAGCCCGCCGGCACACTTGATCAATCATAGCATCCACGTCAACCCACCCAAAACGCCCTGGAGAGAGACACACACACGCGGACGCGCGCGTGTGCCTTGTCACTTGTGCTTTCACGTGCTGTTTCAAAGTGGTTCAAACATCTGGCTCTCACAGACTCATCCATGCAAGTCCACCTCCCATATGTGAATTCTTCAACCTGATCTTGTTCAGTCTTCTGTCATCTCATTATCCCAGTCGCCTTCCCCCCCCCCCCCGCCCTTTCTCGCTCTCCCTTTTAAACTTCTCCAAACCCCCAATCCCCCAATCCCACCCCTTTTCCAGGGAGCCTCCCACATGGTATAGAGCGGCAATGGTGTGACTTCAGGGGTCCTATTGTTCTTGCTCACAGAAAAAGACCCACATGATCTTGTCATACACCTCACCAACATCACCCACGACACCCAGGGGGCCGGGGTCCAGCCACCCACCCACATGCCTGCAAATAGCCAATCCTGCTAAGAGGATAACATCACCACTTGAGCACCCCTCGTCCCCCTAATAATAGGGATTTTAGGGAAAATTGCCCAACGGACTACTAGCTATTTGATGGTTGCAAAGGGTGTCTTGGACCAGACATTTAGCTAGGGAGCAGCCATGAGACCCTCAGATACCTTGGTGGTTGCATAAACAAAAATTCGGCATGCAGTCTTGAAGACTGTAGCCATATCGTCTTCGGAGTACGGACGAAGGATCTCGTTGCTGTGACTTCGGTCGGCCTCCAAAGAATGGATCAATTCCAAGACGGAGTCCAAATCCAACAGGAATGCATCGATGTCCAAACCTGGCCCCAGGCAGTCCTGAATCCTCAGCGGAATTTGCAGCAGGTTCGACCGTCAGTTAAGGGAAGAGTCACTGCACATGCTTACAGCAATTTTCAAGGGCAAATCCAACTGAAAAAACCCAAACCCATACCATTGAAACAATCTTGCGCCCATAATACCCTTGTGTGTATGCTTGGTCAGGACTGCCGCCTATACAGGAGACCTTGGACTCCGGCCCAGTACACCCCAATTCAGCTCAAACCAAGCAGCGGGCCCTAGGTGCTGGACTCAACGCCATCCCAATTCGATGGTATGTTTTTCGAGAAAGTCAACTTTTCGGGTCCAAGGTAGTCCCCACAGAAAGACACAAACTCCTCACACACAACCAAATTCCACGAGTAAGTTTCCGTGCACAAGAAAGGCCCGCAAGACGAGATACACCACACACATCACTACATTTCACAAGCAAAATGTGCGGCACAAGGGTCACATGAGGACAGCGACCGAAACACACGGGAACTCTACAACAGCACCGAAAGATATGGAAGACATGCCCAGGGAGATACAGTATGCGAACAGAGGCCATCCTGGGGGACTTACTGTCAGCAACTTCAGCATCTTCTAGCTGTTTAATCTCCTCCACCACGCCTGGGTTGTCCACCATGAGGACAGGCTGAAACCCGGGCCCCCTCCCAATCAGTCGCTCAGTTTGACAGGAGCTCCCCAACCCACAATGCCTCTCCCCCTTTGAAATTAACAAAAGCGGCTCTTTAAGTCCGTCGCGCAAGTTAGAGGGGGGGACCTCCACATTACACAACGCCTCAACCCCTTTGAAGAAACCCAAAAAGCCCCCCTCCCTCTCCCCGAGGGACAGTCACAGACTTTTGCAGGGCCTCCAGAACACACAATTGCTTCAACCCCTCTAAAACAACACCAACGTTTGCACACCACATGCGCCACACTGAGACTGTGATGTGCAACTGGTCCCAAAACAGATATAGGTAATGTCCCTCACAAAACCGCAGCTGTCTCCATCTGACCACAGCCCATTAGTTCCTTGCATGGAAAAATGCTGTGCATTAGCAGCACACACGGGACATAATGCATGTAGAATCTTCCCCACATCTACCTATACACAGTAAAAGTTGAAGGTTGCTCAGCATGATTGCAGACTCAATACACAGAACAACAGCGGCCATGCTTGAAAAATGTTGGAGGCGGCTCCAAACCATATAGGCTAAATCGACTTGTGTAATGCAATGCAGTGGCATCAGATTCGACCGGGCATATACTTCCCGGCCCAAACAGTGAAAAGTACCTTGAAGCGTGTTTGGAAGCAGCCGCGGACAACGTACAGTTGTACAGCCCCGTTCCGGGTTAGGCTGCCCAGATTCAGCTGGAGTGCTTCTGCAGGCTGCCCCTTAGGGACTGCCTTCTCATAAACCTCCATTCCTGTGCAAACATCCCAAGCAATGGTCAGATAGCCAGTAAGAAAAGAACAATGCAAGAAATACGGTCAGATAGTCCGCCCCTTCAACATGCTCCATGCTTAGGAAGACTCCGCACCTTGATGACTTTGTTACACTGTCCGCTGTGTGACCTCACACATACATACAAAATCATTGTTGAGCAGCCTAACCCCCTTCCAATCATCGCACCTTGGCAGTAACCCAAAACAATGTTGTCGGTGTGTGCCAAGTTTGCGCCATGCAACGTGAGAAGATCCGGGCTGTTGTTGAGCACAGCCAGTGGTGACACTCTCTCCAGGGATGGGAATACGCCAGCACTCGCTTGTCCATCCAGCACGTGTGTGACTTTGCCCTCGCGAATAAGTGCCACTTCATCATGAACTTGCACCTGCAAACATAGAAGCATGTTGGACAGCCACAGATGCCAAGCAAACTAGCCTCCCTCCTGTCTCTTTCATGGAAGCTGCAGCCATAGCCCACCCCCCCCTCTCTCTCTCACTCTCCCTCTCCCTCTCTCCCTCTCCCTCCCTTTCTCCGTCTCCGTCTCCCTCCCCCCCCCCTCCCTCCCTCCCTCCCTCCCTCCCTCTCTCTCTCTCTCTCTCTCTCTCTCTCTCTCTCTCTCTCTCTCTCTCTCTCTCTCTCTCTCTCTCTCTCTCTCTCTCACTCTCACTCTCTCTCTCTCACACACACACACACACACACACACACACACACACACACACACACACACACACACACACACACACACACACACATCTCCAAGCGTGAACGGGCTGACACGCTTTCAACCACTAAGCAAAATGCATGAATGTTGCCGCTTCCTGTCGTGATGACTGAATGTGCTTGTCAGCCAAACTAATTTCGTCAGATTCAACCAGTCCTTCGGCCTCTAAGGCCACTCTTATGATAAGTTACAAAGCAGTCAGCCTCACTCCCAGAACTCTTCTGACATCCCTTTCAAGCAGTGTTGCCTCCCTCCCACCACAATGAGCAACTTGCCCTTCCCGTCGGCCAGCAGACCGCCACTACGGGCTCTCACAAAGATTAAGATTAATACACTCCACACGCTCATGTCCAGAAGGAGAAGCCAAAATCTCAGCCCACCATGCGCACAGTAAGTGCCTGCACCTCTTCACTCAACCAAAGATATGGTACTCCGCATCCAGAATTCCAAGCAGCCCTGCCTGAGCCAAGTTGGATGCTCTTTATTTTTTGGATCTAACATCTCCTTATTTGTGAAGTCCAGACCATAACAAAACCATTGTGCCCCCCCCCCCCCCCCAAAAAAAAAAAAAAAGGGCACCCTCTCTCCCCTACCTTCCCCTTTCCCCCTTATAAGGAAGCCCCCCCTTCTGCCCCCCCCCCTCCCCTTTTAAAAAAGGCGGACGGGCCCCTCTAAAGGAGCTGGTCCCACAAAGACTGGACTCATGTCGTGCCAAAGAGCCAAGAAGGGCTTACCAGGATCGCTCCACGATGCCAGATATCCGCTGTGGAAGCCTGGGGCTGATCAAGCAGCCAATTGGCAGCCTCTCTAGCAGACAGTTTCCCCTGCAAACCCTTCAGACACCGAGTCAGCTAGCACTTGTGGAGCACATGCCTTTTCTGTTACTGGCTCCTGGCCGGTAAATTCACAGTAAAATTGCCACAGTTATGTCAAGACCCAACAAAAAGTCGTCAAACAAGCACAAACTCACAAGGATCAGCTGTCAAGACCGACAAGCATAACACTACAAATCCAACAAGTCCAGATAAGAGTAGTCTAATCAGAACCAGAAGAAAGACTGAGACCAGAATAGCAGTTTGCCCCAGCTGAGACAAAATAATGCTACAATGTTTTGGCAGCAACGGGGTGGCCAACCTCCTGAGCGTGGCCCTCAGAGGCTGCCACCGAGTACTTGAGGATAAGATGCACACAACCAGGGCGGATGTAAGCCTCCATTGAGTCTGCCCCCAGCAAGCTCTGGAACTGCATCTTGAGGTCGCGTGGGAGCTGGCTAGGTGTCACGCCATTCAATTTTGTTGACATCCTGGGGAAATTCGCAAGATCAGTTTGCAAGTCATTTCAGCATCAAGACAAGCCAAATCAAAAACTGCCGCCAGCCCCCCTCACTCCTGTCCTTAAAACAAAGTGAAGATTTGCCGCAACAGATAATGAGCGTCTCCCGGCCTGTCCTGCCCAAGCACTCTCTTGCAAGTCCTCACCAATCTCATCGATCAGTTGCATGTCGTCAGCAGGAACAAGGATGTCCCAATGTGGTAAAGTTGTGGCTGCCAGACAACTAGCCTCCAAGGCCTTACCAAGCCAAGAAGCGCCAAACAAAGGCAGGACAAAGGGCACACCGGGGGCATTAGATGGCGAGGCTAAAGCTCCGATCCAGATGCTTGCTAAGTGAACACTTCCAAGTGTGGCAACTACTTAACCCCAAATAGAAATCCAGCAGCTGGACAGACAACTACTAACCACACAGATTGCAGCCCTTGACCAAAAAAAAAACAAAGATTAGGTTTTGGCACCTGCTCACGCACAGGTGTGGGCCATGGACATACCAACCCCCCCCCCTCCCCCGGAAAAAACCCCAAAGGAAAAGCTCGGAAGCAATACCTGGAGTGCTGCAGACCGCTATCATACACCCCCAGCGGGCTCACTCCCAGAGGGTTGCTGATGATCGCCTTGGCCAGCACAAGGCTGTCAAGAGCGCTTGCAATGCTGCGCGTCTGCTGTGCATGAGCGGGCTGAGCTGCCTGCGGCTGAGCCAGATGCTGCTGTTGCCGTTGCTGTTGCTGCTGCTGCTGCAGATACTGCTGCTGTGCCAGACGCTGCTGAGTCAGCTGTTGCTGCTGCTGAGCCAGTTGCTGCTGTCGCTGATTCAGATGCTGCTGTTCTTGAGCCAGCTGCTGCTGCTGCTGTGTCAGCTGCTGCTGGGGCAGAAGCTGATGTGGCAGCTGCACATGCATAGGCTGATTGTTCACATCAACTAGCGAAGGCTGCAGCGTGTTGAGTGGCTGCAGCATCGCCACCTGGCGAGTCCCCTGCGAAAGTGACAAGGCCTCGTCAAGGGTTTGGGGTTGCTCTGGGACCTGGCCCCACCTGCCTAACTGAATTGGATCAAACAAACTGCTTTGCTAAATGAATCGATTCCATTCAGTTCTTCCACATAACCAGAGCCCTGCAGCGCCAGCCGCACATCAACGGAGAGGCTACTACATGCCACAGCATGAGGAGTCCTCCACATGAGGAAGCAGGCGGGTTGTTCAAAATAAGGACTCCTTAATGGAGAGAAACAGCGAATCTCCCTCTGAGCACCCAGAGATCCCACATCAATGCGCAAATCCTGTCGCAATAAGAAAAACTCGCCGCACAACACCATGCCCTTACATAGCTGCCCCCCCTCCCCCCCCCCCCCCAAAAAAAAAAAAAATGTGCTTGCCTACGCGGCAACATAAGGCGCAAGTGACTTCGATGCTTTCCGATGTCCTCCCTTCCAAACGCCAACAGTCAGGTAGAACAAGGCTCCAGACTCTGCAGGACTTCAGCCCCCCACTTTTGTGAGGCAGACCGTGACCCAAACAAAAGATCCAATAGAGTGGACACTTTCGGTGGCGATGATAAGGAAATTCAGATTTGTGGATTGGGGGATATGCATTAGTCATACAACCCTTATGAACCGCTACTGTCCAAAAACATTCCAGGAACACCCTTACCCTTGATGAATCTTTGCTCAACTCATCGGTATACTTCTTTTCCTAACCTGGAAACTTCCCTTTTTGGGGCCAGTGGACAATCATAGACGTGCCAGGCTCCTCTAGCACAACCCAATCCTTACCTTGCTGTTGGTCTGCAGGAGACCGCTGTTAATGTAGCGGTACTCAGACCCGGACGGGGGTGCTTGCATGGGGACACCAACCACAACTGAGGGCTGCTGCTGGACATGCAATTCTCTGTGCACAGGCACCCAATGTATTGCATACGAATCAGCCTGAACTGATGCAGATCCAGCAGGCTGGGTGCCGAGACTCAAGTACCCGTTGCCCGGGTACCCCTTAGGAAGCTGCTCCTGCAAGCGGCCCCAAAACCATCACACACATGCGCCTGACCTTTGCAACCCAGCTCGCTGAGGAACTCGAGTGTCCCACTCACGACCCCGCCATGATATCAGTATGCAATTTGCAAGGAATGGATGCAGCACTGACAAGACATCACTGCGGCTTTAAACACGCAACCACAAGGATCTCAAGCACAAGTACCTCTCCAGTGCACCAGTGCCTCGAAAATGCCTGCACCTGCCGCGGGAAACAAGTAAGGCAACCCTTTGCCATCAGAGACGGCACCTCTATTTCTCCTGTCGCTTTGAAATGTGAGAAGATCGGGGCCAAATCATCATGTACAGGTACCTGAGAAAGCCAGAGTCAATTCACGGTGTAAACGAACACATCTACCCTGAGGTCAGAGGCAATCCACCATATATCTGTGCTTGAGGTCAGGAGCAAGTCATAGTCAGGAGCAATTCCCCGTGTACTTCGTACTTGCGAAGATCATGGGATAGATCACCGTGAATGTGCACGTCAGGGGTGTATGTGTACTGAAGGGGCAATGCAGGGCCATACCAAGTGATGGAGTGCCCCCGTGATGGAGTGGTTTCCAGGCTGATGGGAGGCAGGCCGGGGCCCAGCCCCCTCACTTAGGCTCGCGAAGTCGTCAAACCCGGGAAGATCGGGCAGTGGCACCTTGAGCGGGTCCTGAGGCAGCAAACCCAGAGTGTGTTGCCCCAGCGGCTGCTGGGACAAGCTTGTGGTGTGGTGGGTGTGGCGGGGCTGTTCAAACTGCGGCACCGAGCCCACGAGGTTCATGCCGGGGAAGCTGTCCAGGATGTCCTGAGTGCCCTGGTCTGTCGGGAAGGCGTACACCTGCTCGGGCAGGCTCAGGCTGGGATGGTCCATGAAGTTCATGGACATGCTCTCGGTGAGGTCACTGTCCCCGAGGGCCGGGTGGAATGGGCCATCGTCAGTGTACATGGACGTGTCGTCCATCGGCGTGGACAAGCCCGAGGTTCCTGCACATGTCCAAAACCCTGGGCGTAATGTGCATATCAAGTAGTTGCACTCAACCCCGCCCCCCTCGGCTGCCATGTCCAGAACTGCAGGGCAATGTTGTGCAATAAACATTCAGAACCTCTCCCCACCCCCCTCTTTTGACATGGCTGCACAGTTCTCTTGCAGAGAGACAGTGCCGGAACCCAGGCGATGGTACTAAGGCTCTGTCCTGTCTCAACTCAGCGAGCAGTGGACCCAGTGATGCCGAGCAAAACGAACGATAACCAGCAGTCTAATGGGCCTAAATACCTTTCCTGCTCCGGCTGCCCGCATGCATCACTGTGTGTGTGTGTGTGTGTGTGTGTGTGTGTGTGTGTGTGTGTGTGTGTGTGTGAGTGAGAGTGTGAGTGTGCGTCTTAGACGGGGGGGGGAGAGGGGGAGAGACAGGGGAGAGGCGCGCGCGCGAGGGCGAGCGAGCGAGAGCGAGAGAGCGAGAGAGCGAGAGAGAGCGAGAGAGAGAGAGAGAGAGAGAGAGAGAGAGAGAGAGAGAGAGAGAGAGAGAGAGAGAGAGAGAGAGAGAGAGAGAGAGAGAGAGAGAGAGAGAGAGAGAGTGAGAGTGCGCGCGCACGCGCGCGCCGCGCGCGTGTGTGTGTGTGTGTGTGTGTGTGTGTGTGTGCGTGTGTGTGTGTGTGTGTGTGTGTGTGTGTGTGTGTGTGTGTGTGTGTGTGTGTGTGTGTGTGATGTGTAATGGGGCATACCATCTTGCAAGTACTCTTGTGCAGATCCCGTGCTCCCGCCGGAAAAATCCGGACACAACGAGCTGGGTTCGCATGTGCTCAGCAGGTTCTCCAAAACCTCCTCAAATGCATCATGCGGTAACGGTCGCTCCACCTTCATCTTTTTCGTGCTAACTCCCGTGCTCTTGCCAGCCTTCGTCCACCACAGGAGGTAGATAAGGCCAAGCAAACAGTGCCGCAGACAGCTACAGCTACAGCAATAACAACAACAAGAACAGCACCGGAAAACACACCCACAATAATCATCGTCAGGGACTTTTTTATTGGGCAGCCAAACACGCACAGGATGATCCAAAAAAAGAAAACAACCACGATTTGATGGCCAAAGACATCGGCCAGCCCAAAATTGCTTCCTAAAACCCTCAATATCAGAAACACTACCATCAGTCATGGAGGTGAACAGACATGGTCAGACACATATCTCCTCTCCCCTCCCTTATCACCCCAAAAAGACAACACTGCTTGAAGCTTAAGCAACCTTTCACACATCATGTAAGCATAGCCACTGCTGCCCTCGCAGCGACAGTACTTTGGCCCCTTCTCTGGCTAATGCTTGAAATTTTCACAGGTTTCACAAGAGGACCCTATGCATCAGTAGCCCAAATACCCATGTCATGCCCGTTCTTTTTCAGAAGCTCGAGTTCCCTGCTAAACATGTTTCCAAAAAAGCCATTTAGAGATGGCTCTGCCCCAATCGGGAATAACCACCAAAAATGTTGTCCATTGCATATCATTGAACTCTTGAACATCAGGCCCGACATAGATAAAGTAAATGACAATCAGTTCACAACTTCCAAAGTACATCAGCTATGGTCCAGGCCATCTCCAGTGGGAAATGCTGCCATAACCAGACCCGCCCATTGATACAGGCTGCTTCAACAACCAGAAACCCCCCAATACATGCACATCGATGGTATGAAATTTGTCCAGCCACTTCAAAGCCAGCCTCCCAGCTTCAAGAAACAAAATCCCCGCACCTTTGCTGGCTTATCTCCACGTTTCGAGGCAACCGCAGATTTTTGTGGATTTTTTCTGCGACGGGTGTTGTGCCTTTGGAGGCGGGCGCGGCAACTACGCTTATCCCCATCAAACTGATCCAAGGTATGAAATCGGCCACACTGTTGGCAGAAGCGTTCCTTTCTTCCCTCTCGTAAAACTTCGTTGAGTTTTAAGCACTTTTCACACTGTTTCAGCAAACCATTGTCAGTCCGGTCTTGTACGAACGGCTACCGAAACCCGCTACTGCAGGGTCCAAAGAGCACGTCCGGGTACTTACAATGCGATATCGCACATGGTACTCTTTCCCTCCCTCGAGGGACGTCTGGCAGGATTCAACTTGACACTTGAAAGGACCCTTTCCGCGGGTTGGCGGGCCAGGAGCCACTTCCCGTGGAGCTCGATTGCTCGATCGCGTATTGACGGTGGGTGCCGCACGAGTTGCGACGGCTCCTTTTTCAGCTTTAACAGGATCAGCTTCCATTCGAAAAGGATCCCAGGAGATGTCTCCTCTCTTCCATGCCTACCCCACCGTTATACCTCTCAGCAAGCCGCAACCTTGCCAACACAAACTACAGCAATTCTGGCCACAAACAAAAGTGATCTGAAACGAAATGGGTCGATTATCATGGCTCCTTGACCTTACCTTCGCATTCGCATCACCCTGACTTTCATAGTCGTACGCATTGCTTGCGAAAGATAGTCCAGACATTGCGGTCAAATTTTTCCAGCAGACAAAATCTTGCTACAGCAAACTAAATTAAATCCTAACTGTCTGTTCTGCAGCAAATTGCACGCACACGCGAACAAAAGCACGCCACATCCATTCCGGCGATCCGAAAAGTCCCAAAGAAACCTTTTACAAACACGTAGCCTGTAGATTTCTGGCGGTTCCGATACGAAGTAAAAACTTAATCAGGCCAAAATAAAGGTTCCCTGAACCCTGCGGGTGCACAGTGACTCCTCAATAAGGAGCTTAGCAGTACAACTCCTCTTCCACAGATGACAGCGTCACAACCGTCAACAGCCTATATACAACACACACACAACCAACAAAGGAAATGGTGTTTCAGTCCCCAAGCAGCAGCAGGGTGAGCAAGCACAACGCTTCCGGTGTGGCTGTGCCCCTCAAGTGACGACGGCATAACCTATGTGCGGAAGCAGAATCGTGAGATGCGACCTAGAGGTTACGGCCTGAAACTACTTCCGGATGATGTACGACCAATATAACGGACCCAATCTATACGTCCCTACCCGAGCCAGTCGAATGCAGGCTCCACTCTGGAGCCCTGGCTCGGCAGGGCCGCTCCCGGACGGCCCCTTGCTCGCTCCGTAAAGGACGTTTCCTCCCAACAATTCCTCATCGGGCAAGGTCAGCCCTCGGGGCTGCCCCTCTGAGGGCGTTGTAGTTCTTCACCTCGTATTTGGCCCAGTTGTTTCACACGCGTTCAATTCTACTGATAGAAAAAAGTGTGGGTGTTGTGATGGTGTGTGTAATGTTCCCCGTGGAGGCAGCAGGAATGGGGCCGGTACCCGCGGCTGTCCGAGGGCATGCCGACACGGCCCCCCCTTTATCATCACTCCTCGCCAATGTCAGGAACGAAGCTTTTGTGAACACCCCTCGGTTGCGCTTCTTGCACGTCCAAGTGGCGTAAACATTTTCTATGAGAACAGTCGTCCAGTGTAACTCCAATGTGCATAGAATGCTGTCCACGGCTTACCGAACAAGATAGCTGGTTGACGACTTCAATCAAAGAAACCTTTTGATGCCTTACAAGTAGGGCCAGTCTCTGCAAGCATCATCCCCAAGTTCAAAAGTTTATATGTTTATTAACTTTTGTTTTCATAACCGCAATGCTAGGTTTTTGTCCGTTGAGTACACACACACACACACACACACACACACAACACACACACACACACACACACACACACAGAGAGAGAGAGAGAGAGAGAGAGAGAGAGAGAGAGAGAGAGAGAGAGAGAGAGAGAGAGAGAGAGAGAGAGAGAGAGAGAGAGAGAGAGAGAGAGAGAGAGAGAGAGAGAGAGAGACAGAGAGAGAGAGAGAGAGAGAGAGAGAGAGAGAGAGAGAAACCGTTTCATAATCGACACATACATCATGTGTGGCACTGCCTCCATCATAGACGAGAAATGAAATGGATCTAACCCCTTTTGTGCAGGATCGCATCACCATCCCTGTCATGGAGTAATGGCAGTTAGAAATGGTGTATGAACATAGAAGTTCGTGATCTCCATTACAAAGGTCTGATGCTGTCACTTCCTGCATGCACCAAAGCTGCGCCTGAGCAAGTGACGCAAGATTACTCGACAAATAAACCACTGCTGATACAGTCGGCAGTTGCAGCAATTGGTTGGGAGATCACCTTCCATCGGTGATCTCATGTGTCAGTCAGAGATCTGCCGCATGACTTGTTCAAACCGCTGCTTTACCTTGTCAAAGGTAACAGCTAGTTGACTGAATGCCAAGCGTGAGGCCTCTAACCTCAGCACTTGGCTATTCCGCCACAAATAACTTGTCCATTGCCCCTAGTTTCCGCATATCCACATGTAGGATGCGTGGTTTGCAATTAGGATATGCTTCAATCCTTATTCTAAACAACATGACATCTCAATCGTAGAAAACGTCCATGGTCATGGCCAGAGTGGAGATCACAATCGGGATCGAGCACAAAAACTTAGTCACAACAACAGAGTCGTCCCTTTCCCAGCAATTGCAAGGTAGGGAGGGCCTAGTTGACACCATGCACCTTCAGCACACGCAAGACCCAGTTACTGAATAAGCAAAGCAGGCGCCTGGTACAGCATGGAATGCATGCAGAGCGACAACGCTCAGAACAATGCAGATCTCCTTACTGACATTAAGTTGTTTCAGGTTGACACGCCGGTATGCATTGTTGGTATGTAAGCAATACTACACAATTACATGTCAAATGTAATGCGCAATGTGATATGCTGCGAAGGAGTCCCATCAGACAGCTCAATGTGACAACGCGCTCATGTGTACTTCAACAATGCAATGCACCAAGCGTACAGGCCTGGACCAGCCATCGAAGCCAAGCCAAGCCAAGCCAATACCAAACCAACTCAATCTACCAACCAGTTTGTGAGCTTCAACCGGGCAACCCTATCATCAAGCATATCCAGAACCCATGCTTATCCATTCCCACCCCGAGAACTCTAGCAATGTGACCTGCTTATAAGGTGTGCCCGTACACGATAATAGTATCAAAAAATAAAAATAAAAAGCCATTCATACTCCCCCCCCCCCCCCCCCAAAAAAAAAGGGGGGGGAGAGGGGAAGGCAACAGACACAGCACCACCCCTAGACACACAAAATAGAACAAGTAGGACAGTTGGCACGTTGATGAACGACTGTCACAGTCCATGTTAGGTATTCAGTGCTACATGACACATCAGGTGGAGATCACTAAATCGCCTGCTCAGAGTTCCTGCCATGAAGGGTGATACCACCAAAGAGTTGAGAGCCCAATGGACACCATGAATCACCAGGCAGTGCTGCCATACAACCGATGCGTAAATCCCCAAATTCAGAACAAGCATCCATTCAAACACTATATGTATCATGCCACACCCTCATAACTAGTATCTTTTAACAAGTTTCTTACCTTGCCGGATCCCAGGTGGACCCACATTAATTTAAATCACTTCAGATTGACCCTCGGCCCTCGAGGGATTGCTGCTTAATATCGACACATTGCCAAATCCACCGAAAGGCACTCCGCACGCGAGATCAACGAACTTCACATTTCAGCATTTAGGAATGAGCAATGATCGAAGCACACTCGAGAAGTTTCCGAAAAAGGTAAACACTTACTGGGTTTGGCCCTACCATGGCATACATACAAGGGCATACATCAGACGGCTTCGAATGCCACTCAAATAGGCTGGCTAGCCTGAAACAAACCTTCAACAACTTCACGGTGGACCTAGCTCAACCAAATTTGCAGGGAAGGGTACTGCCACCCAAATCCACAGTAGGCCCGGGATTCAACAGCACGCTGTCCCACCATCCAAGGAAGTATGAGATCAAGACATATACCCATTCATTGCAAACTCTTCCACTAAAGGCTGGCAATTGCATTTATTATTTTATGCGTGACCTCCTGGATTTGTGCACACAAATCCTTGTTTCCAGGACATGTTGCCTCCATGCTTGGTAGAGCCTTCATATAGAGAGCACTGGCATCTTGTGGGGCAATATGTGAAATAGCCACCTGCACAAAAAGCAAACCATGTCAACCCTGTGCAGGCAAGGCCGAAAATGTTGAGATATCCACCCCAAATGAATTACTTTTTGTCAGGGACGGTCCAGGACTTTGACAGAGCTATCACATGCACCAGGTCGCTCCAACAGCATTTCATCAACTGATGAGGAACACAACATTGGAACTTGCGCACTACTTACCATATTTTACGGAAATAACACTCAGTGGGTCACGGAGCAGGCCCTTTGACAAATGGACGGGTCTTGTTTACAGAAGACATTATAGCGTTATCTACAAAGAAGCTAGTAAAGTGCGTTCAGTTGATGGCAGGATGTGTGTAGAAAAGGGTAGTCCATGGATCCCCTATGGGTCCGTACACATTGGTTGTTACGATGGGTATGATGGGGGGCATGGTAATATTCGTCAAAGGAACACTGTTGCTAAGGCAAACATGCTATTGAATATACAAGTTCTGAGATCGAGGCTGCTGGTGATGGTCTAGTTGCCGGACAGTTAACTCAGCATTATGTTCAAAAAAATGGACACCAGCCCAGGCAAAATGAGCAAATGATCTGTGCAGTGTTGTGACCAAATCCACCAGTCCTTAAAATCTCCTCAAAGATCTTGCAAAAAAGTTCCAATCGAGACTCAGATGATGGTGGGAGTAATAATAATTTATGGGGAACCTTTTGTAAGAAGACCCATTTAGCAGTAGTTGCAACAAGTAAATTGTGCATCGAATTTGCCTCTTTTGACAGCATTTGCTGCTGGGTCGTGGACAAATTCTCACTGGAGAGGACTCGACTGCCGTCCTCACTACCCTGCACAGCCCACACCATCTCCATCACGAGCCAGTACACCCGTGGCCACAGCTGTACGAGGGCTACCAGACTAGACTTGGCGGTGCTGCTTGGGGAGCTTATGCATTAGAGGCCCTACCAGACGCTTGTTTGATCTCTCGTTGTTTGCTCGGCTATTCCTTACAATGCGTGCTGCCTCAAGATGGCAGTCCTGCCATTGAATGGCTGGAGAATCGCTAACCAGCGGCTGCTTGTCAGTGCGCGCCAATCCCTGGAACAGAGGAAGACAGTTTGTCACACACATCACTGGATCAAGAGTTAAAGCGGCTCCTAAAGTCCTTACACCTACACTATATGTAGGCGATCACATGGATGGTTGCAATGAAGGGGAGGCCACACTTGCTTAACAAAGTCAGCTCGCATTAATGAACATCACAGCTTTTCCACGTATCAATATTTTTGAGAATGTGTCGCGTACAATCAGAGTACTTTCAGGACACAAACCAATGGCGCATAACGACTCGACTCAAGTACAAATGTCCACCCCAGTTGCTCGAAAGAAACTTCTGAAATACCTGGCCACGCTTCTGATATGCACTACCGTAATGCGGGTTAAGCCAAACGGAAGGTGTCGCAGAAGCGCTAGCCCCCATGAGCAGGCTCTGAATGCTGTCTTGAGTCTGCATTTTGCCCGGCATGGCAGTATCAGCCCTAAGCTTCATCGGATTGTGTGCATGAAAGCAGGCATGAGTAATGAGCCTGTGAGATGGACGTATGGAGGGGGAGAGGGAGGCACACAGAACAAGTAGGCAGACAGGCACAAAAAGTGGACAAAGGCACGCAGGTAGGTCAAAAGGCAGCCAGGGATGGAGGGAGAAGGGAGGAGCCGCTGAGAATCGGCCCACATGCGCAAACATCACAAGCAGCTGTTATGTGGTTTGGGAAATCCACATTCATTTTCAAATTGTGCCTCCGACATAGCCTACATTTCAGGTATCCCTTAACTGGCAACTACTAAGAGCCACAAAGCACCCCCCATTAAGCCACTGAGCAATACTCACGCCTACAAATCACGAAATAGTCTTCAGCACATGACACACACCTGTTTAATAACAAGTACCACCTCAGAGAAACGCTTCTGAAAATCATCCTTTAACCTCCCGTCTGGATATTTATGCTCGTCCTGCTGTGCATTTAATTCATCACGCAAGCGCTCCGCAGCTTTTTTCTTTTTTATGAGCTGCATGGGCCCCCATGCGTCTTTAGTCCCAGTAGTCATTGAATTACATTGCGAACCGTTAACCCGAAAAGAAGAAAACGAAAAGAACAATCAGCATGTTTTCTGACAATCTTCTTTCAGAAGCACTCCATACAGAAATGAAGCATTGCTTTTAGAAATAAACCCCAAACAAAATGAATTTGTTTACTCTGGAATATAATTACTGGAAATTTCCAGCTCTATACAGGAAACTGATAGGATCCTTCCAAAAAAATCATTTCTCTAGAGATAGCTAGCATCTGTCTTGGTTTCAATTTGAAATACATTTCTCCTATGCCAGAGGCAACAATATCTCTAACCAGGCCACATGCTTAACATTGCAGGACAATGAATAGAATTTAACCGTAACACGTATCATTTTACAGCAGCTAGTGCCCCACTCTCCCCCTTCCTAACAACAATGACAACGACGACGATGATGACAACATATTTAAACTTTGCATCCCTATCACCAATTGTACATTACAGCGTGAGTGGAGGCACCCACGCGATGCAACTGATGCCCAATACTCTATTTTTCATGGTTGCAATTGATGGACGCTCAGGCTGTGCTTGTTCCTTGGGAGGAATTAATAGATGCCCCATGAAACACAATGAACAGAATTCAGGGATGACCTAGTACATGAACAACCCTGCACAGACAGTTGGGTCGCTATCTATAACATGCACCAAATACTCAAGGCGCTCACCTCATGATAGTGGCTGTTTGGGTCACTCCCATGCAACGGATCACGTGCCAAGAAAGCTGCATCTAAGGAGTTGTAATTCGAGAAAGACAGTGGCGATGCCCCTAGCGCACCCGCTGCTCTTGCACGTGACGGAACACTTGTTGCGAGACGTCCATTCACCAATGTAGGTGGCATTTCTGCTAGGCTTGACAGAGGGAGGTTTTCGCTGGGATCCATGGGCATCACATCAATATCTTGTACCAATTCAGTACCCAAGTCACGGCGATCAAACTGCACCCTGCAAAGCATGCCACAATGCGGCCCCGTCACACTATGCCTCTATTTCGCACTAGGCCTCTATTTTACAATTTTTAAAAAAGGTCACCCTTCATTGTTTTGGTAAGCATATGCCAGGCAGCCACAACATACAGGCATGGGAAAAAGGAAGATGGGAACGAGACCCCTGAACTCCCACCCCCCTCCCCGGGGGTGTGGAGAGGGGAAAATAACACTAGGGCCTACAACCCCATGTATGGCATACAAAAACCTTTCAACATACCGAACCCTTATCAAACCCCTTAAAAAAAGTTGAGTGAACCCCCAACCACCCATCCCTCTCCCCAATTCTCAACAACAATCCACATACATCCTTTGAACACCCACCACATGTGAAATCTGTATGTAACAATATCATCAACTAACCCCACAATGCCGAACTGAAACATAACATTACCTTCCCCCATTTTACATACCCCCATCCCTCCCATTAGGTGAGGCATCCAGATGAGAACCTACCGATACGTATCATGTGCTGCATACAGTATGCTGCCATCCTGAAGCTGACGTGTTACAGGATGGCGTGCTGTCACTTTTTGGGTAACCTTCAAAGGCCGGGGCAGGTCAGGCGGTATCTCTTTGCCAGCACCCTTCTCTTTGTAAACCTTGCGCACATTAAGGCGATGCAGCTCCAGCCTTGCCCGCTCCTGTATACACAGACGACTCAGTGCAACCTGAATACGTACAAGCAATCGTAGCATAATAAGCGATGCGGTAAATCATCAAAGCACACCCAGCTCCATCAGATCATGCTTGACGATGCACACATGGCTTGCCAAAGCAAAGATCCCCTAGGCGCGTGCTAAGTCCGATGAAGCTTCATCAGGGCAGGATTACCTGTGCTAGCAATGGACAAGTTGGACTCGCAAACACCTAATGCACTTGCAATTGAGGTAATCGATTCAGTACTTCATGGCCCAACATCAACGTAGCAGCATTGCAAACTCTCTGCTAATGCCAAGTACATAAAAACAATCAATAGTTTGATCACCCGGGTCAGCTGGAAGAAGGTACCTCTTGCAAAAATGCCAGGGACAATCGCCGTGGGCGTCTCCCGCCGCCAAGCGCAGAGCGGATGAAATTCAGATCTATCTTGGTCAGCCGTGTCGCAGGTGGAATGCCAATATCACGGAGCCCCGACAGAAATTTGTTATCTAAGAAGAAGGGGCGATCGATGGCGGAATAAAAGAACTCGTACATGATCCAACGACGTGGTTGTGGGAGCAGGCAGTTCTCAAGCTTCACTTGCAAAGTAGACTTCATGGTGGAATCTTCCATGCCTGCTGAACCCAAACACAATTAGGAATGAAGCTTGCAAAACGTCAAAAGTACGGACAGGACGTCCACATATCAAACTGAGACTTCTAATCACTTTACTTGCTTTTTGTATGAGCCACCTTTGATCATTTTGGTTTGTGAGGGCTGTTTGTACAGCATCAAGGAGCACATGTTATTACCTCACATGCCCCATCCGTAGAGTAACTTACCATTATATCCTAGACTGCTTGTCTGCAAGTGCTTGGCGGCAGCGCCCATACTCCTCGACCGCGCAGGGTTACCCGGCTGCATTCGCTCCGGCGCTGACTTCCGACGGTTCACACGGCGAACCATAACCTGCGGGGTAAAGATAAACTTATGCACTTCCCCAGGATCTTCATCACCCCGTGCTCAAGTAGGGGACAACAGCTATTGGGTTTTGCATGTGAGGCACTTCTGCTTCATCCAGAGCACACAAGAATGTTAACAAAGGGGGTTCATTGTGAGGGCATGATGTCAAGAAAGTTTCGCATGCTTACCCGCTCTGGGGTTACAGACCCCGGCTCCTCACTTGTGTGCATACGGGCACCATCTGACATGGTTTCTCCATCACCTGCCTCATCATCAGACTGCTCAAATCGAAGATCGGTTCTTGCGCCAAATGGCCTGCTTTGGGAGATATGTCCAGCCTCATCTGATCCCTGGACGGCAGCTTCCTTACGTGGCCGAAGCCTCATGGCAGTCTGGATAGGGTTGGTAGGTGTAATAGCACTTAAATTGCGTCGCCTATTTGAGGTATGCCGTCCCCTTCCCTTACGTCTGCTGCACCCAGTACTCCACCGACATATCAAATCTCTGAATCGTCACTCCTTTTCAAGACTGACTCGAGTGGCATCTATCCCTGTATTGACTAAGAGCAGGCAAGACTCATCACCTGACTCGTAGGGGTGCAGCCGCTGTGTATGGCGTCTGTGGTCCGGGGCACTCTTGGACCCCTGCGCTCTTGGTTTGAGCCGCATCTTTCTCTGATTCTTGTCTGTCTACAGAAACTTCCAGGAGTGATAAGGGATCCTCATTCGGTCCTTCTTTGCCACCTGCACTGCCTGCAGCGCCACTCACAGCCATCTACGCATTAACGCGATTGATAAATACCGGCCTGGTACATGCCTCCCAACTCAAAATGCAAAGGCTTGCTGTGTTGCAACAGCTGTGCGCGTATAGCATCTTAGCTTGATACAAGAGGTGCTCTGATCCACAAGCCTGAAACTATCCACCAATTGCGAGGACATATTGCAACAAGAGCCCTTGCGTTTTAAGTTAAGTGCCAAACCCACCTTCAACAGCATGTGGTTGCAGACCATTTGCACCTGGATCCTCTTTACTGGGACAGAGGCTGAGCAATGAATCACAGATTTCCAGCTCTTCGGCACTGGGCAGAGTCCCTACACTTTCCTGCAACAAATGAATGCGCATGAATCTGGGGATAGACTCGAGTCCGCATTGAGAGAAGGTGCATGGTCCAAATCATACACAGAAATGTCAGGCATATTGCCGATCAACTGAGGGGGCTAAAACCCTACAGGCTTACACTTGTACTCAACCCCGGACCCCACATTCACCCACCCACACCCACACACGCCACACCCACACTGCCCCCCACCCCGCACAAACACACCCTACACGCATGAACGCACACGCTGACGGGAGGGAGGGAGGGAGGGCGGGCGGGAGGGCAGGAGCGGGAGCGGGAGAGGGACACACACACACACACACACACACACACACACACACACACACACACACACACACACACACACAGCGAGACAGAGGCGGGGGGAGAGGGAGAGGGCGTGGAAAAATTCACTCTGCAACAGTTCATCAGCATTCCAACCAATCAAAAACAAAACTTACCCTCACAGTACCCAAATTGACTTGAGAAGTCAGAGGATTGTCAATGGCTTGGAATAAAGCATTCCACGGCGCTAAATCTTCTTCAGAGTCAGCTTCTAATGGATCGCTCTGCGAAGTGCACATGACACATTCAGTAGCGTTAGAAGGATCGCCTAAGAAAAACCAAAAGTACTTCATGCCACTAAAGCTTGTGCTACTACCTTATCATCTTCCGTTCGAGGTACAACTGCATTGCGCGGAGTTCGTCTCCCTTTCTTATGGGGCAGACAAACTTTTTTGTGGGGTACAACATCATCGCCATCTCCATAAAATTCCTCCCAGTCGACTTCTTCCTGCTTTTGGAATGTCTTACTCAGGCATGACAAACCACAACGAAATCCTAACAGATTCTTCAATACCCGATTTTGAAGACACCACTTGAATGATGTACTTACTGCGAACTTTCAACAGAAGGATTGACCATCACAAGAATGAGTAATTCAAGTTTCACACAAAAATCTAGTAAAAACACAGCAGTGGTCCTGCAAGTACTAATGAACTTGGAAATCAGCTTGCGATGCCAACGACCTTGCCCAACCCTTGTTACTAAGGGCTGGCCAAGCACAATCCACATCAAGAATCCATTGGCCATGACCAAGCATGAAAAGCAAGATCTACCTGGCCACAAACCATCGTGACAAACACGACCTCGTCCCGCAGGCCTGCATCTACATTTAGGAAATTGCTGTGTTCGTTATAGAGGGCTTCACACGCCTGAGCTGTTTTACATCCAACAGCCTTTGCCACCTGCAAAGAAGAAAGCAAACCATAACCAGCTCAGGCACAGCCAGCACAAGAAATCCACCACCAACAACAATAGGCTAGGCAAAGGATTGCTACCCATCAGCAGGCTCCTGAAACCATACCTGCCGCCAATTGCGCTTATATAGGTTATATGCCCTATGGAAGTCCCGAGCAGCTGTTGCCGTCCAGGAGTCCTTGCTGTCCTTTGGGGGTTCCCTGCCATCTGGAGCCACACTCCGCCTTCTCTGTAGTGCAGAAATACTTGTCAGAATACCAAGTCAGACTATATCTTCTTGTCTCGGCCTGGGCGCAGACTTGAGATCTGCACTTTCTTAGATTGTTAAAACAGCATAAGTATGGGGCAGCTGAACACCAAAGGACATTGAGGGGTTGATTTTGTAAGTGTTGGATTTGTCTGACTACGGAGATGGCAGCATCTTGTGAACCTGTCACAGATGTAGACAACTGCTCATCAACGGCTTGGCCTCTTTCTTGCCCCGCCAAAGGCCTTGCGGCCGACTTTGGGCC
This sequence comes from Botryococcus braunii, assembly GCA_002005505.1. Lineage (NCBI taxonomy): Eukaryota > Viridiplantae > Chlorophyta > Trebouxiophyceae > Botryococcus > Botryococcus braunii. Next base: position 26,803 of record KV908525.1, read on the forward strand.
GACGTCTGGCCGTGTGTGGCATATGTTTGAAAGAGCCCTTTGTTTGCATTGTTGCTCCACCATCATGAATGATTAGATAGTTAGCCACTGAGGTGGTCCTCCAAACACATGCTGAACCTGGCCGCACTAGAGAGAACAGAAGGTTCGACGGTTTGATGAAAGGCCCTGGGCAGAGCGACAGACCCCAAGCAGGGGAGTACTACCTGATGCTGTCATCACACACGTGAAACGACATCCCTTCCTAAATTCCACAATGAAACATGCCCAACCCGTTCTATTCCCTCACCGGGGGGTCAATCAACCAATCAGTGTAAATCGCGATCCGAGCTTCCAGTCCCACTCCATTCTATCAAGCATGTAAATGTGATCTTGATACTCTACCTTTGTTGCCGGCCGTTTTCTCGTGGACGGAAGGTCGTCATCTGAGTTCAGACGAGACGGTCTGACCACCGTTCGTTTCCCAGCCGCCCCAGCTACAGGTGCATCATAATTTGATTGCAGTGAGCCTGATAGCCTTTTATGGCCCATCAGAAAAGGGACAGTAGCCTCGCTCCGACCACAAGCAGCACAGCAACCCTTTCAATACTCCGAGCAAATAAGCAATAGTCGTTCGGCGCCAATGGCTAGTAGCACCCAAAGCCAGGCTTAAGTCTGATTAACATGATCAGCAACTCAACTCCTGACGAACCCGCAATTCCGCCGGACTCTTGCACCACGAACCTCTGTGTCCCGCAACCCAAACAAAACACATCTATCGTGCAAGGCCGCCCTCAAGTACTCTCACCGCTACAAGCAGTCAGATTTCTCAGGCTGTCTATCCGACCTTACGCACTTAAAATGTATACGATCGTATCTGGTCCTACAAAGCTTGTTGTACTTGTCCACCCTGATTATGTCCTGCCACAATGGACGAATACTCGGCTTCTCCCGTCACATGTAGCACGTGATAGCTGGACTGGCTCCCCGGCCGAAGAATGGGCGGTGAACCGGCGGTGACTCACCGCACGATGCATCCTTCGGCCTAAATCTAGCTTAAATCTTACATCTGGCTTAAGAATATGTCACAGTGCTAGTATCACTCATTTAGTCGGTCTAATCCGCATCGGACTAATCAAGCTTTCGATCAAGCTTTCATCGTGTATTGGCAATACTATTGCGGCCTGCTATCAGCCTGAGGGGTCCAATACACGTGTACCGCAATGGCACGTGTACCGCCATCCTCCTGGCCCTCGCCAGTGGGGGATTATCAGTGGTACTCCGAGAATGGTGCATTCAGGTCATGGACTGCCTGGCCGCAGGCCCACACACACCAGACTTTCTAAGCAGCAGAAGGGCCAATCCAACCTACCCCTGTCATGACTTTACTGTATTCACTGGTAGAGGCTTGTTCGCAAGAAAGTCAATCATTCTTGATTGCCAAACTTCACATTGTGATCTTTGTAAGAAATCACCAGGGGATAGGACCAAGTCGTTGAAAGAGGGGGGTTCGGGGAAAGTCCCAATGTTTTTCGCAAGCAGACCAATATTTTAGAGTATTATATCTTTCTGAGGTTCAATACGTTATTTCCTGTTTTACCCAGTGATTTTGCCAAGACGGCGGCAGCCGGTGCAACAATGCCCGTCCTACAAGTCGGGGGGCCGGTGCCCGCAACCTCTCGCCAAGGCCGGGAGAAACAGCGATACGATAAAGCAAACGGTAACCGAATGGTGGCCGGGTGAGTTCGTGGGATTCTTTGTTGGGCGCAGGGCACTTATTCTGAGGGTTTCTGGCTTGAAGGCGTCCTCGACTTTCAACTCCATCGTCATTTCTACTGGATCCTTGCTATAGCACTAAGTTCAGCTTAGTTCCAGCGATGCGAAGTGTCTTATCCGATACAATTAGTCCCGAAGGGGGGAAGGGCGTTTTGAGACGCTCCTGCTGAACTCGCAGGTGTCTGCCCGTAAAGGTTGATCCTGATTCCAGTGGAGTGGATAGTATCAAAGTTTTAATGATCTCTAGTAGCCAAGGCAAAGGCCTTGTGTTTCCGAAGGTGAGTTCCGAGTCTGCGCCGTGCAGTACCAGTGCTCTTAAGCTCCATCTGAGGCTCTCATGTGTCTTTCATTTACACAACCAAGATGCTCTTTAAATTACTGTCTAGAATCTATGCATGGGTTCTTGTCTTGATTGTCTGTGGATGTCACAGGGCGGGTGGGAAACAGATGAATGTGTGGAGGCTGCAGCAGCACGTGAAACAGTTGAAGAGGCTGGTGTAAGAGGCAATTTAGAGGTGCGCTATTAATGTATGTTTGCATGCAAGAAAAAGGCCAAATTGCAGTGAACTAAGTAATGGTATGCTGAGGGGTGCATAAGAAGGACATTTCCAACTTTATCTTGAATTCTGCCGGTGATCTCTTAGTAGTCTTTTGCTATAGGGGTCTGAGCATTTGACAAGGTTTGCTGTACAACTTATACTCATTCTTATTCCTGTTTTGCAGTCTGCTCCATTGGGACCCTTTACATTCCTAAGTGGAAAGCTTACTCACGGGCATTGCGTGGCATATATGTTTGCCATGCATGTCGAGGAGGAATTAGAGCACTGGCCAGAGGAAAACACGCGTCAGCGACGATGGGTGAGCCCTAGCCAAGCCCTCTATGTGAATAACCGTGGTAGGGGTTAGCAATTTGCCCACTGGGGAATTTGTGACGCTACAATGTATGGGTGTTCAAAACGGATGTATGCAACCTGCCAATTGTGATTTTCCACCACTGGCCAACCGGGGCCCTGCCTGTGTCCTTCTGCATAGGCATCAATGAGCTCTCCTAGAGTGGATGACATGTTTCTATTCTTGCTTGCAGTGCACCGTGGAAGAAGCTGTGCTGAGATGTCGGCATCCTTGGATGCGCGACGCGCTGTTAACCTGGTTGGAGCGCCAGGGCCATGATGTAGGATACTTGCAGCAAATTGCGCAGGCACAGCTGGAAAATTCAAACGTACATGCCGACGTGACTACGATGGACCCGTTAACCCAGTCATCTAGGGCCCCTGAGCAGATTACTGCGCCTACATGAGTTGCCTTGCGGAGAGCTGTGTTGAGGGTAGGCAGGGCTTCAGAGGAGATTGCCGCACAACATGGTGTCCATAATTTCGCAGGTTGTGGTGAGGATACGCGGGTAAGGAGAGGACTGGGCAATGGATGAGTATGTGAGTTATTCTGTAG
>KV908525.1:45898-65898 GCA_002005505.1 Botryococcus braunii
TGTGTGTGTGTGTGGTGGTGGTGTGGTGTGCGGTGCGTGTGCGTGTGCGTGTGCGTGTCGTGCGTGTGTGTGTGTGTGTGTGTGTGTGTGTGTGTGTGTGTGTGTGTGTGGTGTGTGTGTGTGTGTGTGTGTGTGTGCACGTGCGTGCGTGTACGCTCGTACTTTTTGGAATGGGGAGGGGGAGGGAGAGGGTTAGGGCCCCCCACGGGAGGTGGGGGGTGCGGGAGAGCTGAGCCCAGATGCAGGCGGGATTGAGGCATGTTGATGAGTTATTATCTGCGAGGGGCCTCATCTGGCTTTTCTGTGATGTACTTCAGGCTTTGTGTCAGTGACTTCTTTTGTGGTCAATGTTGGTTTCCATTACTAAGCTGTTTCGAATCTTTACACAGCGCTAATCTGGTCCCACGAGAGGCAACAGATAACTATGGGATGGCTGAAAGGGTTATGTTTTCTGGGCAGGGGAGTAACAAGAATGCCAAGCACCTCTGGATGCGCGTTGTCGGGGTTTGTCTTGGTAAAGAAGGTGCCAGGAACTTTGCATTTCCTGGCTAAGAGCCATGGTCATTCGTTCGACCATCAAACTATGAACATGAGCCATGTGGTGAACTACCTCTATTTCGGAAATAAACCGTCACCGCGCAAGCGGAAGGTACTCTCCAGCCCACTCGCTGCTTAAGTGATGTGTGTGCATGCAGAGGTGATGTCTGCGTGCATCTTAGTTTCGGAACCGATGTGACTGCGACTTTCTTGACGCGCGCACACGCACACGCACACGTGTGTGTGTGTGTGTGTGTGTGTGTGTGTGTGTGTGTGTGTGTGTGTGTGTGTGTGTGTGTGTGTGTGTGTGTGTGTGCGTGCGCGATGTTGTACGCGCCCGTGAGGGGTTGTGCATTTCTCCACACACTTTTGTATCTCATGTTGCACAGTTTGACGCGGTTGGGTAGGCCATAACTCAACCCAAGTACTTACAGGTGCACATCACGTTTTATCTGCTCTGTCTTACAACCCAAACATGACCAGTGGCTTGTACCCCCCCCCCCCCACTGGCGGTCATTTCCCCCCCCCTTCCCTTTTTCCCTTCAAGTTTAAGTCCGTATACCTGGGAAGGTTGGTTGGGACTTGAGTTTGTGTAATTGTTGCTACCGCGCTTTCTTGGGAAGGCTTTCCACCTATAACGTGTATTCTTCATTATGCTGCTACAATTTGCAAAGGTTGCACCCCAGTGCCTCCTTTCTAAGGAGCAGGTCAGGGCAGGAATTGTCCTTGTTGCTTCTCATTCTAGTTGTTTGCCTTCAGCAACTGGAGCATATGCACCCTCTCGGCCTTCGGGAGGACTGGGCAGACAAGCTTGCAGAGCAGTCTTTCATGTCTCACAACCAGAAGGCGACATTCGAACATTATTTACAGGTGTGGTGCACCCCTGCCACCCTGCTGCTTGGCCCGCTTCTGCAGCAATCCTGCTTGTTTGATTGTCTCAGTAGCTTTCTGCTCGCCTTTGGGCAGCTTCTGCCTCTTGTGCGGCCCCTGAATGACCCGGTGGACATGTATGGCCTGTCTATGCTGCTTCTCAGCTACATTTTTGGCTCTTCATGTTGGAACTGTGGGACACTTGTCGCGAGACTGATGGGGTTTTACAAGGTCGTACGTGTTGTTTTACAGTGTTGCATCATGTACCAGGAACCGTGTGCCTTGAGGCCGTCTGTGTGGATTACATACACACAATCATGGTGTGGGACTAGATTTGCTGCTTTGTGGGTATGCTGCTGATATGCACAAGCTCCATCTGGGAAGAAAGCTGACACAGAGTTGGGGACGGTAGGTAGTCTTGACTACAATCGAGCCAGTGGCTGGTAGGGGAGAGCAGTCGTTTGATGCCTACGAGTACACCGTACACAGCCACACATACAACACGGATGAGATACCCAGTGCTAAATTCAGTTACGACATGTCTCCTATCCAGGTGCGCTTCCCGAGTGCTCCTGTCTAGGTCCCTTTGCAATGTGGATGTAAAAACGGGTAAGGAAATGTGAAGGGAAGGATGTAACATTCCCTGCCTTCATATCTATTTTCCCAGCGTTTGCTCACATCTGTTGTATGTGAATAAAAAAGTGTCGTATACGTTCTGCTGCTTTCAAGTGGCAGCTTCCGTTTGCAAAGACTGTGGGAAATCCATGGGACCCATGTGATCGAAAGACTGCAAGTAGGTGCCTTTGACACTATGTGGGGCGTGCAGATAATTGTGACCCCGAAACCTAAATACTGGTACTCCTTCATTACTTCGATCTGTGCGGTCGTCGGAGGCGTGTTTACTGTGGCCGGTATTCTGGACGGCATTCTTCACAACAGCATGAAGCTGGCAAAGAAGGTGGAACTGGGGAAACAAACTTGAATGCTCCTTCCTGGGATTGTTCTCGCAGCAGTGCATACGCAGTTGGTCATGCCCTGCGTGAAGAAATCAATGTGTGTTGCGTGCATAAGCAATCTTTGTGCTAGAGGACCGGGGCCTGACTCCCACGGGCCCCTCCATCCGGCCTGAATATCTTGTCTGCAGAGCGCTTTTGGTTTATTAGCCCTGTGAAAGCTGTGGGAGGCCAGGCGTCACACATGGCATCATCAGCAGGCTTCCCCCCTCCCCTCCCCCTCTTTTCTTCATAGTTGGCACCGACGGTGCTGCCCTGCATGGGGAACAATGCCGCGAGTGTCACTCGTTCAAGTTGCGGCCTGCCTGTTTAGATATCTTTGGAGGGAGCCAGGGAAACCAGGAAGATCCTGGATGGGAACCAGAGATGTACTGCTCGGCGCGGAAGGAGTCAGTCCAAATGTAACGCCTCAATACGTATCACCTGCTTGTGCGTTTCCTGTGGTTGTGCCAAACAGGATGTTATGGGTGTTACTCTATGCTGGATGGGTGCGTCGCATTATGGTACCCAGTCTGGTCCTTAACAAGCCCGACCCAGCTTTTGCTGGGTCATGCAGCGAGTGAGGGTGTATCGGACTACAGTGTGTCAGAATGGGCAGGTGGGGTGTGATGCGCATACCGGAGGATGGATGTCGTTGGTCAACAATATTTGGAAGTAGTGGGGGCTAGACTGTGAGAGTGTACCAGGCAATAGTGTGAGGACCAAGAATGGATTGCACTGTAGAGTTAGCTGTGCGCAGGTTGCGCCCTGTGGCTTGGGGCATGAACGGGTGTTGCAATATATTCGAAGGTGTGAGCACGTTTTGCAGGTGTTGTGATAATATCGAAAAAGAAAGACCTTGTTGTGGGAATTTCACTGCACTTGGCTTGCGTGCCTTAGGGCTCGGACAGCCTCGCCTCGCCTTAGCCGGTGGGACATGGTTAGATGCTGTTTGTAGACCCAGGGTAACCCTGCAGTCACCTCCGGGAAACAGCTTCACTGGACTGGCAACAAATCACGCTAGACTCTGCCTTTGAGCGTTAGCTCGAAGAATGCAGCTTATATTCGCCTTTTGGATAGCTGCCGGCTGCTGGCAAGGGTTTAAGCCCCTGTCATGTAAGGTCTTGGATGGCATGGCATCAGTGTGTTTTGGAGGGCTGAGTTGTACTGTGTGCCCCTGTACTGTGTGAGTGTGGCAGAGAGGCGTTTAGGGCGTTCTTGTCTTCCGTGACGTATACGTCTAGGACCAGGTATTCATAACAGGCTTTGCTATCCGACAGGCATCATCAAGGATCACCAAAACCGTAAGAGGAAGTAGATGGAAGTGGGGGTTGCTAAAAGGGTGTGTTGACTAGCCGATGAATACGGCAACTGAGTCGCTGAGGACAGTTGGGGATATTCTTTCGTACGTGTCTGCTGTCGATGTGTCAGGTTCATGAACCTTTACTCACACGTTTGAGTCCGACGTGCCACGCACATGCGCACGCAGGCACGCTCTCTCTCTCTCTCTCTCTCTCTCTCTCTCTCTCTCTCTCTCTCTCTCTCTCTCTCTCTCTCTCTCTCTCTCTCTCTCCCCTCTCTCTCCCCCCCCCTCTCTCTCTCAGTCTCTCTCTGTGTGTGTGTGTCTCTCCCCCCCCCCCACACACACACACACAATCTCTCATAGCACAAAGCGCGAACGCTGTCTCCCCCCGCTCTCTCTCTCTCACTCTCTCTCTCTCTCTCTCTCTCTCTCTCTCTCTCTCTCTCTCTCTCTCTCTCTCTCTCTCTCTCTCTCTCTCCGTGTGTGTGTGTGGGGTGGTGTGTGTGTGTGTGTGTGTGTGTGTGTGTGTGTGTGTGTGTGTGTGTGTGTGTGTGTGTGTGTGTGTGTCCCCCCCCCTGGGGGTGGGACCAAGCTGGAAGACCTCATGCACACTAATATGACACGCCATGGGTTTGAGGAAGGAAAACATCACAGCTATGTGGGGTTGGGAGCAACTTGTAAGTTGCTTCCAGACCCACTTGCGTGCCTGATCTATTGATCACTCCTTAATTGCATCCAATGGGCAGCGTGGGCTCCATAGTTCATAGCCTAACTCTCCTTGCACGGAGGGTTACGGTATACTTGCTCCCATTGTGTTAGGGTCTGACACTACCTCTGGCCTTTTTTTAGCACACTCCACGACTGAGAGGATGAGAGGATATCTGTCCAACCACGTAATCAAGAACGGATGCGAGAAACAGCCACGACAGACAGAACAGACAGAACAGACAAAACAGCCACGTTCATGTGTGTAAACACTCGAAAGAAATAGAGGACTGAAAGACACGGAACACATAAAAGAATATTAATACAGGCTCGTTGAAGTGGGGGAGAGGTGGGTCATGGAAAGGCTTGCAAGTTTATTTCAAAAGGAGAGATGAGTCAAGGAAACAACCCTTACCCTGGCCAGGCCCCTGTAAAACGATAAATCCCCCCCCCACCCCCACCCCCCCGGGGGGGCCCCCTGCCCCCACCCCCCTATCCACGGCCACGTGGGCGAGGCGCCATCCAACCTTTAGCCCAGCCGCAATCGGGTGACGCGGGACAAACTTCACCTCAGTCTATATAACACAAGATTGCGGTTAGAAGTGATAACCTATTCGCCCAAGCGTCGCATCTTTTCTGCGTAATTCTGGATCGTTGCAGCTGGGTTATAATGTGAACTCTGATACTTAATCTGTACCTTCTTAGGTTGTGGGATGGCGGCTGTTCTGTTCGCTGCAGTTTGCAGTGCCATGTGCTTTGTAAGGAAAGGAAGAGAATATCATCTCTGCAGCCTGCAGGGTCTGATAAGATGGAGCATTTTTGAGTTCGGTAAGTTTGCTAGCCTGTGTAGGTATGCAGCCATCCGTACTTTCAGGCGTACGACTAGGTTCCGGGCCATGATTTTGTCGAAGCTTCAAGGTTTCTAGCCAATGCCGAATGATGCGAATCATCCATAAACAGCTTAGCTGAAATCTGATGAACTTATATACATGCACCACTATCTGACGGCTCTGGCTTGATTTCTTTTTGTCGGCGGGTTTTGCTTGGCTCCTTGGATTCGTTTAAAGACTCAGATGTCACACTGGGTTGTTGGAGAGTGCCGTTTGATGCCTATATTGTGGTCGAGAACCTGACCGTGTTGTCGTGTCACTGGTGTCGTTGGTCTTTTGGGATTGTCTATATTCATCCTTTGACTTGGAGCAGCGCTGTTGTTCAAAAGGTATTCTTGAAGTAGGCTTCGCGTAAGGGCAGAATGCCTATGGGTCAGCAAGTGTCCAAGAAGCCACCAACACACTTGCTCTGATTGTCCACTCCCCTGAATTCTTGCACAGGGCAACGGAGCTAAAGCAGCGGGATTAGATTCTGACAAGGCATCCTGTCCAATTGTGAGAAGTAGATGGTCTTGCAGTCGGCAGTCAAGGTAAGGGCACAGTGCGAAGGGCCACTCCGGTGAAACCATGGCAAGACTGGGTCGCCCACTGGGCCTCTCCAGGGAGCTTTGCAAGAGTGCTAAAGACCACCGGGCGAAAGTCCCCGGGCGATGAGGCAGAAAGTGCCACCCCGGAAGGGTAGGACCCCCGCGTGCATCCCCATCCGTGGGGTTTTGTCGCGGGGCAGCTCGCCATAATTACAGTTATGTGAGCCGGTGGGGGATCATGAACCCCTACTAACTCAACGGGGCTTACTCTTGCACTGATGCCCCCTCCCTTTTACAGGTCACGAGAGAATGGTGTCATCGCCATCAGTCATGCTGCCCGCCCTCTATGGGCGAGCGCCGTCACTCAGCCGCAAGCACGGCCAAGCACCGACTCTTGGCCTGGGGGCGGCTGACAAGGATGTTGGCCAGTTGTCGCAAAATCCTGGGCAGCTGCAGGTAGATTAGCACACCAGGATCTGGTTCCAGACACCTCAGTCACCATGCCTCCACAATCTGCTCCTGCAGGGGTTAGGCTGATCTGAGCGGAAGTAATCGGGCCAATCGCATATTTCCCTAGCCTGTTGGAACTTGAAGGCTGAGGCAAACGGGTGAGTAGGACCCATGGCTCTGTGGGTCAGCCATTTTTGCATCTTCATATTGCTGCGATTGGCGTGAATCCAGTGCACAAGCAGAGTGTGGTGTACTCCCTTCTTGGCTGGGGCTATTATGAAGAAATGTGTATCTGGATTCACATTTTGTTTTGGTTTTCCGTTCCTTGGTTCCTGTTTTTTCCCCGTGGGGGGGGGGGGGTTTGGCTAAGGCATGGCAGCAGACTTTGTTGGCAATAGCCAGGACCGGAGCTTGTTGTACAAGGTGCAGAGTGTACATCAAGAAGTTACAATTGTTGGAAGGTTACAAGGTGACTCTGTTGGTGCAAGGGAGTGTGTGTCTGCCACACACAAAGTCCGGGCTGTGCCATGCAGAGTTGGTTGTGCATGAATATGGAAATGTTTGGCGTATGATTTCCTCTTATTATATGTAAATGTTAGGGGCTAGAGGAGCGTGGCAGAGGGGTGTGATGACTTCAATTCACCTTTACAGACCTGAGCTGAAGGACAGGGTTTGTCCAGGGTTGTCAACTCATGCACCACTCTGACCCCTCTGCCATTGCCAAAGCCAGGCTGCCATCGAGTCCGCCGGTCTGCCAGTTTGTGTTTGTTCAGGAGTGAGAAGGTGTGTGTCCAGGAGCGATATGGTGTTTGTCCAGGAGCGATATGGTGTTGGTCCAGGAGTGAGACGGTGTTTGTCCAGGAGTGAGAAGGTGGCCCTATCTATGGTCTATGTGTACGGAGAAGTTCTCTTTTTGAAAATGGTGTTGTATGGCAGTTTGCTACGTATTGAAGAGACTGGGTTGCGATTTGGTAAAGTAGGAGACAGGGAGTTTTTGGTTTGCTGTGGTTTTGTGTTTCCTTCTCCGCACGCAAATGCTTGAGAAGGAGCGAGTGTGCCTTGCTCCCTCCCTCTCCCCCCCCCCTTCTCTCTCTCTCTCTCTCTCTCTCTCTCCTCTCTCTCTCTCTCTCTCTCTCTCTCTCTCTCTCTCTCTCTCTCTCTCTCTCTCTCTCTCTCTCCCTTCTCTCTCTCTCTCTCTCTCTCTCTCCTCTCTCCCCTCTCTCTCTCTCTCTCTCTCTCTCTCTCTCTCTCTCTCTCTCTCTCTCTCTCTCTCTCTCTCTCTGTCTGTGTGTGTGTGTGTGTGTGTGTGCGCGCGGGGCGCGCGCTTATGTCTGTGTCTGCCTGTCTGTCTGGCTCTCCCCCCCTCCTGGTGTGTGTGTGTGTGTGTGTGTGTGTGTGTGTGTGTGTGTGTGTGTTTGGGGGGGGGGGATAAATGCTGCCCAATGGGGTTTGGCTGATCACAGGTGGCAACCTTCACCTGCATCCGTAGTGCTAGCTTCTCAGCTTTATCGTATTACTTCAGTGTCATCCTGGATGCTCTTAGTTTTTGCTTTTGCGCTAGGTGAAATTTGAGACGCCTGTTTCAGAGTACCTGTGAAACTGAGTTTGTGAATGTTGTTTGCAGGATGCCATTTTGGATTGTGGCGTGTAGGTGAATCCGTGCCAGTCCAGAAGTGTGGAGGGCCCCATAAGCCTCTTCAGCCCAGCAGCTCATTCTCTCTGCAGTCCATAGATCAGCAGCTCATTCTCTGTGTAGCCCAAGTCCATAGATCTGGTGGACGATGTCTCCCCTACAAGGGCACTCAGGATCTGCGCTCTGTGCAGGCTGGGAGGTACATGTCTTGGGATGCAATGACCCTTAGGCCGTGGACTCTCTTTGCATTAGGGTGCGAGGTCCTGGAAAGCTTGACCTATCAGACCCGAAGAGAATTTTGAGTTCTCAGTGTAGGATGCCTTGGAACTTTAGAGTAGCCGTGGAAGTTTTGTGTCTGTAGCCTATGGGGCGCCTGCAGGACACATGAATCTTCGATTAGAATAGACGTTGGTGAAAGGTTTGGTGCATGCTGTGTGGCCAACAGCAGAGCTGGACGTCACCTGCACTGGGCTTTGATGCATGGCTTGTGCAAGGTCTGTGCGAGTTACATTAGAATGCTAGTGTATGGACACCCAGGTGCCATGTGGGTGGAGAGTGCTACATACACGGGCTTGAACGAAGACTATCAGCATTGCATGGGACCAGCAAACAATGGCTGATGGACGGCATTGCTTCATCTGTTTGGCGTCCCGTCAGCTTGACGGGTTGTAAAGATTGGAGGTTCTCTATGTAAACTACTATGTCTTGGTCATGTGGCCAGCGAGGAGCTGAAAAAAGATGTGAGATTTGGGAGATGTGAGATTTGGGACCACGTCCGCCCTCGTCCAGTCACCTAACTCGTCATCCAACTTGAGCAGCCTTGAACGGTTGAGTCCCGCCACGTGCCTCTCCGCTGCTGCAGTCCCAGTGACCAGGGAGGCTCGTGCGGCACGGACTCCTGCTGCGGTTCCTGCTACACGCCCGGGGGTTTCCGGAACCCGGACGTGTGCCGATCTCGCGCGAACTCGGAACACGGCACTGTCAGCTCATGCATCACACGGAGTTACCATCAGCCAAGCCAAACAGCGTTCACAACCCAAGTGCATCCAATGATTCTCATTTGAGATCGAGGCTCTGGGTGGGGCTCGACTTTGAAGGGAGCGTAGGTAGAAGACAGGGATTGGATTGTCGAGCTGGGTTTGGCTCTTAGAGTAGGGCTTTTGGCACAAGCACAATGCATCAACTCAGCAGTACTGTTTCCATAACTAATCAGATTTGGTTTTTGGCATCGAAGACATATCGGGCGCCTTCGAGGGCGTTTCCTCTTTGTTCCGTTAACCAAGCAGCATTAAAAGCAAGCGACATGAGGTCCCAAGAAACCAGAACTAGGCGGAGATACAAGCCTGTCTGCTCACCCCATTGTCATGCTATATATCTGGAAGCATTGGCTCATTTCCGAGCTCAGGTAGCTGCTCCCTCTTACGGCACTCCCCCATCCCCGTATGGCAATATTCGGCCCCCAGCTTTCAGCGATCTATGTTGTGGATGACTTGACTTAAGCATTAGAAATTGCTTGGTTTGAAGCTTTCACGTCTGCTTTTGTAAGTTCTGACGTTTATTGTTGTGCAATAGGAGTTTGAAAAGGCGCGAGAGGCATTCCAAAGATGCACGGAACTTTGCCCTGATTTCAGCAGTGCTTGGGTCAGTTGGGCTCAGGTAAGAACAGTTTGAAATTATTTTGTGATACCAATATCCCAGAACACGTATGGGGATGAGAGAATCGTCTGAGGCAGCCTACGGGTGGGCCCTTGCTTTCCAGATGGAGAAAAGATGCACGCAAGACCGGCTAGAAAACATGGAGAGGTGTAGGCAGGTCCTGCAAAGGGGTTTAAGGCTTAACCCTGAGGAATCACGGCTCTGCCAGGTACACGCCCTTCACAAGCTGACCATATTATTGGAAAATGCCCGTGCAACCCATTTGTCTCAATCTCCTAAATTTCCGGTCATGATTCACCGAAGTGAAATTTTTACACAAAGTCCAGCTGAATGGGTCAGAGAGCACTTCTTTGACACTACCTGTGTGCCAACTATGCAGTCTTGGGGATTCATGGAACTCCAAAAGGGGAATCTCCTAGCTGCAGTTTTGCTGCTGGAGCGGTCTGTTGTGCATGATCCTCAACGTTGCGGCCCCGTCTTGCGATGGCAGTTGGTCCGGCACGCCCAGGAAACTGTGGTCTCTCGGCGTCGAACTCGTCGGTTGCAAAATGAACTTGTTCCGTGATTATGTACAAGGATGGGAAAATTGCTTCTGTAAAATGTACATGTACAGTGTGGCAGTCACGGGGCCCCATGTTTCTTTTGTATACCTAGCAATCAATCCCGCCATCCAGTGAAAAGAAAGATACAGTAGCAGTAGTTCATGAAAGATGGTTTGTACCCCTATGTGGTTGCATTCTTCATGCGTTACTGCTGAAGATGTGAGATGTGTGTGCATTGAGAGTCTGTGCCTAGTGCTCAAAGAGAGTGGGGGTCTTCATCCGATTGCACCCCTGTTTAGCGACCACTAAGGGACAAAATCCCACTAAGGGATTTTGTCAGGTCGCTATTATGCATGCTGTGGATGCAAGTCTTAGCCCGTTGTCTGATCTTCTATTTCAGAGGGCCCGTAGGATCACTGTAGATGGTGTCGTAGTTCCAGTACTACTTTCAGCAGCAATGTCATAGCAGCAAGCACATGTTGTGAATCTGAGAGGGCACATGTTTGTGTGATTAAGTGTTCGGTCAAGGCCACATGGAGCCTAGGCTTTCTTTTGCAAGCAGCAGTTCCTTATCAATCAAGTCCTTCTTTTTTTGCCATATTTCCTTTTTTTGGCGAGCTTCATACATCCTGCATGGAGCAGGTGCTTAGGTGGGCAACATAATCAAAAATATTTAGTTGGACAAAGGGCTCAGTTTGAGAGGTTTAGCACCTGGTTTCGGTAGTCTGCTGCTGTTGAAGGAGTGCAGCCAGAGATTGGTGAGCCACAGCCAAATTTGCCTGCACAGGCTCAAGGTTTTTATCTGCCCTTAGAACATTTAAATGGCTACTTCTTGACCTTTATCTCTGTTATCCTGAAGACTTATAGCAGCATCAAAATGGAATGTGTGGATTGAGGTTAGCCTCCCCTTCTAGTGCAACAGCCTGATGGAATGCAACAAGAGCAGGCTCTTACTGGTTCCTACAGTATGTAGGTAGTTGTATAGCAAGTAGGAGGAAGGTGAACACGAAATGAGCTACCTGCAGCTTCTGTTCCTCTAAATGACAGGCATCAATTTCCATCCTGGACAAATGGTCTTGGAGATTTGCATTGGCAACCTTGGTGCCTTCCAGCGTCTTTGTCAAGGCCATCAACTTTGTTTGGGACTGGGAAAGCCTACCCAATATACCTTGTAGCGGCACCTGCAAATATGATGGTGTAATGTTCATCGCCTGTTTTTCAGCCTGTGGTGCCCAAAACAGTTTGCAGTTATGAGAATTGTTACCAAAAGGTGGTTTGCTGATTGCGCTATCATTGTACCTTCATTGTATACATACGTAAATCTGGGCTATCTCAATAGGAAGGTTATTCCATTTTAACAAAATAGGCATCAAACCCCCAACTTAGGCAGCTGCACTGTTCGAGCCCAGGTTTTGTTGGGGGGGGGAGGGGAGGATCAAACCTCAGAGCTGTCTTGCATCAACTTGAAAATGGATTGCCTTTTTGTGTCGTGATATTGGTTAATCAGCTGGTTGAATTTGTTCATGGCTAATTCTTCCTGGGATATGATCTCCTGCAGGTTACGGCCTGTAGTTGCGTTCTCCTCCCTGCACAGCTTCCATCCTCCAGAGAAAAGGAAAGACATTTTCATGGTGGAAATCCTTGCTATAATGAAAGGGGAAAGCAGTTTCACCCTACTAGGTGAGGTTGATGTCCTAACACACCTGGAGGGACAGAAGGGCTCCTGACTTATACCAGTACTAGCTTCTTCGTGACCATCCCGTTTCTCTCCAACCACAAGTGCGAGATTTGCCCGCTTGGCCCTTTGGCAGTTCAGTTGCGCCTTTGCGAACTTCTGCAATTGATAATCAAAGTCTTTTAACAGTGATCCACGGCATTTCGCATAGAGTTGAGAACCAACAAACTTACCAGCTGCTGCTTTTGTTCTTCAGTTTGCACTTTAAGCGACGACACTTTCTCCCGGTATTCAGATAGTTTCTTGTTACGGTCCAGTAAAAGGCCCTGGGAAACAGCAAACGATTGGCTCTGCCCCGACGAACCAGTACGATCATCGTATGGCAGACAAGGTACTTTCGATTCCGCAATGACAATAAGATTTTCTCGAAATCCCATGTACTAAAATATTCGGACGCATTACCTCAAGCTCTTGCACACGCAGGAACCAGCTGTGGATGACCCCTTCCATTCCGGGACTTTGCAGCCTAAGGAATGCCTCGCGAGTAGTACTAACCTTCTAGTAGAGTAAAACTTATGGTTATTAGAAACAAAGTTCGAACTTGCGATTTAGACTCGGGCATTGACTGTCTGCGGAGGATCTCTGCATGCCGACAGGTGCAGTGCAGGCATGGCCGAATTTGAATCACTGTGTACCGTTGGAGTTTCCTCAGCTAAGAGATCGGGGCGGCCCCCCTCGGGTTCCCCGCGTCCTGTTACTCGGGGATAGTGCTTATTACCTGTAGAGGATTCTGTTATAACTCGTTATATGTACCATACTGCAATTGAACCCCTGAACATCCCATTCCCAAGACTAGGCCAGAGGGTGAGGGAAGGAGAGGGAGCTCTTATCGTGAGGGAAGGTGGGTGCGAGCCTCCCCCCTTGCGCCTCTCCCGCCTTCACTGCTCTGGCCTCTCCCTCCTTGATCAGACCTCATGAGCGAGAGGCCACCCACCTCACCCTTCCCCCCCCCCAAACACACACACACACACACACACACACACACACACACACACACACACACACACACACACACAACACACCACACACACACACACACACGCGCGCGCGCGCCCGCACACATACGCAGAGAGAGAGAGAGAGAGAGAGAGAGAGAGAGAGAGAGAGAGAGAGAGAGAGAGAGAGAGAGAGAGAGAGAGAGAGAGAGAGAGGGGGGGGGGGGAGAGAGAGGGACAGAAGGGGGGGGGGAGAAACGACACTCTGTTAACAATTGTTGCAACCCATATGAGGGATGTATAAAACTATACAGGTACAACCCAAACTTCCCCCACAAGCTAGAAAAATCCCGGGATAACCCATGGCGGCATGCAGTCATGTGAGCTTGTTTCACTGTCCTGATCCCTTGCCCTGCAGGATCGCTTAACTTCTGCTTCATTGATCGTTATTGTGGGGTGTGTGTGTGTGTGTGTGTGTGTGTGTGTGTGTGTGTGTGTGTGTGTGTGTGTGTGTGTGTGTGTGTGTGTGTGTGTGTGTGTGTGTGTGTGTGTGTGCTCGCGTGCGTGCACGCTCGCCCGTGTGAGAATTTCCATTAAACATATACCACTCAAAACTGTGGTCTTGTTTGGAAAGTCTGTATTTGCATAGGCCATGTGCTCTAGCTTACAGAGTCTACCAACCACACATATACATGCGAGACCCAAGAAGCAATATACATCAAATGGAAAATGATATCTAATGACAGACAAAGCCAACAAGATAAAAAGAATCTTGCATTTGCGGTGTGGCAATGCTGGCTGATCCAAATCGAGTGCATGTGATGCGAGGAAGAGGGCGCAGCATGGCAAGAAAAACTCGCAGAAAGCCTCTGCCCCTTGGCAGGGGATCAAACCCAACGCACATCAGTGTGTTCGTATATCATTGACAACAGTCATGTCAGCATGCATGTTCAAGGGCCCCTCCATCACCTAAAGAAGGCTCAGAAGACATAATTTGGATCCTTCCAATCTTCCATCCCTTAAGATTGGGAGCACTTTACAGTGAAGACTTACCAGCTTTGTCTGTGTCTCCTCAACACAGTCCCTAGCCATGCCTACCAAGATGCTGAAAAACACTCGGACAAGTAGCCCCCAATAAGCTGCATGGAGCATATCTGACAGGGAAAGCAGCACACTTCCAATGTGCGCCTTTGCCTCACAACATCAACAATCACTGAATATGTCCATATTGGGCACAGCGGATGCTTTACTCTCATGCTTCCAATGCTGCAAACTCGTACGCCTGAAGGGTTCAGAAGTTTATGCATGCGGACCCATCACAGCAGTCACCCATGTCTCCTAAGGTGCAACTGAACAATCGGACAACTCATGCCCGGATACGTGCCATTCACAGAGCATTAGTGACAGACCAGAGCACGCGTCCATCTGAAATGCTCCAGATCCATGCTTCATATCTGTTTACCTCCAGGTCTGCTCCCTATTGATGGTTTTGGTTGCGTCTCAGGAGCCACTTGTGCCTGCATTTTTCTGGTGGGTCAAATGCCTCCTTAAGGTTGAACGTCAAGGCTCATCTGCATGTACATAAGAAGTTGTACAGGCATGTGCACCCCGTTACAAGTACATACTTACCACCCGTTCAGGTTCGCCGTAACACATAACATCACCTAGAAGGAAAGTAAATACCTGCAATATTGCTCAATTAAATTGCGAAGATCTCTCCAAAATTCTTCATGACGAAAACACTGCCAAAAAATAGAGACAGTGCTCGCAAGAGTTGCTGCAACAAACCCACAAGAACGTTGGAAGTAAGTCCATGGAAACAGAGGATGATTGTGAAGCAAGAAACCAGAATATTTTCCAAAAAAATAGGAAGAACTTTATTTTTGAAACCTTCACGGATTCTAAAACGGCAATCAGCGCTTGAATTCATACTGCGCACCAGATTTGCAGCAAGCCTTGCAGGGTCATTAAGCTCCTTTGAAACCCACTCCTTAAAATCAAATTTCATTTCAGCTGTCAACCTCTCTGATGCTCGCTTTGCTTTTGCGGGCATCTTCGTTGCTTGTGTCTGCAAACAAACGACCAGTCTTCACAATAGTAAGATCGTGAACAGATGCTTAACGCAGGTGTGAACCCCAAAAGGTTGTGAACCCCAAAATGTTGAAAGCGCAATCTTCAGCGCACGGGACTTGATCGTGCCTGTGTTGACAAGCCCGTGTCGATCATGCCCGAAAGGAAAGAAGGGAAACGAATGCCGACTGAAGAAGGCCGAGCCTCCGAGCCTCGGAGCCTCGGAGTCCGAGGCCCTCGGCCCGGAAGGATCTGAGTTGGGTACCCGGTGGTACTAGTCACTACGCATGGGGCATGTTGCCGCAACTGAAGCGCGCGGGGACTCCGAAGCCTCCACGTGAAACTTGCCGGCCTTTCTGCATATCCTGTTCGGAAAAAAGAGTTTGATTTGTACCCAAGGTGTAATACGTGAACATTTAGCAGATAGAACACGTTGACTTTTACTATGACATACGTGATCATGGTTGGTACCGTTCACCTGAGTATCTGAGATGAACACCCGAAATGGCTTGACAGGAGTATCTAGAATCATTAAAGTTTTTGATACACAATCATTTGGGTGTTCAATGGGATCGAGCAGGCCGTTCACTACGGTAGATCTCGTGGATCAGGCCTGGACGGATGTACCCTGCGAAGTGCAGTGCAGAAGACATTGTATACCCTTGCAATAAGGTTGCGGTTCTAAGGAAATGCGTGCTAAGACGGCCTGGTCCGGAGGCATTTGACGACTTTTAAGCACCTGCAAAGTTGAAGAAAAGCCATGCGCTTTACACCCAACAATTTCCAATACAATGGAAGGGTGGCTTTGGCTCTGTTGCCAAGCGTCTGTGTTGTGGCCGGGTTTGGTGGGAAGCTCCCAGTTGGAGTCATGATGGTGAAGTCCTAAAGCTGCATTGGTCCGACGATTCTAGAGGGCACTCTTCCATTCCTTATCATGCCAAACTCTCCCAAATCTTGGGCATGACTAATGAAGTCGATCAGGTTATTTTGATTTTGGGGCCAACATGATGGTGTAGTATTTGGGGCCAACTGTTTTCAGGATGCAATCACATGTTGGTAACAGGTACAACTGAACTCTGTGTTTTCTGATACCAAATATGGAACCCTGCAGGTTGGAGCTATGGTTACATATATCTTAGATGCTCTGCGATACAGAGAAGGGACATTTGGTGCTGTCTGGCTGAGCTTGGGGGCAACAAATTTGAGTTTTCTGATATCTGGGGCATCTTTCAGCAGAACGCGGCCCTTTGTATTGGGCGGTTTCATGGCTGCATCAACCGGGAGCCTCTTTTTTTTGATAGGTCCGTTTGGCCTGCAATGCCCCCCTTTTGCTGACTGGGACAGTCTCTCACTGGGCTTGTGGCTTCCAAGAGACTAGGGATGTGTTAATCAGGGCTGGAACATTGGAAAACATTATGCTTTCAAACATGCGCCATACCCCCCACCTTAAACCCCCCCCCCCACACACACACACACACACACACACACACACACCTTCACGCACGCGTGCACACACGCATGCATGCACCCGACTTTTGCGTTGTAATGGTATATCTAACAGCGGCTGCACTTGTAAAGCCGAGGGTGTTTGGATTTCGTTGTAGCTCAGGTGTTAGGATTATTCGGGCATCTGAAGCCGTCTGCCACCCAATGTGTGGAGGACGGTGGTGGTTACACGAGTTCAAATGTCCGGCGCAAGATGTGCAACCACTAGTGCAGCTTTCAGCATGTTGAGAGAAGAGGTGTTGAAGGTCCAACGATCGCAGGCGCTGGTATGGGTTTGCTTGCAATACCATTGAAGCGGATGAATTTTCCTGTAAGGACACATGCTGAAAAAATATTGGCTCCTTGCTCCCCAGTCCCACCCCAGGTTCTCCGTGACTGGGGTGATATTAGGGTCAAGCAATACATATGCTACTTTACAGCAAGCAGAGGTGTGGGGAGGCATGGCTCTCGATGCAGGATATAATAGCCTGTATGGCCTGTAATTGAGGATAGCCCTTCTGGAGAAGCAGGGGTGGGGAGGCAGTGCAGTCGTCAATAGGGTCAAGAGCATTGGCCTCGGGCACGGAAAGAAAGTCTGGGTGCCTATCGTATGGGCCTTTGCAGTACTGCATGTACTCGAGTTTTGAAGGGTCCATTACTTGGACTGGTACTGTTTCTGGGGAGCCCTTTGTCCAAGAGACATTTTCCCCCTTTTTCCTTTCCTATTTTACTTCTTCCCCACCCCCCCCCCTTTAAATAAAGTCAATCAAAATGACCACCACCCCTTTTTCACATGGTTTCTCTCTTTTCTTTTTGCTTTATTATCTTCTTTTATTGGGGGGGGGGGGTGTTTCTTTTTAGCAAGCGAACTCCTCGGGCAAGGGGTGTGGCCCTGGATACAGAACCAGTAGCTCTCTCTGCCATTTCTTGAGAAGGGAGATTGTGGGAGAGCAGGGGTGTGGGCAACACTGCAATTCAAATGGATCCAGATGCAGTACCCGGTGGCCTGCCTGGCCTTTGAGAAGCTGCTGCTGGTGGGCTGCTTGCCTGTGGCGGCCATCATGCAGACCTGGGGCGTGATCGCGGCCACGGGGGCGGACACGGCTCCCTACTACCAGGCGCTCATTCTCGCTGGCCTCTACTACCTGTTCGGCCTGCCCCTCGCCTCATCCTTCCATGCCGCGTCCAACCCGTCCAGGCCAGGTGAGTTTCTCACGGCTAGGCAAGTCCAGGAAAGGCAAGGAGAGGCAAAGCAAGTCAGGGCAAGGCAAAGCCAGGGAAGGCAAGGGAAGGCAAAGCAAGGCAAGGCAAGGCAAGGCAAGGCAAGGCGAGGCGAGGAGTATTGAATCAGTACTCTCACTCTCACGAAGGCAGTGGAGGTGACGGTTGTAGGACCTTTGGTTCATTGTTTCTGTTTCAGAGAGATCACATTTCAGCCCAAAATCTGCCACGATTGGGACTGTTTCGATTCGAAAGGAAGAAATTTGCGCTGGAAATCTACAAAATTCGACCTCGCGGGAGTTCCCACTGTTTCTCATGCTCCTGCATTACTCTGCATGCTGCACCCTAACAGTCCAGGCAATGGGGAGTTCCCCGTTGAGTCTGAAACAGCAAATGCGCATGCGGTGCGGAGTTGACACAACTCGCGTGATGTGGGTTTGGCCCTGGGAGTGGGGGCAGGTCCCTCACGACGAAAAGGAGAAGGCCTAGGGGAGGGCCGAGTGCAGAGCCCCCTGGATGGTGCGGTATCAGCCGCAATTCTGCTGCTGCTGCCCCCATTGGAGTACGTTGTGATACATTGGCACACCCGCTTCCAACTTGTGCATGCCTGGGCCCTGCTTTGCCTCACTGCGGGCCCGCTGCTCTTCCTCACCTGGCTGCGGGTGGGTTGCCTTGCTCCTTCTGCCCCTCACCCTGTGTCATGGCAGGTCTGTGTACAAAACAATCGTACGTGTGCGCTTGCCCTTGCGCGTGCGCTCTCTCTCTCTCTCTCTCTCTCTCTCTCTCTCTCTCTCTCTCTCTCTCTCTCTCTCTCTCTCTCTCTCTCTCTCTCTCTCTCTCTCTCTCTCTCTCTCTCTCTCTATCTCGCCCCCCACCTCTCTCTATCTGATTGTGTATAACACACACACACAAACACACACACACACACACACACACACACACACACACACACACACACACACACACACACACACACACACACACACACACACACACACACACACACAGAGCGCCTCCTATCTGTGTGGCATTGACGGAGGGGAGGGGCTGCTTCAGGAAGGGCTGTGGTGGCTGCCAATGAGGGCGGGACCCAAGGACGCCCTGCGGAAAGCCTTGCTGCTTCTGTCACTAGCTGCCACCTTAGCCGGCTTTGAGGGGCGTGTCGTGTTCCGGGCCTTTGGCCAGTACATTCAGCTGCAGCCACCTTGGAACTACATTGCTGTCACCTTCGCATTATACGGCGGCGCTGCTCTTGTTGTGCTGCACCTCGCTGGTCTGCTGTTCATTCTCGTTCATGCCCTTAGCTACCCCAAAAACGTTCCTCTGCCCATCATTGTCTCACACAGCCGCCCCGCACCCCCCTTCTCCCCCCCCCGGGGGGGATCTCTCTGTCTCTCTCGGTGTGTATGTATGGGTGTGCGTAGGTGTGTGTATGGGCGTGCGTAGCTGTCTGTGTGTGTGTGTGTGTGTGTGTGTGTGTGTGTGTGTGTGTGTGTGTGTCTGTGTGTGTGAATGTGTGCGTGTGTGTGTGCGAGTGTGCGTGTGTGTGTGTGCGTGTGTGTGTGTATGTGTGTGTGTGTGTGCGCGCGCGCGCGGGCGCGCGCGCCCGTGCATGGTGCTCTTTCTGGAAAGTGGGGGTGGGGGAGGGAGGGAGCCCCGGGGGGGGGGAGGGCAAACAAGAAATCCTGTAGCGGATGAGGCAGTTTCTGCCAAAAATCTTCTCGACCTGAAAGAGGCCACGGACAGGCCTGCAGGGCTTCCAGCACAAGATTTGACTGTTCCTTAACAGACCTGCAGCACTAATATTTGTCAGCATGGCAAAGAGAACTGCAGGTTGCCATGAGTAAGAGGGGGGTTTGGGAACGCAGGTCTGCTTGGGGAGGAGGTTGGGGCCACGCTTCTGGGAGGGGCTCTGCTGCTCAGTGCTGGGGCAGGGGCCCTGGCAGCTGGCGTGCCACTATTGTTTGTGCCTGCCCCCTTGATTGGAGCTGCAGGCCTGGCCCTGTACTACGAGTCTGGCATGTTGCGCGACTACCTGCTATTTGTGGGAGGGACGCTGATCTCTTGCGCTTGGTTCCTCTACCACCACTTCTGGTTCCTGGAGGTGGGCGCTGATTTCATTTTTGCGATCCTTTGTTGTTTTGTCCCCCTCCCCATTTCGCTTCCCCTCCCCCTCTCCATTTCCCTCTTCCTCCCTCTCTCCCTTTCTCGTCCCCGCTTCTCTGTGTCTCTCTCTCTTTACACCCCCCTTCCTCTATCCTTCCCCCTCCTTCTCCCCCTCTCCCCTGCTTCTCTGTGTCTGTCCATGCGTGTGTGTGTGTGTGTGTGTGTATGTGTGTGTGTGTGTGTGTGTGTGCGTGCGTGCGTGCGCGTGTGTGTGTGTGTGTGTGTGTGTGTGTGTGTGTGTGTGTGTGTGTGTGTGTGTGTGTGTGTGTGTGTGTGTGTCTTT
>KV908525.1:68398-78398 GCA_002005505.1 Botryococcus braunii
ACATGCAGTAAGTGGTGGTGTGGATGTGGCATGCAGGCGCTGTTGGCAGTACCAGTGCTGTTGTTGACACTCGCGCTGTCACCCCCAATCTTGCTGTACAAAGAGACGGGCGGGCGGCACGCACGCATCCAGCCTTGGCAGTTGGCCTTGCACGTGCTCTTCATAATAGTGGCCGTGATACTGGCGCGCTTTGCCCTGTTCGACCTGGTTCTCACTGTGTACGGGGCACGGCCTCCTGAAGGCGTCATGTTGGGGGTGCTGATCTTGGCAAGCGCGGGCGGATGTGTCCCTCTAGTAGCACGCCACCTCAGCCACTCGCAGCCTGCCAAGCGCGCCATCAGCCTAGCTGTTGCCGGGGGGGCTCTCCTGTGTCTCCTACAACCGCCACTCCCCCTCACTGTAACCCCCCCTTCTGCCAGAATCCCCTTGTAACCCCGCTGTTTGCCAGAATATCTTTTTGCCAGAGTCTGTTTTTGCCAGAACCCCTTTTTGCCGCAAGGACTTTGACAAGAATCCCTCTGTGCTGGAGTAATCTTCTGCCAACACCCTGCCCCTCCCGCGTCACAGAGTCCCTGTGATGTTGGGACAGAACATAGATCGTGTATAATCATCCTCTGTGAGGATGAAAAGTTGTCATTAGGGTGTATAGATGGATAAGAACGGGTAAGCAGTTCTACGAGAGTAGGGAAGTCAAACATGGGCGGGGCATTAGAACTTGCAGGGCATTGTGTCCATGTGACACATTGCTCAGGGGTGCAGACCCACCTCTTGTCCCTTTGCGAGCACATGGGACACACTCTGCACGCTCACGCACGTGTGCAGACACACGGCATGGACGCACGCGCGCGCGCGCACACACACAGACACACCTTTCTCTCCCTGTGTGTGTGTCTGTCTTCTTGTCCTCCCCCCCCCCCCCCCGCGCTCTCCCTCTCTCCCTCTCTCTCTCTCTCTCTCTCTCTCTCTCTCTCTCTCTCTCTCTCTCTCTCTCTCTCTCTCTCTCTCTCTCTCTCTCTCTCTCTCTCTCTCTCTCTCTCTCTCTATCTATCTATCTATCTATCTCTTTCTCCCTCTCTCTCTCTCTCTCTCCCTCTCTCTCTCTCTCTCTCTCTCTCTCTCTCTCTCTCTCTCTCTCTCTCTCTCTCACACACACACACACACACACACACACACACACACACACACACACACACACACACACACACACACACACACACGCACACACACACAGAGGAGAGGGGGGGGGGAGGGGCGGAAGGGGAATGTGTCCAGATTCTACAGTCCTGGCTGGTACGGGAACACTGGGGTGGTTCAGGACAGAAGGTGGGCTACTGGGGCCAGTCAGGCCAGCAGGGACCCTGAACAGAGGGATCACAAGAAGGCCCAACAAAGGGTGGAAGACCCAACAAAGGGGGGGAAACAACAACAACAACAAGCGCGCGCGCACGCGCGCGCACACACACACACACACACACACACACACACACACACACACACACACACACAAACACACACACACATACAGAGACACACACACAACAAAAATAATAAAAAAAGAAATAAAAGAAAAATTGACCGCTGTACTGAGGGATACTCGGATTATCGAAGGGCTAGAAACTCTCTCTGTTTCTTGAAAGATGTCGAGACCATTGATCCGGCCTTGGAGGTGTAAACATAACATCGTGGTCGACCCCACAGCATGACGTTTTGGGCAAGGGGTGCAGTTCGGGGCCAAGTGTCCACACCTCCCTTTTGGGCTGTGTCCTCGGTTGTGGGACGAGGCCCATGCGCCGGATCACTCCGAGGATGACCTGGCAATGTATGGGGAGGTAATGGCTCGGAGGCCCCACTGGCCCCTGTGGTGGCTGGCAGCCGCAGTGATGGCGGGCCTGTGCGCTGCCACAAGCCAGTCCCCTGGTACCAGGGGGACCAGCTCCCGCCTGGCCTTCTCTGCTGCCAGTGGCATCTGCGTAGGGGCCTACATTGCCCTTGAGTTCTTCCCGGGACAGCTACCCTTGCAGGTGCCTCTTCACGCCCCGACAGCCTATCCCACCCCATCTCTCCAGTTGCTGTTTCCCACCCCCCCCCCTGGTGCTCCCTTGTGTGGGGACTGGGCCCTCTCTCTGCCGTTTCTCCCTCCTGGTTTACTGACGATGAATGAGTTCCCAATATTTACTTAAGGTTGCTAAAAAGTACGCAAATATTCACAGAGACACACACACACACACACACACACACACACACACACAACACACACACACACACACACACACACACACACACACACACAGAGAGAGAGAGAGAGGGGGGGGGGAGGGATAGGGAGAGGGGTTGAGTGGAGAGGTGCGAGAGGATAGGCGCATGTGGGCATGTGAGTTTGCGTTAACGCTCCGTGTGCGCTTGTGACTGTGCGTGCGCTTAGAAGGTTCCGAAGAAAGGGTGGATGAGAGGCCCTGACACGGGAGGTGGGGTCCAGGGGGTTGTTCTGTTTGCCACGCTGCTGGTGGGCACCTTTTTGGTGCTGCTGCAGTTGCCAACGGCCTCCTCTCCCGAGTGGCTTCCGTGGATGGCCGCCCTTTGGGTGTCCCTCCTGCCCGCTGCAGCCCTCCTGCAGGCCTCTCTGCCGCTCCCGCCGCTACCTCCTGATGCAATGCGCCTCTTCCCGGACTCCTTCATGCACGTGGACGACGAGCGGAGGCTCAATGGGCGTACCGCGCTTGTGGCGGTGTACGCGGCAGAAGCCCTGCTGCTGGCATTTGCGCTCAAGCTGCGCATGAGCGCCGCTCTGAGCTCGCGCGAGGAGCGGCTGCCTGCGGGTGGGCAGGGCGGGAAGGCCTACCGCGTGTCGGGTGCCGCCGCGGAGCGCGCCTCCAAGTTCCTGGGCACCTGCCTCCCCCCCGGCATCCCCCTGGTCCCAGTGGACCGCGTCGCTGCTCTCAAAGTAGCGCCCCACCCACACGCCTCTCTCGGTGGGGGTGGGTGGGTGTGTGTGTGTGTGTGTGTGTGTGTGTGTGTGTGTGTGTGTGTTGGGGGGTGTATGTGTGTGTGTGTGTGTGTGTGTGTGTGTGTGTGTGAGAGAGAGAGAGAGAGAGAGAGAGAGAGAGAGAGAGAGAGAGAGAGAGAGAGAGAGAGAGAGAAAGAAAGAGAGAGAATGTGTGGGTAGGGCGGGGGGGGGGGCTTGCCTGGGAAGAGACGGGTAAGAAACGCGGGGCGAGAGAGATAGCGTAGGAGATCAAGGGATTCGCATCCTTGGAGAGGTGAGGGAAAATTGTATCCATGTGCATGCAGTGTGGGAGGATGAGAGGGGAGATGGGTGTAAGGGCGGGAGAGGGCAGGGTGCTTCGCTGCTGACCGATGATTCTGATGGGAGGGCACATCTCCGATACCCTGACTACCTCCTTCTTTCATCTTGTGCCGCGTAAGGAGGGTGGAACACATCCAAGCAATCATGTGCAGGGAATGCCCATCATCATGCCCACTCTACCATGTCGATTGTGTGTGTGTGTGTGTGTGTGTGTGTGTGTGTGTGTGTGTGTGTGTGTGTGTGTGTGTGTGTGTGTATGCGTTGTTTAATGGGAGAGGGGTGGACAGGGTGTTGCAGGGCAAGCCATAGCGAGACTGGGGCAGGAAGGGCTGGCGTGGGTGCCGACAGTGGGCAACGTGCTTACGCTACTGTGTTTCGGCCTCTGCATCTGGCTCAGCCAACGCTTCACTGAGGTGAATTTGCCCTCCCTCAGTTCTGGACTCCCCCTCCCATCCCAAAGAGATGCGGGGGTGAGTAGAGGGAGATGCGCTACTTCCCTAGCGACACGCCTTCAGTGTCATATCTACCAGGGGACCAGCGAGTTTGCAACCTACCAGAGTGATGTTACGTGGCTCTACTCTATAGCTTCTCTTGTAATGCAGGGTTTTGGTTGCCCTGCATGCTTGTGTGTGCTTCCACATCTGCCTGCCTCCAGATGATGTGTGTTCACATCTTTTATTTCGTCTATCATTGTCATCGCGATCACCTTCCATCATCGTCTGCGCGGCCACACTATGTATTTCATGTAGATGTGAGAGGTTGCCGCTCCTGGGCTTTTCTGATGCACAAGGGTTGGGGCAGGGATCCAATGAAGCCATATTTGTGTTGGCGCCCCTGCTGCTGTTGCTTAATCAGGATCCTGTACTGCTGAGGGGCCTGGGGGACCGCCAGCGATATGCTCCTCCTATCGCTGCCATCGCTATTTACCTCTCAGTCACTGCCGCCCTGGAGCTGTACCGGCGCAGATTTGTTGGTTCGCTTAGCCTGTTCAATGCGCATGAGAAAACCGCCTTCTTCTTCCTCAAGAACCTTGCTGCGCTCGTTTTGACACTACCCAACCACGTTAACTTCGTACGGGTATAGCCCTGGCTCGCTCATTGTTCAGGGGCCGGCTTCGTTTTTCTTTCTTTCTTTGGGGTGAGGTGAGAATTTCGTGACCCCACATGCCACTGCTTCTCCTCTGTACCGCAAAGGATGTTTAGTGCATGGGTAATGTGTGTGTGTGTGTGTGTGTGTGTGTGTGTGGTGTGTGTGTGTGTGTGTGTGTGTGTGTGTGTGTGTGTTTGTTTGGGGGGTGTGGGTTTGGGGGGTGTGGGGGTGTGTATGTGACAACGAGGGGGGGGGTGTGTGGAGGGAGGAGGGAGGGAGGGCTCGCGTGTGTTTCTATTTAGGGGTGCACGTGTCTCTGTCTCTGTAGACTCACAGCATGGGAGATTCCAAATGTGCGTCACAAAGTTCCGAACTTTCATAGGTGCTGGAGATGCGGAGATATTTTATTGCGGAATTCGTGCAAGTTGTTATGGGCTGGGCATTTTTGTCTGCCTTCACGTGGTTCACGTCTTATGATTGCTTGGGCATACTGTTTGATTACACTGCTGGGGTGGGGACAGTATTTATGGAGCAGGGAGAGGGTGAAGGGGACCACGCTGCTGCTCCTGACGCCCCTCTGCGTGCCCGCCTATGTGCTGTCGAACATAAAAGCCACAACGTGGCTCTGTTTTTTGGCAGTGCCCGCTGCAGCCTTCCAGTTTTTCGCCCAGCAGCATGTGCGCCGGCAAGGCATGAAGCTCATCTAGTGTTATGAGTTTATATACATTAATACTTTACTGGCGATCTGGGGTTGCTTCTTCCCCCTTGCTTGTCTTGGAGGAATGGACGCATTGATTTCATAGACGCTTGGCTTGGGGCAGTGGGGCATGAGCCCTGTGGTGGCCTCTTAAGGGGAATGGGGATCGACGCTCTGTGACAGCCATGACATAGAGCATCCTTTCCTCTGTGTGTGTGTGTGTGTGGGGGGGGGGGGGGTACGTGCAGGTTTAGGGATGGCGGTCCAGGCAGGGCTGTACTGTACATCTCATGCTATCTAGAGAGCCTTGAGAACAGTATTTAAGGGTGAGACTATATGTCCTCCTGTAGACGATGAGCCTTCCTCGTTGAGGAGTCGCTGGTCGCAGTGCGGCAGCAGAGGGAAATGAGACTTCTTAGAGAAACGAGAACAACTAAACTCTTCGTTTCGTTTTGTGCCCGAGGGTTTCCCGTTCCAATGGTGGCACTGTACGCACTTGTCATGTTCTCCTTTGTGGATGACGTTGCTGTGAGGACGCTCATTTGACTGTGAGAAAACGTCGTCGGTGGAGGTGGGCCGAATCTAGTAATTGTTAGGGAAGCCGTTGGTGAACTCAGAACAAATGCAGTTTTGGCGACCTTGATACCAAGGTTTGCGGCCTCTTGGAATCATAACACGATTGTTTACAAACGGAGGCACAGCTCCTTACTAGGGCCATTCACGTGGGGTTAGCGAAGGAATCGCGCTCGGCAGTGGTACTTGGAGCGGGGTGCATGCCAGGAGCAAATCCAGTCAGTCCAGATGAGCGCATTAGAGGTTTGCGAGCTGTGCTGAACCAGATCTGGCACTGCACGGTTTGGGAATCTGCGAGCTTAGTGGGTACCCCGGTTCCCTGACCAGAGAAAGGCAGGGGTCATTGCCTCTCAGAGCATCAATGGGGATTGTCAGTCACAAGTTTAAAGTTGTTTAAAGTTGCTGTTACACATCGCAGTTTCGAATCTGCTGCAAGGGGTTCGTATGGTTGACTGGGAAGAAGAAGGTACACATTGGCTGGTCTTCTTTAATCCCACTCTTGTAAGAGAGGTAAACTATTTCTGTCGACACTGAACGTCCAGCCATTGAAGGCTGATGAGTTGACACAGCTCTCAAAGTAACCAAGAGATTGAAGCAAGCCGCAAAACACACATGACAAGCTTTCAGGTTTCTTTCAGGCTGCTGAGGTGTATCCTTTCCGCCCTTCGCATGAAAACGTCAAATTATACAGAAGTTTAATCTCGCACAGCGCATGACAGTCCTTTTCGGCAGTGTACATGATATCGTTAGTATGGCTGCGCAATGGCATGCCCCAGAACATCATTATTGCAGGTGTCCTGCCTCGAACTATCCAATGGATGTTGCGGGGGCGAAACCAAACTAGGGACGAAGCGACTGTTCCTGGTATCCATGTCCGTGTGTTAATTGCTGGAGTGTGTGAGTCTCGTGTCTTGCAAAGGGTTTGGGAATGGCTTTGACGCTCACAGCATATTCTTTACCCCACCCTCCCGTCTTTTTTCCTGAGAACTTCCCCCTTAAGTGCAGTGCAGGTGCAGTGCGGTTTGCACCTGCACACGTGGAACACCCTCCTGACCACAGCGCTAGTCGAATTTTCCTTTACAAAGTCAATTGACTAGGAGGAGCCCTGCATGCAAGCGGGTTTGTCGGAAGGCATGAGCCCTCCTAGGAGTTCAAAGAGAGTTCTCTTGGCGTGTCTGTCTGCGGCATCCATTGTCTAATGCATCGATACTCAGTTACTGAGGGGTTAATAGAGGGTCTTTGTGAGGATGTGGACTTAGGCTGGCGTCCGAACAAGGGCAGTCATCAGAGCCAAAGTTGCTTGTACATATGTAGACCTTATACATGCATGCATGCATACATATCATATACATATATGTAGACCTTACCTTACACTACGAAGCTCCTTTAGGATTTCCTGCAAAATGAACACCGTTGTGTTGTGCCTGGGAGATCCATAATGTTTCTACAGACCCAAAGTTGCTTGTAAGTCTAGATCTGCCCTTACACTACGAGGAATTCCTGCCTAATGAATACTGTTGTATTGTGCCTGGGCGAGCTATGTTGTTATCAGAGGGGGATAAGCGAGCTCGACGCCTGGTCCGAAGAAGGAACAGGCCAAGGAGAGCTTTTCGAGGCCTCGGATAGTTATAACACTTTATAACACAGGGCTTGAATAAAGCGGACAGCAATGGGAGCCTTTTTCCCGGTTGCATAGGTGCTTAGAGCAGGTCATAATCTCCACCATCCTCGACGGATCTCTTGTACATCTCTTGACACGGCTGGCTTGCTGAGGTACAACATATGGCAGCCCTTGATGACAAGTAAGTTTGTTCTGACTTAAACATCCCAGTAAAAGGTCACTCAGATTTGTGTGTGCCCTGATCCATACCATATTGCAAAAACAATCGGGTTTGAGCAGTGTCCCTACTGATGATAGTACGGATGCAGCTTCATAGCACAATGCCACGCTTAAATGGATGCATCCCTACGTATTGTCCCTATTTAATACATATACATACATATATACATATGCATATATAACACATACAGACATCAAGGTCGATTGAGGCCACGATGCATTTACCCAACCTTTCCGGTCGCTGTCTTGCACAGGCAGCCCGTATGCAAGAGTTGCAGCTAGTGGGCCCTCTCTGGGTGAGACCCCCGTCCGGGCCTGCTGGATGAGGTAAAGCACTCCTCCCAGGGGGGGTGCTGGCAGTAACAGTTCCGACTTGAGAGCCGGGATTTTGTCGTGTCATCATAAGGCGAGCAAAAGCTTCATAAGGTTTTCTAAATAGAACTTGCATGATTGGGGTCGCGGAGTCCGGACATGCTCTATGTAATCGGCTCACTCTATTAAGAACATTTTGTTACTGACGACATTTATCGGAAATTTCCGTTATTAATAAGGGAATAAGGTAGCCCCCTTGTCTTCCCTTCTTATTCCTGTCAACAGGGTTTTCTCTGCAGTCGCTAAGGGCGGCAGAGGTCCCTGAGGGCCTGGGTCCCGCAGCGGGACTCCCGCGGGTAAGGACCGGTCCCCTGAAGTCGGGCGGCGGTCGATGGTCCCGTGGCTTTGCTGCGATTTAGAAAAAGGCCAGGCCGTACCATGCATCCGTAGGACAATGCGTATTTGAAGCACTAATTGGCTAGAAGCAGATATCCTGGAGTGGAATAGATGTTCAGACGGACGTGATGTGGGTGTTCTTGTGTCGTTGCAAATAGATCGGCGGTGACTACTTAAAATCTCGAATGGAACTGTCTGGGAAAGAAATTGCTAGAGCTCAGTGGAAGTCGAGTCAAAGGGGTAAGAGCGTTAAGAGTCAGCATCACAC
The DNA here is from genome assembly GCA_002005505.1 of Botryococcus braunii. Classification (NCBI taxonomy): domain Eukaryota; kingdom Viridiplantae; phylum Chlorophyta; class Trebouxiophyceae; genus Botryococcus; species Botryococcus braunii. The sequence continues at coordinate 76,878 of KV908525.1, forward strand.
TGATAGAGGGCACAGAGTCGTAGCACAGCACCGAGACCTCGGAGACAATTTCGAGAGGTGATCTTTGCAATGGGTTAAACTACATTCCACAATATGATGTCTTAATAATATTCTCTGTTATTTAATAACTTTGGACACCAGTTTGAATGCAGGTATGCTGAAGAAGGCGAAGAGGGCTTCACCGTTCCCGGTGAAGCCCCTGTCAGGAAATCGAAAGGGGCAGACTTCGCCAAACTTCTTGCAGAAACAGATGATTCAGACTTAAGCTATACATGTCGGTGCGATGCACAAGTGCTGCTCAATTGGTTACTTGTATTGTGTTTGAAGATGGACCACTCATCGAGTATGCTCCACTTCTTTTGCTTTGGTACTGTAAAGAGGACTCCTTTTGTGCTTGGCAGGGGACTGCTCGATGACGATTATGAGCTCTTTCAACCTCCTGACTCAGACGCACATGCTCCGGATGTGCGCCCTGAGAACCAAGCCCTCAGCAACATTGGGACTGAGCATTTCTTACCCCTGGATAGTCAAAAGATTCCTGGAAAACCTAGTACAATATATGTTACTTGGTTGAGCCTCATTTGAGACTAATTCTCATTTGCTTGTTCTTCATGCTTAAAAATAGTTAGTCAGCGGGGAGGGGATCTTATTGGCTGAAAATTTATGAACTTCATCAAGTTTTTAAGTGCTGGGTAGAGGGTAGCACGTACAGTAACCTCAAAACGCCTTTATGGGCGCCCTGATTTGCGAACATATGCAACTGCACTCACAAGTGACATCATGTGTATCAATGAATGCAGATCATACGCTTTGTGCATGTTTGCTTATGCAGGCACTTGGCATTGATTTAGAAGTACTGGGGCAATATCTGGAGCAGTTACCCCTTCATAGGGTTTTGGAGATTGACCCTCTGTTGGTTGCCCATCATGATCCTCTTGCAAATCTACCGAAGGAAAGGGCATCTGAAGACTGGTGTGCGACACCGTCAGCAGCAGCGGTGGCAGCTGGATCACAGTCTGTGCAAGGCACGTTGTCAACATCCACGTTTTCAAAAATGGAAGAAAATGGTTCTGGGGGGTCTTCATCATCCAAGACCTTAAACCATTCTGACCCTGCGGATACGGCCACGACAATTTTGGGTGCGCAACGAGTCGAGATATGCCAACCATCCCAGGAGATGACATTGCCCCTGCCATCTAATTCGTCTTCTTGGTCTCTGCCTGCAAATCAGCAGCCCGGCAATGTCAATGCTTCGATTCGGTCCACTCGGGGAGCCGCAGAAAGTCCTGTTGGAGAGGACATCTTAGACTCCATCCTTGCGAAAGCATCCAAACCTGGTCAAATGCAACGACACCACCGTGTTGTCAGTGGCAATGCCAGTCAGCCTGGGAAGCCAAGGCAAGGTTTGGCACATGCACCGGCACAGTTGCGTCCTTCGGTAAGTATAGTCATCTGGCTTTCCGCTGCCGGCTGTCAGGTTGGGGAGGGGGTGTGGGGGGGGGTGGGGGGGAGGGGGACTGG
>KV908525.1:83398-90111 GCA_002005505.1 Botryococcus braunii
CTAAAATGGCTAAGATATCTGGACCTGTGCATCAGCTTACCCCAAGATTTGCCTCTGCTGCAGTGTCCCGGTGTCATCTCCAAGCTTCGGAAACTTAATGTGTAGGGCATCTGGGACCCGGGCTCTGCCGCTCAGGGCCTGCTGATAGGCCTTGCTCAGACGCTGGCCCCTGCCACCCGCCTCACCGCTCTTGTCCTAGAGGTCACCATTTCGGATGAGACAGCGGTGCAACCTTCGGACTGGGGGTTACAGCTGGCTCATTTGCTTAGGGCCTGCCCCTCAGTCTGCAGGCTTGAATTAATGGGGGACCATATTTGGTTCCAGGACCCGGAAGTTTTGGGCCAGGCAGTCATGGAGGCACAAAATTTGTCTGCTTTCTATGCAAACGTCAGCGACCGCCTTTGGCGCAGTCTTGTGCCCGGCATTGTCCAGCTGACAAGGCTGCAGGCCTTGGACCATGTGGCCCTGGACGGCAAGGCTGCCATCGGGGCGCTTGCAGCTCTGACACAGCTTACGCGCCTCTCAATTTGCCTACCGGATGAATTCGAAGAGTGGCCACACGTTCCGGAGGTTACTCTGCTGTCCAGCCTGCCCCTTTTGCAGAGTTTTGCCTATGCCGGGAAAATGGAGATCAAGACATTGTGGGAGCTCCTGGAGCCCATGAGGCACCTGGGAGAACTCCAAGCTTGTTGTCGCAGAGTGGCAGTTTGATTTGGCAGACCTGGACGATTTCTTGACGTCACGTTCCGGCCTTACACAGCTGTCCTTAATCGATCCGGATTATGTGCCAAACCCGAGAGCACTATTTCCCGAAGCTTTTGGCCAAAATGGCTTTGCGAGACTGCGTGCCCTCGACATGACATTGCATAAGGTCGTCCCAAAGAATATGGCTGTGCTCACTGCGGCCTTGACGGGGATTCAAAGCCTTCAAGTATTTTGTGACACAAGTAGTTGCAGGGAGCTAGCCCTGAGTCTGCGCCCAATGCCGCTCCTGACGAAGCTTGTTCTTTCGACTCATTTTTATTCCGATATGGAATGGAAATACACATGTGGCAGGTTTTTCACCAACCTCCCCGGGCTCCGCTGCCTTTGCTTATCGGACGTGCTAGATCCCTGGAGCTGGGAAGGGGATGTAGCTTATATCGCCGCCTTGACGGACCTGACAGAACTGAGGATCGGTTCTGAAGCCCAGGACGATTGCGCAATGACCGCGGCACAGTTCCTGCCTGACAGAGTTGAGGCAGCTGGAGCTCCTGAGGGCATCCGGACCTTGGGCCGCAAGTATTGCTGAGCCGGAGTTTCGAGATGCCCAGCGAGAATTCCGGGCCAAGATGGGCCTGCAAGTCACAGAAATTTGGGTTTGCGATCCTGTTAAGTTATGATCTACTCCATGAGTCCAGAAGGCAGGCCTCCGTCGGGGCTTGGCTGCGTGCACGTCTGCGCTCGCATTGCTGGTATATATATCCGCTGAAAGCGCGATGGAGGCGGGTCGGAACCTGGAACGAGCTTGGGCGTGATGACCTAGGTTTGGCCTCAGGACTTCTTACATGAAAGGGCTGCGGCCCCCGCCGGGGGAGAGGGGGAGAAGAGGGTGTTTCGCTTTGTCATTACTTTTGATCGATCCTCTGTCAAACGTGGAATACACGCGATACATAGACGGACTTAATTAAGCCGACACAGTTTCTTGAGAACCCATGTGTGTTCTTGCTTCGAGAAGTCTACAGGGACCGGCCTCTGTCCTGAGTGGTGTAATTTGGTCGCTTCGTTCGCAGGGTATACCCGTTGGAAGGGGTACACCCTGACATGTCGTAATGGTGCCATTCTTGAACCCGCCCGTTCGAGTACCGCTTTGTATTTAGTACCTCCGGTTCAGGCCAAGGACCGCAAATGGGTGCCTCGACAATCTCATGCATGGCTGATGTAGCACCGAGACAGGCATATGCACACTCGTATACGCTCGTATACGCACGTACGCCTGTCTTGGTGCTGATGTAGCACCGAAACAGCCACATCAGCCATGCATGAGAATGTCCAGGCATCCATTTGCGGTCCTTGGCCTGAACAAGAGGTACTAAATACAAAGTGGTACTTGAACGGGCGGGTTCAAGAATGGCACCATTACGTCATGTCATGGTGTACCCCCTTCCAACGGGTGTACCCTGCGAACGAAGTGACCAAATTACAGCACTCAGTACAGAGTCCGGTCCCTGTAGACTTCTCGAAGCAAGAACACACATGGGTTCTCAAGAAACTGTCAGCAGAAGTCCCTGTAGACTTCTCGAAGCAAGAAACACGAAACTTAATTACGTCCGGCTATGTATCGCGTGCATTCCACGTTTGACAGAGGATCGTTCAAAAGTAATGACAAAGGGAAACACCCTCTTCTCCCCCTCTCCCCCGGCGGGGGCCGCAACCCTTTCATGTAAGAAGTACTAATGCCACACCTAGGCCATCACGCCCAAGCTCGTTCCAGATTCCGACCCGCCTCCATCGCGCTTTCAGCGGATATATGTGCGGATATATGTACCAGCAATGCGAGCGCAGACGTGCACGCAGTCAATCCCCGACGAAGGCCCGCCTTCTGGACTCATGGAGTAGATCGTTACACAACAGGACCTCATACGCAAATTTCTGTGACTGGCACGCCCATCTTGGCCCGGACTTCTCGCTGGGCATCTCGAAACTCCGGCTCAGCAATGCCAAGGGCTGGATGCCCTCAGGAGCTCCAGCTGCCTCAACTCTGTCAGCGGCAGGAACTGTGCCGCGGTCATTACGCAACCGTCCTGCGCTTCAGAACCGATACTCAGTTCTGAAAAGTCCGTCAAGGCGGCGATATAAGCCACATCCCCTTCCCAGCTCCATGGGTCTAGCACGTCCGATACACAAAGGCAGCGGAGCCCGGGGAGGTTGGCCAAAAACCTGCCAGATGTGTATTTCCATTCCACATCGGAGTAAAAATGAGCCGAAAGAACAAGCTTCGTCAGGAGCGGCATTGGGCGCAGACTCAGGGCTAGCTCCCTGCAACCGCTTGTGTCACAAAATACTGCGAGGCGGTGGAGCCCCGTCAAGGCCGCAGTGAGCACTGCCATATACTCATGGCCGACCTTGTGCAATGTCATGTTGAGGTCACACAACCCCGCAAGGCCATTCTGGCCAAAAGCTTCTGGAAACCGTGCTCTCGGTTTTGGCACATAATCCGGATCGATTTAAGACAGCTGTGTAAGGCCAGGACGTGAAGTCAAGAATTCGTCCAGGTCTGCCAAATCAAACTGCCACTCCGGGACAACAAGCTTGAGTTCTCCCAGCTGCCTCATGGGCTCCAGGAGCTCCCACAATGTCTGAATCTCCATTTTACCCGGCTTATGCAATACTCTGCATAAGGGATTGGCTGGACAGCTGCGTAAGCTCCGGAACGTGTGGCCACTCTTCAAATTCATCCCGTAGGCGAATTGAGAGGCTCGTAAGCTGTGTCAGAGCTGCCAGCGCATCGATGGCAGCCTCGCCGTCCAGGGGCACATGTTCCAAGGCCTGCAGCCTTGTCAGCTGGGCAATGCCGGGCACAAGACTGCGCCAAAGGCGGTTTCTGACGTCTGCACAGAAAGCAGACAAATTCTGTGCCTCCATGACTGCCTGGCCCAAAACTTCCGGGTCCTCGATCCAAATATGGTCCCCCCTCAATTCAAGCCTGCGGACTGAGGGGCAGGCCCCAAGCAAATGAGCCAGCTGTAACCCCGAGTCTGAAGGTTGCACCGCCGTCTCAGCCGGAATGGTGACCTCTAGGGCAAGAGAGGTGAGGCAGGTGGCAGGGGCCAGCGTCTGAGCAAGGCCTATCAGCAGGCCCTGAGCGGCAGAGCCCGGGTCCCAAATGCCATACACATCAAGTTCCCGAAGCTTGGAGATGACACCGGGACACTGCAGCAGAGGCAAATCTTGGGGTAAGCTGATGCACAGATCCAAATATGTTAGCGACGTGAAAGCCCCTAGCAGATGACCCATGCTTTGAAGTTCGCCTGGTTGTGCCTCATTGCAGCAGATAATGGATACCCCCGAGATGTCGAGATGAACCAGAGCGGAACTGTCTGCTCACGGGTCACGGCGTTTTAATCTCCTCCTCGTCGAGCTGTTTTAGCACTCTGATCAACAGGTCTAATGGGAGATCTACTATCTTCCTGCATGGCCCAAAAAGCGGACAGTAAAGCGGTGATAGCTGCCAAAGAAGCACCGAAAGAAACATTTACGCATGCACGCATGCATGCCATAAAAAACATGCATGCATGCAAAAAAAAACAATTTAGAAAACCAAACTCCTCCTGACCAATGGTTTAAGGGCCCATATCTATTGGTTATAACCTAGTGGAAAGGATTTTGTCCCAAAGAGGTCCCAAAAGGGTCCCAGGGGTTCCCAAAAAAAGTCCCAAAATCTCGGATGTCCCAAACATGTCCCAAAATCGGATCCCAAGCAGGTCCCAAAAACCCCGCGTTCCCAAACTATTCCCAAAAAAATTTCCCATCAGACTCCCAAAAATACAGGATCCCAACAGGTTCCCAAATTGCCCCCCAAGCAGGTCCCAAAATCCATGATATCCCAAACGTGTCCCATATTAATTCCCATCAACCTCCCAAAAACGATGTGTCCCAAGCTGCTCCCAAGATAAGTGAGTCCCAAAACCCTCCCAAGAATACAGTATCCCAACAGCATCCCAAAGTTGGCCCCCAAGCAGGTCCCAAAATCCTTGATTTCCCAATCGCGTCCCATATTGGTTCCCATGAACCTCCCAAAAAGGGATGTGTCCCAAGCTGCCCCCAAAAATACTGATTCCCAAAACCATCCCAAAAACTGATGTCTCCCAAATAGTGCCCAAATACCTCCCATACGGTTCCCAAGTGTTGATTTGATACATTTTTGAGTTTCTTATGAGTAATTAATGCTGCTGCAGCTCTGTACCAGCTCAACATCTGATTTATATGTCTGCAGTGATGTAAGATAGATTGTGGGGCCTGCAAACCCCAACATGGACAGTAAACCAGTCTGGAGCGGGCGTACGGGCCCTCCACGCAAGCACGCAGAGACAGACTGAGAGAGAGAGAGAGAGAGAGAGAGAGAGAGAGAGAGAGAGAGAGAGAGAGAGAGAGAGAGAGAGAGAGAGAGAGAGAGAGAGAGAGAGGGGGGGGGGGGAGAGACAGGGGGGGTTGGCGATGCTTCAAAATCAGGGATGTTCTAAATGATTACATTGGTGCAGACTTGCACCACTCCCAAGTGAACTGCCTGGGGCAAGGACCTTGGCACTTGCATGAGTGCTGTCAGTCTGGACTCCCACCAGGTTAAAGGGAGATAAACATCCTAGCTTGACCTCTTGAGCATCCCGTCCCTTGAAGATCCTAACCAATCGAGTGCCACCACTGTCAGAACAGGTATACTGCAATGCAGTACCCTTGAACGCAAGGCACGAGCAACAGTGACATACTATGCATCCCCTGCCTTCCTATTTTTCCCACTCTCTGCAGCCTTCAACCCCACCCTTTTTTAATTGCAGCAATGTTCAGTGGGACATGTTTCTTGTTGAACCCACATATTTTAACACGGGCTGTAGCCCTGCATTCCTCCAAGTATAAAAGAGAGAACTCCATGATCTCCCAATTCTCTCTCCCCCTCCCTCCCTCCCTCCCTCCCTCCCTCCTTCCATCCCTCCCTCCCTCCCTTCATCCCTCCCTCGAGGGAGGGAGCTCCCTCCCTCCCTCTCCACCCCCTCTCTCTCTCTCTCTTGCCCCCTCCCCCCCCCCTTTGATTTTCCTTCTCTCTTTAGTGAGAGCTTTTCTTGCGGTGTTAACACCGCAAGAAACGTTCTCCTGTGAGCCAATCCGCAGCAGCAGCAGGGCAACCTCAGCCGCTGCATGTCTCATTTGAAGTCACCAATCAGAAAAATATCTTGCTTCATAGCTTACTTCAACAGCAATCTCTCTCTCTCTCTCTCTCTCTCTCTCTCTCTCTCTCTCTCTCTCTCTCTCTCTCTCTCTCTCTCTCTCTCTCTCTCTCTCTCTCTCTCCCCCTCTCTCCCCTCCCTCTCTCTCTCTCCCTCCCTCCCTCCCTCCCTCCCTCCCTCCCTCTCTCTCTCTCTCTCTCTCTCTCTCTCTCTCTCTCTCTCTCTCTCTCTCTCTCCTCTCTCTCTCTCTCTCCTCTCTCTCTCTCTCTCTCTCTCTCTCTCTCTCTCTCTCCTCTCTCTCTCTCTCTGCCATATGCGGGCCCCAGGAACAGCAGCCTGTCGGCCAAGCTAGGCCTGGACAGCAATGCACTTCAACGACAAGCACTTCCAACTTCATTTGTACAGATGGATGCACTGCACTGCCATGCACAGCAGAAATTTCCCGGTGGAACGCTCCCCCGCTCCCCTCTTGTTAAGAAAATGAAGTGCCTGCCTCCCTCTCTGTCCTACCCTCCTCACCCCAAGGCCAAATGCTAAATAAACAAGCGCAGGTTACAGCGCTTTTAGCTGAAAACAGTGGAGCCTTCCCCGCGCGTTGATGTCCAGCGCTCGTGTTGGCTCCTTGAGCTGAAGATGTACCTTATAGAAAACATTAGGTCTGCAGTACATCGAAAAAAAAGTAACGTGCACACCCTGAACTTCAAGCTGCACCGTTGCCAGCCCTTACTAGGTTTCAACATTTCAATGAATGTGGCAGGCTGCAATGTCCAAGTGTCTGTGGTCCCCTGGACA
>KV908525.1:95224-195224 GCA_002005505.1 Botryococcus braunii
ATTTCCCAAACCCTCATGCCATGCGCAACAACCGCAGAAACCCATCTTGCGACACGCACCTCAACTCCCATTTCCCCTGCAATTTCCGCCAAAGCGCAACGCGCTCGCACAACCACGCTTCCCAGTGGTTCGCCAGCATCCAAAATCTGTAACCACTCCCGAAGTGTGGCCTGACACTCAGACATCATCACGCCGCACATTGTAGTGGCAACAAGACAGTTGCCTGTATTGCACACCCCCGTTTCCCCCCTGGACCACACAACATTCGACATGCACCCCACTGACCTCCCGCCCTCGCCAACCCCTCACTGTTCAACACATTCCACAAACACTACTTCCCACACTAACAGTTACGTAATAACAAACTACAGGAGAAGAGGCCCACCATCCCCATACATCCCAATATGCACGAAGGAGGCCTGCTGCGCAAACCGCTGGGCCGCCGTCAAGATTGTGGCCGCCTTCGGGTACACTTCAGCAATCCGGCCTCCGAGAACGTGTGCAACCTGACCACCCCACGACAGGCTTACTCAACACATTGCGTCGACCACCCATACTCCCAGACGTCCGCAAACACTCTGCCGTCTCAGGTGCCACACCAGCACCTCTGCTCCTCCAAAAATTGTACACCTTGCCGTCGCTGCCCCTAACCCCCGAAACACCTACAACATTGTCCTATCGTTGCCGATGGGCTTCCACATGGGCACCAATCACCGGAGGTGCAACTGACACAGGGCCACATTTGTCAGACCCCACACCCAAAGCCTTCTCAATCACACGATCCTCCAACAATCTGACCATCCGCATCGACAACAAGGAGTGCCGAGTCGGCGACCGGGTCGTCAAACGGCTAGTCCTACAGGGTACCCTGCAACGCTCCCGCCGATCACCTGAAACCCTCCCTTCCCTAGTACAATGCAGAATCCTTCAACATTCCCCGGGTCCTCCGCACTTTCACCACTGTACTGCGCAGCGACCACAACCGGGGTCCATACCTCCACTTGCGCGGTTATGAGGGGCTTTGTCACTCAGCAACCCCCCCCCCCCCCAACCACCTTGCGAAGACACTGAAGATTTGACTTCACAGACTCGACGGCCCCATCCCGTGTTATGCACGGAAAACCCCGCTGGGCCCTACGCACCCTGGGCCTGTTCCCCGGAATTTCACAGCATACCCTTGCCCTAACTCGACCACAGTACATCCAGATGAGGACATATCTCCTGTTATAGTTATGTACGTGACATACAGGCTGTATTCGACCTCCAACAACAAAACAGAAAGTAATGCCAAAACGAAAGTAATGTCCACAACTTCAGGAAAGCCGAACACCATCAGAATCGTAAATCTCATCGGAATTCAGAAACAACATCCCCCGCTTCTCACGCGCTGTAATTATTCCCCCCTTCCCTAAAGGGCCAAACCACGCAAACCCCACGGCGCCACAAGGCCTGACGTTGCAACCACCTGTTGTGAAGCCATGTCATGCACACCCATATGGGTGCCCCGTCACACCCACGCTGCAACCATAAATATGCATGCCCCGTCACACCCACGCTGCAACCATAAATATGGCCTCCTCAGCAAAAAAACCGTTGGAAACCCTCGTCTAAACTGACCCAAAAGCCCGCTGGGTATGTCATCTACCCCTCCGCCACCCGCCACGTCATTAGATCAACGGGCCGCAAATGCCATCTTCAATGCCATGCACACCCTTTCAAGAAATTTCCCATCACATACATGATCAAAGCCCGGTCAGCATGACGCACCTACCTACCTACCCTTGATTTCCCTAGCATGTGGACCACATGTCCAAATCTCCCCGTCAGACAGCGTCACCCCCAGCCTTGCCACCAAATCCAGCACACGCACAACACAACTTCCGTCGAAGCCCAGGCACACGGCATGCAAAAGGACGTACTCCAGCCACACGCAAAGTCGACAGCCGCGTCCTTTCGGAACGCGAAGACGCCCCCCACAGGCACACGCAATTCAAACCCTACGTCACCCATACGTCCCCACCCCGTCAAGATCAGATCTCCCGCTCCCACACGCACACCCCTGCCGCGTGCGACCCCTCCACGCGCCACGGCGCGTCCCCGCAACTAAGGAAGGGTTCCCCCCTTTACAACACTATTCCCTGCGGGCTGTCCCGTAAAGCTCAGCTGGAATCGGGCGGGTGGCACCCGACTGTCAGCATTGAAAATGGCGGTTTTTGCACGGGGTACCCACTTACCCTAGCCAGAAACGTGCGGGTGTGCCAAATTGCGTCCGCACGGTTACTTTAGGGCTACAAACGAAGTGTAGATGCTCGAAACCATTTAATCATGCTCTATAAACCGAAACCAGGGAGTGGTTGTCACATAATATGCCACAAAACAGTCTGACTACATCAGGGGAGAGAGAGGGAGAGAGACAGAGAGAGATCTCTAGAGAGAGGGAGTGTGTGTGTGTGTGTGTGTGTGTGTGTGTGTGAGAGAGAGAGAGAGAGAGAGAGAGAGAGAGAGAGAGAGAAGAGAGAGAGAGAGAGAGAGAGAGAGAGAGAGAGAGAGAGAGAGAGAGAGAGAGAGAGAGAGAGAGAGAGAGAGAGAGGAGAGAGAGAGAGGGGGGGGGGGGAAGAGCGAGGGGGCGAGGGAGAGGGAGGGAGAGGGAGAGGGAGAGGGAGAGGGAGAGGGAGAGGGAGAGGGAGAGGGAGAGGGAGAGGGAGAGGGAGAGGGAGAGGGAGAGGAGAGGGAGAGGGAGAGAGGGAGAGGGAGAGGGAGAGGGAGAGGGAGAGGGAGAGGGAGAGGGAGATGGAGAGGGAGAGGGAGAGGGAGAGGGAGAGGGAGAGGGAGAGGGAGAGGGAGAGGGAGAGGGAGAGGGAGATGGAGAGGGAGAGTGGGAGAGATAGATAGATACTTATAGATAGGGGGGGGAGGGGGGAGCTCCGCAGGGAGAGGGGGAGGGGATAAGGGAGGACATAGATGAGGGGTGAGGGGAAAGGAGGCAAAGAGAAACGAAGGTTCGTTTCCTTTTTGAATAAGCTCTTTGCCATCCCCCTAAATCACCCTTGCCAGCCCCCATATTTCGTTGGGGAACCCGACTGTCCTTTGCACATAAGGCGCGGGTGTTCCCCCGTAGAATGACCCCTGCAACGTTGCAAAACGTGTGGGCTGCCCGACTCCCTTTTCAGAAATGTTGCGGGCCCCGCGTGCCAAGCCCAATCCCTGTACGGTCCCCGCACGGGTTGTCGTACCCAGTTCACGACTCGTGAATCACGAGGCTCGTTCGACTCCAGTGTGACGAAGGCACTACGATAGAATCAGCAAGGTAATTTCATTACCAGACCAAAGTAATGGCCACTTCAATGAAGTGACTTCATGGATTTGGATATCCGGTGGCATTACCCCACTAGGAACTTCATTACGGGGGTCTTTGATAAGCGCAACAGTCCTGAATACAGTCCCATACCCCATATACACACGGTCCCCAGTGCACATTCGTGCCTGGCTGACACATGCAAGTTAGGGCGTCATCTTTTCCCAGCTGTGGCGGTTTAGAAACATTTAAAATTAAGAGTGAAGCCTATTCTAACCGCATACCATAAATCCGTCATGCAGGGACGCGGAATCTAGGGGCCAAATACTCAAGGTGATAATGACAGGGAAAGAGAGTGGGAGAGAGAGGGGGGGGGGGAGAGAGAGAGAGAGAGAGAGAGAGAGAGAGAGAGAGAGGGGGGGGGGAGAGAGAGAGAGAGAGAGAGAGAGAGAGAGAGAGAGAGAGAGAGAGAGAGAGAGAGAGAGAGAGAGAGAGAGAGAGAGAGAGAGAGAGAGAGAGAGGCAGAGGGATTTTGCCAGACAACCCAAAGGCGTAACGACAAACATAATCCCTGGCTGGTGCGTAGCAAGCTGTACATTTGATAGATGGTGGTGAAACTCAATCTGGACCCTAAAAATAGTAATCTTAAACTGTGTGTAAATTGGTAGACGTAGAAACTCAGGAGATGTTAGGGAACTGCGGATTTTGGTCTGAAATGCGAAGGCTGGACAGTATTGTCGGATGTGTTCATACGTAGTGTGTTCCTGTATGGAGGAGAGAGAGGGAGAGAGAGAGGGAGAGAGAGAGAGAGAGAGAGAGAGAGAGAGAGAGAGAGAGAGAGAGAGAGAGAGAGAGAGAGAGAGAGAGAGAGAGGGGGGGGGGAGGGATTGTGCCAGACAACCCGAAGGCATAACGACAAACATAAACCCTGGCTGGTGTGTAGCAAACTGTAGATTTGATGGATGGTGGTGAAACTCAATCTGGACATTAAAATAGTAATCTTAACTTGCGTCAAAAGTGGAGACGTAGAAACTCATGAGAGCTTAGGGAACTGCTGATTTTAGTGTCGTGAGTTAAACCATGATATGTGTTTAGTGATCGCCCACGTGAATAACGGTGGTCACGGTGATCACGTGAACAGCCAGGCACATCCAGTCCGTTTGGCTGAGCAGCCATTCAGATTTCATGCCTGGGACGATCTTGCTATAGACTTCCCACCAAAAAGGCGTTTGTGTTCATCCGTAAGCTACGTTAGACTTGTTACAGCTAAGTAAGCTAGGAGGACATTCTCGTTGTAAGTAATCCTTGTGTTTGGTTAGGTAGCACAGGCGGGATTCGTTGCATCCCTTAGTCGAACAGCCGACAGCCAGCGCCAACTCCAAAACAAAGGTAAATCATATTCGCAGTGAGTGCTAAGGGGCCTCACATTCCCTTCGATACCTCTGTAGCGTAGATCCGTGTTAGGGGACGCCCACCGGGGAGTGCAGACAATGGATAGGTATACGATGTGGTTGCCAAAGTGTAGCTATAATGCACACATCTTGCTTGTAACCTTGCTTTAGGTGCAGCATTTTCATTTCCGTTTGACTTGGCCCGGTATCAGATCGACTTTCGGGCACTTTCGAGCTTGGTCGCATCGCGCGCCAGTTCCTAGTATCATTACTTAAGTAGACCAACCTTGCAGCGGTTGAGATTCATTCACTTAAGTACCTGCCGTTTTCTCACCGTGTGTTGAGTGTTTAATATCTTCCTTTCACCTTGTCGAGGCTTCCATCGGAGTCTCCGAGGTCCGCCAGCGTTGTCCTTGTGTAGCTCAGATTGAGAATCTGTTATGTGAGTGTAGTTCCTTTGAGAAGTTGAAGCTTTGTTTGGAGTTTCAGACTGTCCCGCGTCTTTTTGGGCTCGTACGATAACCTCCTGAGGAGTAAGCAAGTGCCGGTGCAAGATCCTGCACGTTTCCTTTGTACATTTGTATCTGTGCTGTAAGTCCTGGGGAGTGAGGTCAATAGTGTGGACCATTAGAATGGTGCAGTGACTTGATCAGTTTATGTTGAGCTGGTCGGGATCCCGTTTCTAAGGTCCGAGCCCTGATAAGGTTCGCGCACTGATGTCCTCCCATTTAAAGGGCATGCCAACTAACTTAATGGATTAATTGTCTGTTGCCGAAACCAGGAGAGTGAACGTAGAGTTGCGGGCAGTCTGAAGCGTAAGACGAAGTGATGGCTTTTGGGAACTGCAGCCGTACAGGTGTCGTCTGAGTACAGGATAGCAGCTGTTTAAGTCGGTACATCTTTACATTTTGAGCGTTTGAGTGAAAATTTTGTTAACATTTGACACACATATAATTGACGAGAGGGCGAGTAGAGCATTTTTTAGACAACCGAGAAGTGAGTGAGTCTTTGATCATGCAAGGGTTTGGTACTTGAGCTTGGTTAAGGACACTGCTACGTGTTGTTGTGTAAAGTTTGTTCTGCCTGTCAGTATGGACTTTGACGGTGGCTTCGAGGTCAACGTTGAAGAGGATGTGCAAACACCTAGGACAGGGCAGCTCAGGCAAGCACCAGGCACACCAACACTGCCGTCCATTCATACCTCCCTTCAAATTATACAAGATGACCCTATGCTAGCTGCAAAACTGCCTTCTATTGTGCAAATGATAGAAAGGGGTTGTGGTCCAGAGGAGGCCCAGCGTTTTGCAAATTCTCTAAGGTCGAGTGCTGATGTGGGTAATGAAACTGTGCATATTATCGAGGGTATTGTGAGAGCAATGAACAAATCTTTAAACTTAAAAGATCAACAGATTCAAGACCAGCTCAGCATGGCAGCAAGGAGTCAGACGCCAGCAGTAGTCAGCAGTATTCCCACAGCATAGGAGAAGTCCACACGACGGAAAATGCTATCAGAGCGACTTCCGCCGTTGGTGAAAGGCACTTCTATCGCATTGTGGATCGATAATGTCAAGGTAATCATTAGACAAGATGCTGCAGGTATGTCTGCTGCTGAGATACTTGATGCTGTAAAGAAGGCTGCTAGGCATAATAATGAGGTGGCTTTGACAATTGACTCTGCTGTTGCGAATCGAATGCTGTCTGATGTTCATGACTTATTTTCAGTACTAACGAGATTGTTTAGCCCGGACTTCCGTGCACATCTGGCTGCACTACGAGCGAAGAAACAACGGGACAATCAACCCGCAGCTGAGTACATGAAAGAGGTAAGGGACATTGGCTATGTACATTGGGTTGGTCTACCTGAAAAACCTGAGACCTTTGACATGATAATTAATAACATGTCAGAGAAACACCGTGCTTTTGTTAGGGACAAGTGGAACACGATGCATGTAGCTATGCAGGCACATGATAACCCTAATCCCATCACTTTTGCTCATTTAATGAATTGGGCCCTTGACTCTGACGCAGAGTATGCCACAAACCAACACTTTAAAAAGGCTGACAGTAAAGGTGCAGGTAGAACTAACAACATGCAGGGAGAGAATGACAAGGACAAGAAGCAGTTTAACGATGGACGAAACCACAATTATCGTGGGAGAGGTCGTGGATCTGGCAGAGGTTCACAGGTCAATTATAACCAGGGTTTCTAAGAGAAGTCCCCATGGTCCTTTATGCTTCAGCTACATGTTTCAGACGAGTCTGAGCCTGAAGCTGACTCTGACCTTGATGTAAATATTTGTGACCTGGAGCCCGAGTCCGAGACGTTGAAGAAGAGAAAGAATGACCCCGTGGTAAGTGAAGGTTTTGTTCCTGTTACCATTGATAACAGAAAATTTGCTGAGTATGTTCCTGCAACCCAAGCTGGTAATGTAAGGAAGAGAAAGGTGATTACCCCTTCTCTGGATTTGGATGTCGTTCCTGTCAGTGACGTTTTACCGGTACCTCCCACGCCAGTAGGGGAGCAGTACCCCAGGTTACCTGTTGGCTCTATGCCTGTCACTGAAAGTATGTTTTTATGCGGTTTGGATGTGAGTGTTAAGCAAGCAGCCACTAACCGTGCTTATGAAGCAAGGACCACTGGTCCTCGTAAAGTAATCCGCAAGCCAAAGCCGGCTGTCAAGAGCCGGACGTCACCGCGGAAGCCCAGTACTGTAGCTGCAGTAAAGACGGAGAAGCGGAAGTATGTCAGGAAAGTCAAGTTGCCTGCAGTAAAAGGTCTTGAACCAGCACCACTGGTAAATTCACTTGGTCAGATCCCATCTGCAGCACCATGTGTGCAGACTCCTCCGGAACAGCCGAGAGTAGACAAAGGTAAGCATCTGATGACACCTTTGGAGCTGATGAATTATGAAAATTATCACAGGGGTCCTGCTAGTACTCCATTTGTTCAGCCTGTAGCTCATGTGCAGCAGCCCACTGGCAGTACTGCTAATCAGCAGGCAGTACATGCCACTGCATTTAAACACGTACCTTTGTATAGTAATGAGTGTTGGACCTTACCGCTCCCTGATTCGACCCGTCTGGCAGAACGGCAGAAGGGATGGACATGGCCATGGAGGTTTGCACTATTTGATCCCACTATCCACACGTTCGATAAACCTCCCTACTGGCCAGAACATTTGCCCAGGCCGGCAGCACACACTGGTTGGCCTAGTGGGGATAGTGTGCAGCCTGCTGACGTTTATTATCCTAACGGAATGATTAAATCAGGCTCATCAGAATTTATGCCCAGATTACAGCAACCACCGAATAATCTTAACGAGACTCACATGGCAAGGTTTAATGCTGAATTCATGAGCACGCTCGAACCAATTTGGCAGCGCACTCCCCACACTAACGATTATGTTGCAGTAGATGCTACCTGTCTACCAACCCATAGGATGATCACAACTCGTTCAGTTGTAAACAATAAAAGTGTGGTAGTGACTGTAGCACCTCAAGTTCAGCTGACTCGTCATCATTTAGATGTGTTAGCTCTTGTCCAGGATTCATCTTGGCCCAATCCTAGGTTTGTAAATTGGGCTATTGACATCAATGACCTACTGAGAATGAAGGAGAGCCAGCCTCTCCCTTGTGAGCATGTGGGTGCACAGATGACACCAGGAGAAACACGCAAAGAGATCGCAAACCATGCACTGTGCATGAGACACTTGCACGCGGAACACCTTTTAAAAGAAGCAAGGGCAGTGACCGGCAGACAGTATGATACCCTTTCCTTTCCATATGCTTCTGGTCCAATATTTGCCTCAGACTTAGCTTCTGTTGCGACTCCTGCAAAGCCCATTAGTGCAAATCCATCCACCACACTCACATGTGATAATGACAAAATTAATGAAATCCTGTGCAATATGCTGCAAGGTGTTGGCCCCATGTCTGGTACCTCATATGACACTGCACCACCTAACTGTTATGCCATGAACAATAGGCGGCCTCATAGAGCCGAGAACTTCAGGCCAGCGGACCGCGAGCAGCCTCGCGCGCCCGTGCAGCAGCCACCTTTGTTTTTCCATCAGCCGGAGAGCAGAATTGCAAACTCTGTAATCACAACTACTCTTGCTGGATTGGTAAAACTCAGTAAAAACCCAAAATTTCCTAAGTTTGTTGATGCTTGTGATGACTTATTTTCTCCCAAATCCGTAGACGCCCAACACACACTGGTGAAGATTGGGTCCGCCTTAAACCTTGTTGCAGCTGAAGAAAATATTGCTTTCACCTGCTCCTGCAACGGCCAGGAGCTGCCTGCGCAAGGGGGGGGGGAGTTCTTCCATGCTGGTGCAGCCATCCCCAATCAGACCAGTGCAGGGATGGGGCAACCTACTGCAGGGCTTAGTCCACCAACTGCAGGGATGTTTCAACACCCAATTTACATTGAACCACTTGACTGCATCCCAGCTGAGAAGTTTAACAGTCATGATATTCCCATTGTACAGCTTTTGACCCCAGCCATGCAAATTGCCGAGGCTTTTCCTCAGCCTTTGACTGGTCAATTTGCAGATGTGGCAATTAACCAGGTACCCACCATCTTCATTCCAACTGCTTCTATGCCTGAGTTTAAGTTTGCATTTATGAAGCCAGCTGTTTCAAAAGACACGAAGCCTACACAGTTCTCGCCTATGGCGGTACGCACTGGACACTTTGATACGGGCTGTAATGTTAATTTAATGAGTGCCAAAGCTTATGCTGCTAATCAGCATCTATTTTCCAGCACTCAAATCAAAGGTATCCGCCCATTCCGTATCAATATGGCAGATGGCAGAAGTCATACCATGACTATGCGTGTAGTTGAGGATGTCATCATGTGTATGGACAAAGCTTTTTATATTTCAACATTCTTGATCATTGACAATCTCGCAATTGATTACCTGATAGGTTGGGCTTTCATGTTACAGTATGATGTTCAATTAAAGCCTGCTAGGTCGCAGTATGCAATAGGCATACCCCGGGATAATGTGCTGGATCCCATGATGAGTGGTGCCCGGGAGTATCAGCTGCTCCCCCTGTCTTTCAAAACTAAGCGTATGACCCTAGTGGTCGCTCCGTAGTGTGACGGGGAGGACAGGTCTTTTTCTTCGACAGTCTTTTAATTAGCGACCATGGATTTATACTTTGAATGCATATTTGACGACCGCACGTACGTGCATCACGTACCTGATGAAGTTTATGATTTCGATGAAGTAATTCAACTCATGAGAGAGTGTAGAGTGGACACTGCAATCCTGCCATTTTCTCTTAAGTTGGGAGGATTTGATTCCTCCACTGGTAATCTCACTGAGACCCCTCTCTCGTCCACACTTGCTCCCATGCATGAAGTGGAACCGTATGACATGTTGTCTGATGCTTGTCCTCGCTTATGTGAAATCAAGGTTACCCCTCAAACAAACAGCCTGGACCCTGAAAAGCAAAAAGACATTGAAAACTTATTGGAAGAGTTCTCTGAATTATTCAGTTCTGGTAAGGATGATTTGGGTTGCATTTCTGACCCCAATATATGCCACCAAATACACCTTAAGCCAGATTCTTACCCGCCTTCTGTAGCGTTAACTAAGCGGAAGAGGTTTTTATGAGACAGTGAGACGTTCGTGGTGTGCAACGAAAGAGTGTTACATGATTGATTCGCAAGCGTACTCTTAAACCCAGGGTGGATTGAATTATACTGTACTGCCACAGACGCGTAGTCGGGCAACCGAGCGAACTACTTGAGCGAGGTTGTACTGCGAATCCAGATCACATGGCAAGTCAAAGAGCAATGCCAAGGACCATACTAGAGCATTATTCCCTAGAAAATGCTACATGCCCTCCCCCTTGGCATAAGCTATGAGATGTTGTTTATGGCAATGGGGCCACAAACGTAAGACAGGGGCATCACGAACCCTGCTTACTGTAACTATAGACAATCACACCTCCTATAGTTACGAAACAACGCAAGTCAGAGGATGAAGTCCACAAAGCAAGTTAGCACGACACAGACGAGGGACTCATCTGCTCAATGCTCGAATACCTTAACATTCTAAGGACTATCGTCTGCAAGGCGGATCCTCTAACTTAGGGGACGAACTCTCTAGACAGCACTCACACCAGTGATGAAACAATTAGGTTGAGTCATTAGACTAGCACTTGTCCAAACCTTAGGTCCAGTTACCCTGCACTGCAGTGTAACCTTCGCTTGAGGTGGCTTTCCAACTAAAGGCAAGAGGCATATCGTCTAGAGCAGCAAGCTATACACAACTAACTGCCACATAGTGTATCTCATGGGTAAGATACCAAAGCAAGTTACTCATGCACGGAACTACAATTTGCAGCTACACTGCCACAGCAAGTGCATCACAAAATGGAGCCGTGGGTCAGGAAACATAACCCATGCAAAACAATTAACCAAGAGACATGCATGCAAGTCCCAATTCACGAATCCCCCTCCCAGACCCTTCCACCCTCCCTCCCCCCCTCCCAGATCCAAGCTGGCTGGTGTTGAAGCTCCAAGGGTCATCAGCCGCAAGTGGCTGGAAAAGTCTCAAGCCGCAAATGGCTTAATCAAGGGATGCCCGCAAGTGGGACTTAAGAAAGGACTGGGGCAGCTGCCACGTCATCAGCCAGATGGCGAACATGGGCAAGAGGCTCCCAAGTATTCTCAGTCTCATCGTAGCCTTTCCATTTGACTAAGTAGCGCCAAGACTTTCCAACTTTCTTCTTAGCTATGATGGCCTCCACTTCATAAACGCCGCCACGCTTGTCTGCATACAAAGGAGGTGGTGAAGTAACAGTAACTGGTACAGATGAAGACACATAAGGCTTCAGCTGGGAAACATGAAACACAGGATGAATATTTACAGTCTCAGGCAAGACGAGTCTAAAAGCTCGAGAACCAACTGCTGCAGCAATAGTAAAGGGCCCAAAATACTTAGCTGATAACTTTGACGAGAGCCCAGGTGAAAGCTGGTTTTTTCCTTGCAGCCAACAACACCTGGTCCCCCACCTTGAAAGGGTGGTCTCGTCTCTTTCTATCTGCATAAGATTTCTGCCGTTGCTGTGCAGAGGCAAGATTAGATTTGGCACTCTTTAAGGCAGTCTGCAGCCCCTCAACCCATTCAGAAACGGCAGGATTCACAGATTGTGCGGGAACAGCAGAAGACAAGGGAGTAAGGGGATGGCGCCCATGATTCAGGAAGAAGGGTGTCTGCAGTGTTGAAGCCTGAAGTGAGTTATTATATGCAAACTCCACCATACTCAAATACTTGTACCAGTCATCCTGCCTGGGACCCACAAACCCTCTCAGCATGTCTTCCATGGTCCTGTTCATTCTCTCAGTCTGCCCATCCGTCTGAGGGTGGTAAGCAGTAGACATAGCAATCTCAGTACCCAATATTTTCACAAAGGCCTTCCAAAAATGGCTAGTGAACCTTGGATCTCTATCACTCACAATGGAGGTAGGCATTCCAAATCTCACAAAGACCCTGTTAACAAACAGTTGTGCAAGTTGAGGTGCAGTGATGGTTTTAGTGCATGCAGCCAAGACACACAACTTAGAAAACCTATCAACAAATACCACAATAGAGTCAAAACCACAGCAGACAGGTAAATCAGTCACTAAGTCAAGGGAAATGCTCTGCCAAGGTCCATCCGGAATAGGCAGTGGCTGAAGTAGACCATAAGGTACGGCTCCAGTCCCCTTAGTGCGCTGGCAGGTGTCACAAGACCTGCAAAAGTCCCTGACTGATGAGCTGAGACGTGGCCACCAAAATTCCCTGCACACTAATTCATACATCTTGTTAATCCCAAGATGGCCAGAAAAGGAGGTGGCATGACACTCTCTCAGTACCTTCTCTCGCAATGCATCAGGGACATACACTCTACCTGACTGCCCCGAATAAGGTACAGTGTCTCTCATCACCAAAACACCTTCTTCCACAAGTTTAGCAACTGTGGGATCAGAAACACACAGCAAAGCAATTTCTGATAGGAGGGACGAGACAGAAACAGAGGAGACATGCATTATTGCCAAATCAACACGCCTAGACAAAGCATCTGCAACAACATTGTCAGTGCCCTTCACATATTTAATATCAGGCATGAATCTCATGATTTCAGTAAGCCATCTTTCCTGCCTACTAGTCCTAACAGGAGCACTCAATAAATACTCAAGTGCTTGCTGGTCAGTGTGTACAGTAAACTTAGCACCCAGCAACAAATGCTTCCATTTAAGCAAGGCATGAACAAGAGCAAGCAACTCTCTGTCATATGGTGCTAACTTCCTCTCAGGGGGTTGGAGTTTCCTGGACTCGAAGGCAACGGGCTGCAGTCCCTTTCCTTGATCCTGCTGCAACACAGCACCAACAGCAAAACCTGAGGCATCTACATGCACAACAAAAGGTTTATCTAAATCAAGCCATCAAAAGGCGAGGAGGAGTAGAAACAAGATCTTTCAATGCTACAAAGGCTTCCCGCTGGGGTCCCTCCCAGGTCCAAGGCACATCCTTTTTGAGCAACTCAGTAAGAGGATAGGCAACATCTGCAAAACGGTTCATAAAAGTATCATAATATTGAGTAAGACCTAGAAACCCTCTCAACTGTGACACATTCAAAGGAGTGGGCCAATCTTGAATGGCTACAACCTTCCTAGGATCCACCATAATCCCATGAGGTGTCAACAGGTGTCCAAGGTATTCCACCTGCTTAGCAACAAAATCACACTTAGACCTTTTGCAATAAAATTTATGTTCCCTGAGCACTGACAAGACTGTCCTCAAATGCTCCATATGCTCTGCAACAGATTTAGAATATATGAGGATATCGTCTAGGTACACCAGCACAAATCTATCAAGGAAGGGAGACAAGATAGAGTTCATCACAGACTGAAAGGTGGCAGGTGCATTGGTTAACCCAAAAGGCATAACAGTGAACTCATAATGACCATAACGGGTTTTAAAAGCAGTCTTTTCTATGCTGTCATCATGCATACGTATCTGATGATATCCAGAGGCAAGGTCTAGCTTAGAAAATACACAACTTCCATGCAATTGCTCGAACATCTCATCAATCTTAGGAAATGGGTGTTGGGTCCTAACAGTAATCCTATTCAAGGCCCTGTAGTCAATGCATAAACGCCATCCACCATCCTTTTTGGGAACAAATAAGATGGGTGCACCAAATGGTGATGTCGATGGGCGGATGAACCCCCTCTCAAGGAGCTCCTGCAACTGTGCACGTAGCTCAGCAAGCTGGGCTCCAGACAGTGGATATATGCGGGAGGCTGGAGGAGTTGCGTCCGGCTCCAATCTGATGTGGTGGTCTCCAGCACGAGAAGGAGGGAGGCCTTCAGGAAGTCCAGACAGTACATCCTTAAATTTCCTGCAAAAGCTGCTCCAACTCTGGCACATTGTATGCATCAGTATCTGAAACATTGTCAGTCACTGCATTCAGTTGAATAATGTACACTGATTCACCCAACTTCACCATCTCTTCCACTTCCATGGATGAGATCACATACCCAGGCATGCCTGACCTCTGACACCCCAAAAGTACATGTGTTTTATTAGCATGAACCAAAGACACAGCATTCAATTTCCAATTCACACTTAGGTTAAAAGCAGTTAACCAAGGTTTGCCCAAGACAAGATCATAGTAGGTCAACTCAGTAGGGAGGCAGGTGACTCCAAAACCCAAGGTCCCAACAGTCAGGTCAGTTGACACACTATGTCCTACCACAGATGTCCTACCATCAGCCACTCTCACAGTAACATGTGAACTCAAAGGCACAGTGGGAAGGGCAAGCTCCTGCACAAGTTTATCATCAATAAAATTTGCAGAGGCTCCACTGTCCAACAAAATCCTGACAGGTCTACTAGCAAGAATTCCCTCAAACTCTATGCAAGTGGAGGAAAGATCAAGACCATTCACAATGTGTCTACTGTCAAGCTGAACAAAAGAGTCAAAAGAAGTTGCGGGCAGGGGTTTCTCCTTCACACTGAGACAACCAGTCTGTACCAGGCAACGATATAAGGGCAAGCCTGTATGGGAACTGCAGTGGGGTGAGCTCTTAAATGTGGAAGTAAGACCCAGTGCATCCAAAACAGAAGCCGAGAGCAATACATCATGAGAGTTGTTGTTGTGTAGTCCCTTCCAGCACCTGTTCACAGTGGCTCAGGCAAGAGAGCACAGTCAATCTAGTACCTGGCAGTAGCTGTGACACAAGCTGGCTAACAGTACACTCCCTGTTACTACCATCAACAAACAAGACAACATGAGCATCACTAGAAAGAAGGTGAGGAGCTGCATCTCTCTTATACATGCACACAGGATTGATCAAGTCACTGGCATGGGGGGATGTCTGAAACTCTCTACACAAACCATGCCCATCCACAATATGGGACATGAAAGAATGGCAACAACTGTGAAAGAAATCCTGCAGATTACCAAGCCCATACAAAACAGGAATCCCATACTGGGTCACTGAACAGTTGGCAGACATCTGAAACAGGCCTCACACTGCTGTAACACCAAAGAAGTCCAACAATTCAAGTTTTATTTGATTTGTGAAAGTGATTCCTCAACTCAAGGTGTAATTGGAAGCACGGAAGAACGTCGTAGCCACCTCCACGGACCGAGCGGATGCCAAGCCTACATCGTAGGTCCCCAAAAACATTTCAGTCTGCATAAGCCAAGGATCCAACATCATTGGATCTCCCTCGAATACAGATGGGTCTGGCAACTTGAGCGAGGGCTTCCCTGAACCTGACGAGGCTGTAGCCGATGCCGGAGTTGCCGTTGGTATGGGCTGCGGCACGACCACAGGTGCAGGTTGCGCGAGAGAGCACTGAATTAACATCTCAAGTCCCTCTGAAATGCTCTGAGTGGTATCAGCTGGAGGGGAATGCGACGGAACACTAGATCTTAATGCAACGGCTCCTTCGAGCAGGGCACCGATATCTACCAAACGCCTAAGCATACAACGAGGATCTACCCATGAACGATCTACATATACATAAGCAAGAAGATCTATGGATGGATCTGGCTCCGCGATGCCAGGACTAGGTGCACGAGCCCTTGAACCCGAACGAGGATGCCGAGACATCACAGTCCGAAAGGAAAAGAAACGCACCACGAACGAACGACAAGGAACTAATTCTTGTCGCCGATACCACTGTAGCGTTAACTAAGCGGAAGAGGTTTTTATGAGACAGTGAGACGTTCGTGGTGTGCAACGAAAGAGTGTTACATGATTGATTCGCAAGCGTACTCTTAAACCCAGGGTGGATTGAATTATACTGTACTGCCACAGACGCGTAGTCGGGCAACCGAGCGAACTACTTGAGCGAGGTTGTACTGCGAATCCAGATCACATGGCAAGTCAAAAAAGAGCAATGCCAAGGACCATACTAGAGCATTATTCCCTAGGAAATGCTACACCTTCCAAATTTCGTAACATGTCAACGTATTCAGAGAGAGAGAAAGAATTCCTGTCTGGTGAAGTGAAGATGTTGCTTGAACTTGGTATCATTAAGCACTCCACTTCCCCTTGGGTCTCTGCACCTGTAATTGTCAAAAAGCACGATAACACCCTTAGACTGTGTATTGACTTCCGACCACTCAACGCATGTACTGTCTCGGATCCATACCCCTTACCTTTGATTGAAAGCATGCTAAGAAAGATGGCTCCTGCAAAATATTTCTCTGCCATGGACATTGCTTCTGCATTTTGGCAAGTGCAAATGCATCCGGATCACACGAAATACACTGCATTTGTCACGCATGAAGGCAAATATGAATGGTTGCGTATGCCCTTTGGCCTGAGAAATGCTTCGAGCACCTTTCAACGTCTGATGGATAATGTGCTTGGCTCTGCCCTCTTCTCTCATGCTTACTTGGATGACGTACATGTATTTTCTAACACTTGGGAAGATCATGTGAAACACATAAGGGACACCTTTGAAAAGCTTGTTCAACATAAAATTAAGCTGAAAAGACCAAAGTGCATATTTGGTGCTGAGTACTTGAAGACTTTAGGGCATGTTGTAGGACAAGGTTGCTTGCGCCCTGACCCTGATAATGTTGCAGCTATTCTAAACCTGCCCCCACCTAGAGATGTTTCAACCACTAGGTCCGTGCTAGGTGCTGCCGGGTATTATCGGGAGTATGTGGAGAACTTTGCAAGGATCACTGAACCAATGTCCCGTTTGCTGAAAAAGACTTCTATGTTTAACTGGACACCCGAATGTCAGCTTGCTTTTGAACAAGTGAAACATCGTCTGGCATCTGAGCCAGTGTTGCGTGCTCCAAACTTTAACTTACCTTTTATTCTTACCACTGATTGGTCAAAGACGGCAATAGGTGCCGTATTGAGCCAACCTGACCCTGTTAAAAATGATAATGGTATTCATTTTGATCACCCTGTTGCCTTTGCCTCTAAGACTTTAAAAGATGCAGAGAGAAATTATTCTCCAACTGAGGGTGAGTGTCTTGCACTTGTGTGGGCATGTGAGAAATTCCGTCCCTTCTTACATGGTAGGAGATTCATAGCGTACACTGATCATTCACCTTTGCAGTATCTTGACTCAAAAAGGCACTCCAACAGTAAACTGGAGCGGTGGGCAATAAGGTTGCAAGAATTTGATATAGAGATCAGATACAAAAAGGGTGCTGATAATCTTGTAGCTGACTGCCTCTCGCGTTGCGTGCATTCAGAGATGTTGCATGTGTGTGCTGTGACCCCCACTTGGCAAACTAACCCCCAAAGGCAAAGTGATTTGGATTCTATACCATGTGTGATTTGTGGATTCCCTCAAGGAGATGACAACATTGTGCTTTGTGATGGATGTAACCGTTGCTTCCATCTTAGATGTCTTTTCCCTCCTCGTTCAACTGTTCCGGGAGGATGTTGGTTTTGCCCTGCATGTGATCCCTACTTGGGAAAGGGGGGAGAACTAAAGATTGAGGAGCTCAGGAAGAAGGAAACGCCATTGCGACACCACAGACATGACCCATACAGGGATCCATTATTTTTAGAATATGTACAGTCGCAGCATAATTTGGATTTATTGGCTGCTCTTCCTCCCAAGCTTGCAGTAGAATTTAGACGAAGAGGATCTTATTTTACAGTGCACCCATCTATTCCGGATTGGCTCATGGTATTCAAGAAGATCAGAGGTAAGCCACCGCGATGGTTAGTGTGCCCTCCTGTTGAGTTTCGTTGGGATGTGATTGCAATGATACATGATGTACTTGCACACCCTGGAGTTGCTCAAATGTAGCGTTAACTAAGGTTTGCCTAAGACAAGATCATAGTAGGTCAACTCAGTAGGGAGGCAGGTGACTCCAAAACCCAAGGTCCCAACAGTCAGGTCAGTTGACACACTATGTCCTACCACAGATGTCCTACCATCAGCCACTCTCACAGTAACATGTGAACTCAAAGGCACAGTGGGAAGGGCAAGCTCCTGCACAAGTTTATCATCAATAAAATTTGCAGAGGCTCCACTGTCCAACAAAATCCTGACAGGTCTACTAGCAAGAATTCCCTCAAACTCTATGCAAGTGGAGGAAAGATTGTTATAATAGTGACAGAACATTGTGGTGCCTTTCCCTCAGAAGAGTAATAGTGGCCAGATCATCGTCAATTATCAGAGAGAGCAGTTAGTAGAATGAGTAATCAGTGGCAGAACCCAGGAGTTCTGCCAGAACCAATCTAGACCAATTGCACGTTAATAAGAAAGGATTAGATAATCGGACACGGTTTGCTCGAAAGGCTATATGCTCCTGGCTCGAAGGATTGAGGCACTTGATTGGGACATCAAAAGCACTTCGGGTGTTTGCTACTTTACTGTTGCCAGTCAAGTCTCCTCACTCACAGACGACACTGCTTGTTTCTCTACGCACAACAAGAGTGTCGCCGGGCTTAACACCCTCGTGCCGGGACATGCAGGTAAACTGCTGTCAAGACATCATATGAACATGAACAATGGTTTAGGAAGGGTCTAGATAAGGTACAATAGAAAGGCGTAATTGCTTAGCTCATCGGACATTGGTAATGTAGACTATCAGTAACGTTGTTGATAGGATAGTTTGTTGAGTTCTGAACATTATTATTGAATGCCTTGTGCTTTAAGTGATCTTCATGTGTGCACTATTAGGATATGGGTCCATTGAGAACATAAGGTACCTTGAGACACGGCAGATTCTGGACGTTTTCGAACATAAGGTACAATCCTATCTAGATCACACGTTTGTCGGATGAACTCTTAAGGCTGCCCCACCGGAGTGAATACCAACTGGTTGTGAAAGATGCTGGGCATCACCAGATGCTAGTCTTGTCCGACAGTTGTGTGTGGCACTCAGCAGACAGTCGTACGGACTGTAGCTGGAGTAACTTCGTCTATTGACGACCTGTCTGCTTTGTACAGGTACGGTGCGGCAGTGTGTGTTGTATCATTGTTGCTATTGTGAGAGTGAACAAGCTTAGTGTACCCTGTAGTCACTCAAACAGATAAGGGACAGTGACTTCAGGGAGTATAGGCATGTACTTGAACGTAGCCGTCTAGAGCCTTATCTAGTGATTGCTTGATCGGTGCTTGTGTACAAGATAATGATGTAACGTAACTGGTTGTGAAAGATGCTGGGCATCACCAGATGCTAGTCTTGTCCGACAGTTGTGTGTGGCACTCAGCAGACAGTCGTACGGACTGTAGCTGGAGTAACTTCGTCTATTGACGACCTGTCTGCTTTGTACAGGGAAAGCCGATTGCCCATAACCTTTCACAGGTTATGGGCCCACGCCCTTCCAGCTGAGCCAAGTAAAAGCAGGAGTGAAGGTCGTCTACGGATGGGTCAGACGTAAGCGTCAACAAAGGAGCTCGAGCATGGCGCAGCGGCGCAAGGGAACTCGAGTGTACCAGGACCATTATCTTACTCACAGTTTACCTTTCTGGGAAATTCATAATTGAAGTTTTAGCTGTGCTTTATCATTCATAGACGTTGTCTAGAAGCACTGAGTGAGTCGGGCCGGACTCCGGCGCAAACTTCTGAGGGGAACATATCTGCTACTACTGTGCAAGACTGGCTGGTAAATTTCCATGACATGGAGGGAATTGTAGGGTATTGCTGCATTCCAGAAGTTTATGAGTAAGTTTGGCTGGTGAAGTGACAATAGTATGACAAAAAGGGGCAAAGAAAAGGAAAGTAGCAGTGAAACAGCAATGTCTCAACCTGGAGAAGTCAGTGGGGCCACTCCAGGGCAGTCTATGACCGGGACACAATCAGCCACTGCAGAACCAAAGGTGGAGATTGACAAGGCAGCCTACATCCCCAATACCTCTAATCCAAAGATGACTGTCATGCTTGATGATGGAGGGCGCAATTTTGAATTTTGGTATGAAAATTTGGAGGCGTGCGCAAACACCAAGGGGGTCAGAGCGGCTTTGGAGAGGCCAATGCCAGGGTCGGTGGAGAACTCAGCCATCAAGCAGTGGCTGATCCAGTCAGTTCCAGTCATCTGGCATTCTCAGATCTCATGCCACAAAGCAGCGTTCGACTTCATCGCGTGGGTGAAGAACAGTCACACTGGAGGGAGCAACCAAGACATCAACCTTGAGTGGTACAAGGAAATGGAGCAGGGCATCAAGACAGGGGAGACACTCAAGGTCTACCTCTACAGAATGATGGATCTGGCTACAAGTCTCAGAAACAACGCGTTCATCCTCTTGGACCACAATGTTGGGGAGCTGATGGTGAAGGGCCTCCCTCCTGTGCTGAGGCTCGAGTCCCTGGAG
Organism: Botryococcus braunii; assembly: GCA_002005505.1. Lineage (NCBI taxonomy): Eukaryota > Viridiplantae > Chlorophyta > Trebouxiophyceae > Botryococcus > Botryococcus braunii. The sequence continues at coordinate 115,726 of KV908525.1, forward strand.
GTTATGGCAACCGACAAGCCGCCATTGGAGCTGATTCAAAGAATCCTGCGCGCCGCAGCCAGCCGTGGGTACAAGGACCCACCTGCAGAGGGAACACCTCAGGCCATGGCAGCTGCAGCAGTGGCTGGTCCCTCTGGGGGGGTAGCTGGAGCGTCATCAAGCGCTGGAGCTGCACCAGGAGTGGGAGCAGTACCGGGAGTTGGAGCAGCACTACCAGCAAACGAACAGCCTCCCGCTGGCCCCTCTGCAACTACTTTTGGTGGCAGGGGGCGTGGACCTGGCAGGGCAAGAAGGCCCAGAGAGGAGCTTACATGCCACTTCTGCAAGGCAAAGGGCCACTTCATGACTGACTGCGGACCGCTCAGGCAGCTGCAGGCTCTGCATCAAAACATGCAAGCGGCAAGCGTTGGGCCTGCAGCTTACTGGGGCCAGGGAGGCCCACAGTCGTCTCCTCAAGCCTGGTGGGACCATGGATCTGGCCGGGGTGGCCCGCCTTCATCCGCTTCCAGCCCTGGACCTCCTTCAGCATATAACTATCCAACAAGTCAACACACGTTTCCGGGGTGGCATTTACCACCTCCACCCCCTCCTTCTGGTGAGGCGATGTTTATCTCTCTCAATGTGCTTGCCCCAACTTCGCATGGAGCTAGCAGCACATCTTGGTTAATAGATAGTGGTGCCTCTGTGCATATAGTCAATGATCTCTCATTGCTCCATAATCCAGTTATGCATAGACAGCCTCTTCCTCTGCACTTGGCAACCTCAGACGCCAAGGGAGGAATCATTGCATCTGGGTCTGTATGCCTTGTGAATGCAAGGCACGAAGTATTCTGGCTGCACAATGTGCAGTGTGTTCCTTCTGCGCATACCAACCTCATTTCAGTCACTGGTGCAATTCAGGATGGAGCATCTTTCCTGACTGACACTGCAGGTGGTTACACAGCCATGAAGGGACCTGAAGGGTGGTGTGGAGATATCACCCGCGCACGAGGTCTGTTTTTTTTGGAGTTTGTTAGTCCTGTCAGAGGGCAGCAAGTTGGCTGCAGACATATTGATCACATGGCTGAGGCGTCTCATCTTAGGAAAGGACACGTGTGTAGCGAGAGATCTCTGTGGCATGCTAGGTTAGGTCATCCTGGTGCCAGCAGCATGCAGAGGTTCTCCAAGGAAGATCTGGTTACAGGAATCAATATCTCCCTTGCTCCCTGCTCTGAGTGCCCCAAGCACTGTGAATCGTGTATACAAGGGAAACACTCCAGACCTCCTTTCCCTGTATCTTCCAGGCCTGCACATCACCCACTCGATAGAGTCCATGTGGATACTGTGGGTCCCATATCACCTCCTGCCATCACAGGTGAACGATATTGGGTCACTGTAGTGGATGAAAGTTCACACCAAGTTGCCTCCCTGCCTGTGAAGTCAAAGGATTGCATCCCAAAGGCTGTGATAGACCTGCTCCGCTTTTGGCAGACCCAACGAGGCACGGTTGTGAAGTGTGTGAGGACTGACAGGGGTTCAGAGTTCCTGAACCAGCAATTCAAAGAGTTTTGTGCTCAGCAGGGCACTAAGATGGAGTCCTCAGCGCCCTACACGCCTCAGCAGAATGGGGTGGCGGAGAGGATGAATAGGACCCTGAAGGAGCGAACAAGGACTCTGTTGGTCCATGCTGCAGCAGACCCCTCCCTTTGGAAGGAGGCGCTTGAGACAGCTACCCTCCTCTACAATGTGGGTCCTACTTCAGGCAGGTCCCTGACCCCCATGGAATTATTCTTTGGTGTCAAACCTGATGTGTCTGTGCTGCGCACGTTTGGCTGTGTAGCCCATGTGCACATTCCCAGTGGCCAAAGGTCTGTTTTTGGGCCCAAGACCACCCCTGGGATGTTTACTGGTTATTGTCCCCAGTCTAAAGCGTATCGTGTGTACGTGGGGAATGGAGTGTGGAAGGAGAGTAGGGACGTCAGCTTTATCGAGCACTTGAGGGGGGCTGAGAGAGTGGGTCTATCAAAGGTCCAGCCTGGGTCTGTCTATGATTCTAGGATATCACCCCCCTTGGCAGTGAGAATCTGGCAACGCCTCAAGCAATTCCCTCTGCTGCTCCACCCACGTTCTGGGATGAGGAGGATGACCATGGAGTGGAGACGCTTTCCACTGGGGCTCCTGGGACCTCTGGACTTTGTGCTGGGGATCAGTCTGGAGACGGGACCACAGCAGCACATGACCAAGGAAACCCCACCAGCCTGGATCCTACTGTTGGGACCCCAGAACCATCTCAGCACTCGTGGTCGGTGCTTGAGCATATGCAGAATCTGGCCAGGGGGGGTGTAGAAACTCAATCCCAGGTAGAAAAAATGCAGAAGGTACAAGAGGGGTTGCGAATGCAGGGGAAGTCACAAATTCCCCTTCCTCCAGGGACCACCCTTACAAGGGAGCAGCGTTATGTACAGCGCGTGGCTAGGAGAGAGCATTCTGACATCCCATTGCATGCCCCTGACCCAGGTCAGGCAATTGTGAGTGAGCCAAACATGGTTGGTCTCCCTGATATGCAGGGGCAGGTTGAGACAGTCGAGGCTATGTTCGGTGCAGATGTAAGAGATGAGAGCAGTGGGTTAGACATGCCAGCAGTAGGGGAAGCTGGTGCCCAATCCCAGTCACTGGCTAGTCATGCTTATGGTGTGCAGGCTGACATTGTAGGCGCAGCTCAGGCAAGTCTGGGTAGTGTGCCCAAGTGTGAGTCCAGGAGAGAGAGAGAGCTGCTGCTCCCCTCTGCATTGCGGAAGGTGCGAGAATGTAAGGGTGCTGCACATGAGTCCAGTAGTCAAGGAGAGAGAGAGAGACTTGAGAAGGAATCAGATAATCCCGGCAGTACTGCCCAGTCCCAGCATAAGGTACATAATGTACCTTATTCTGGCAACCAGGGAGAGAGAGAGAGAGAAGGGAGCAGCATCAGTAAGGCTGACAGCCCTGCTGCACCACAGCATAAGGTACAGAGTGTACCTTCTGTCACGTTGGGAAAAGTTCACGTGCCCTCAAACTTGAGGGAAGCCCAGCGCTCACCTCAGTGGGAGTTTTGGCAGCAGGCAATGCAAGAGGAGATGGAGTCTTTAGACACCCATGAGGTTATGCAGTATGTGGAAAGACCCCATGGGCAGAAAGTTATCCCTGTTCATTGGATTTTTTCTACAAAAAACGATGCACATGGGAATGTCACTCGGTTTAAAGCAAGATTGGTTGCCCAGGGTTGCAGACAGATTCCTGGTATAGATGTTGGTGAGGTTTTTGCACCTACCAGCAGCTATGGTGCTAGGAGAGCTGTGCTGGCAGTGGCTGCCACACAAAATCTTGAGATCCACCAAGTGGATATCAAGACAGCTTTTCTCAATGGGGAGTTGGAGGAAGAGGTCTATGTGACCCAACCACCAGGATTTGAGAATGGCAACACGAGAGTTGTGTGCAAGCTCAGGAAGGCACTCTACGGTCTTAAGCAAGCCCCACGGGCTTGGCACAAGACCTTGAGCGACAAGTTGAGCGTGATGGGGTATAGTGTGTGCAAGAGCGACGCTGGGGTATACATCAGGAGGGCCCCTGATGGTAATCTGTCGTTTATTCTTGTTTATGTCGATGATCTTCTCATAGTTGCCAGAGTGGTTGCAGAGATTGAGTGGGGGAAAGAGTTATTGAAGAAGGACTTCACCATCCATGATTTGGGAGAGGTGAATGATTTCCTGGGGTGTCAGGTCCTACGCAATAGAGTTCAGGGCACTATTTCCATGAGTTGCACTCCCAAGATTGATGCTCTTGTGGAGAAGTTTGGCGTTGCTGATGATGGACGTGGGGTTGATACCCCCATGTCCAAGGACTTCGTGGCTAGCAGCAGACCCGAGTCCTCAGATGGTATGTCACATGGGGCTGGTACCCCTCTGCCACCTGGTCATCGATACTGCGAGTTAATTGGATCGTTACTGTACATAGCCAATACGACCCGGCCTGACATTTCTCAGGCTGTTGGAGTGTTGTCAAGGTATAGAATGACACCCACTACCTCACACTGGAATGAGGCCATTCGAGTGCTGAAGTACTTGAGAGATACCAGAGAGTTAGCTCTTACTCTGGGTGGAAAGGGCCCTGAGCTAGAAGGCTATGTTGATGCCGACTATGCTGGGGACCTGGACCACAGGTATTCCACCACTGGCTATGTTCTATCAGTCTATGGTAGTGCCGTGGTTTGGGGAAGCAAGAAGCAGAGCTCAGTTGCTACCTCAACTGTGCAAGCTGAGTTTATGGCAGCTGGCCATATTGTGAAGGAAGCCAACTGGCTAAGGGGCTTCTTGGAAGAGATAGGGGCTGCACCTTGGAGGGTCAAAATTTTCTGTGACAACCAAGGATGCATTTCTAATTTACGGAACCCCCTGTATTCCAAATTCACAAAGCACGTTGCAGTAAGCTTCCACTACGCTAGGGAAGCTATGGCACTTGGGCAGGTAGATATCCTCTATGTGGAATCTGCACGCAATGTGGCTGACATTATGACCAAGCCACTTGCCAAGCCCGTGTTTGTTGGTCATCGTGATTCACTAGGTTTGAGAAGATACACTTAAAGCATGCAGGCAAGGGGAAGTGTTGAGTTCTGAACATTATTATTGAATGCCTTGTGCTTTAAGTGATCTTCATGTGTGCACTATTAGGATATGGGTCCATTGAGAACATAAGGTACCTTGAGACACGGCAGATTCTGGACGTTTTCGAACATAAGGTACAATCCTATCTAGATCACACGTTTGTCGGATGAACTCTTAAGGCTGCCCCACCGGAGTGAATACCAACTGGTTGTGAAAGATGCTGGGCATCACCAGATGCTAGTCTTGTCCGACAGTTGTGTGTGGCACTCAGCAGACAGTCGTACGGACTGTAGCTGGAGTAACTTCGTCTATTGACGACCTGTCTGCTTTGTACAGGTACGGTGCGGCAGTGTGTGTTGTATCATTGTTGCTATTGTGAGAGTGAACAAGCTTAGTGTACCCTGTAGTCACTCAAACAGATAAGGGACAGTGACTTCAGGGAGTATAGGCATGTACTTGAACGTAGCCGTCTAGAGCCTTATCTAGTGATTGCTTGATCGGTGCTTGTGTACAAGATAATGATGTAACGTAACTGGTTGTGAAAGATGCTGGGCATCACCAGATGCTAGTCTTGTCCGACAGTTGTGTGTGGCACTCAGCAGACAGTCGTACGGACTGTAGCTGGAGTAACTTCGTCTATTGACGACCTGTCTGCTTTGTACAGGGAAAGCCGATTGCCCATAACCTTTCACATAGTTCGAGTTGCCGAGTGACGAGAGAGAGCAATAAACATTGTAAGACTTGATTGGGACATCAAAAGCACTTCGGGTGTTTGCTACTTTACTGTTGCCAGTCAAGTCTCCTCACTCACAGACGACACTGCTTGTTTCTCTACGCACAACAAGAGTGTCGCCGGGCTTAACACCCTCGTGCCGGGACATGCAGGGAACATTACGCCCAGAATTGTACAGGTTATGGGCCCACCAAACTCTTGAGCTGGGCAACTGAAAGCATGTTCCGAGCCGACGATGGGACGAACGAAGCAGAGCGGAAGGATGGCGACTGGCGGTAAAAGACCGTTTATTCCCCCACCTCCTTCACCACCGACATATGATAGCCTGAGGCGAGCTGGAGGAGATACTGGACCGAGAACACCAGAAGAACGAGCATTTATAGTGAAGGATTTTGTCAGCCGCGCGTACGGTCTGGGCAAACTCGAACAGCCTCTGTGGTTCAGACGACGATTCTCTGTTTACCCAGCATACAAAGTAACTGCGTGGGAGTGTTCATTCATCAACGCGGACCCAGGCTTCGTCACGCGAGCATTATTTGAACGACATCTACAACAGCTCGGAGGACCCAACAGACCCGAGTACTGGGAAGAAAGGGCAGCCTACACAGCAGTGGAGTGTGCTCTCGCTACTCTTGACGAGGACTTCCTACTTTCCTTTCTGGGCAGCAGAAAGGGATTCAGCCCAGAGGAGTGGTGCACGGACACAGACGACGGAGACGACGACAGGGACGCGCAGCTGTCAGAACCTAACGCAGACTGAGGGACGTCAGCATGGCGAGAAAGAGATCCAAATCAAGGGAGCCATCCGAGGAGGAGCCCACAGCAGAGGAAGCATCTACATCGTCTCCCACACGACAGCCGTGTACACCCAGCACATCAAAGGGCGAGGGAGATGTACTTCCCAAGGTCATTGCCACCCAAGTCAAAGTGCATATTAAACTGGATCGTCATGGCACAAATTTTGTGGTATGGGACAATGCCTTCACTGCTGCCAATAGTGCCAAGGGTTCTTTTCCTGCCATTCAGTCAGCCATGCCTGGAACTATCCATAATGCAGCTGCAATGCTTCTGTTGTACGAGTCAGTTCCAGAGGAATGGTTAGGGGAAGTGTCAAGTAAGCCGTCAGCATATGATGCATATCTGTTTATTTGCAAGAAATTTGTTGGTGGTTACAACACTCAAGCCAACGCAGACTGGCTGAAGGAAATGTCAAAAGGGATGAGGCGTGGAGAAACAATCTCTCAGTATGTGTCCAGGATGATAAACCTCAAAAGCTGCTTGAAACGCAACGGACATGACCTCCTGGATGGTCATGTGGCCTCCCAGATCGTGCAGGGACTGCCAGCAGCAGCTAATCCTCCTGGTCTACTGCCCACTGCAGTAGCTTACCCCTTGGATGAACTGGCAGCTCTCATTTCCACCACTGCAGAAGCTGCTGGCTACAACGATGATGGAGAGCAGCCTGCCATGGTGATGCAAGCAATGCCTGCTCAAAGAGAGACTGCTCCTGCCTCTTCCTCTAGCGGGGCCAATCCCTCCAAACAGCCAGCAGACACAGAATCAAGGGGAGAAGTGAGAGGCACATGCAACTACTGCCACAGGAAAGGCCATTTCTGGAGAGACTGCCGCAAACGCCAAAGGGATGCAGAGACACAACGCAATGTGGTGGCAGCAGTACAGCAACTTGCTGCCATGTGGCCCCAAGGTCAGTTTCCTGGTGCGCCTCAACCGCCTCCAAGCGTGCAGCATGCATTCCCAGGCACTGGAGCGTTCCCACTGCTGCACCCTCCTCCAGGACCACCTTCTCCTCCCTCAGAAGGTATGCCATACGTGGTGTCCTATAATGTGCTGGATGGCAGCAAACACCAGCAGTCCAAACAGTCGTGGCTTGTGGACAGTGGAGCGTCTGTACATCTTGTGAACAACGTGTCCCTGCTGCATGCCCCTACAGTACATGACCACCCTATTCCACTGCTGCTTGCTACATCTGATGCCACTGGGGGCATTGTTGCTACTGGGTCAGTGTGCCTCCTGTCCCCTCAGCATATTCCAGTGTGGCTGCATCATGTCCAGTGTGTTCCCTCAGCTACCACCAATATTCTCTCAGTATCTGCTGCTCTGCGTGATGGAATCCGGTTCAGTACAGATAGACTGGGAGCATTCACTGCTGTCTCAGGACCGAGTGGTTGGCAGATGCCTGTGAAACCAGAGAATGGTCTTTATTATATTCACAACTGCCTCCCAGTAGTACCAGTGAAGGTCCCTTATTCAGTGACAGCTGCCTTGAAGAAGAAATGCTCCAAAGGTCAAAGTCATGACTGTGCCAAGCGTTTCCTGTGGCACAGCAGATTGGGACACCCAGGGGACCCCTGGATGAAACGCCTGAACAGTGAGCAACTGGTTATTGGCTTAGACACCTCGATGTCCCCCTGTGAAAATTGCCCTAAGTACTGTGAAGCGTGCATTGAGGGGAAGCATGCACGTCCCCCATTTGGTGAAAGCTCTAGACCTGCTGAAAAACCCCTTGACAGAATCCACATTGACACTGTGGGTCCCATATCTCCAGCAGCCATTACTGGGGAACGTTTTTGGGTAACTGTAACTGATGAGGCATCTGGGTGGAAGGCAGTGCTGCCAGTGAAGTCAAAAGATGTAATTGCAGCTGTTGTCAGAGACCTAATTCTGTATTGGCAAACTGAGAAGGAAACTACTGTGAAGTGCATCCGCAGCGACAGAGGGACAGAGTTCTTGAATGCCAAGTTCAAGGAATTCTGTGCATCCCAGGGCACTAAGCTGGAGACATCTGCCCCATATACCCCTCAGCAGAATGGAGTTGCTGAGAGAGCCAACAGAACCCTCAAGGAGCGCACCAGGACCCTCCTCAATTTTGCTGCAGCAAGCCCTGTTATGTGGAAGGAAGCCCTGGAGACAGCCTGCACTCTCCTAAATATGGGACCCAGCACAGGCAGGCCCCTCTCTCCCTGTGAAATGTTCATGGGATATAAGCCTGATGTATCCCTGCTGCGCACATGGGGATGCCTTGCATTTGTGCACGTTCCTAACCAGCAGAGGGGGACCTTTGCACCAAAGGCTGTGGCTGGGATGTTCACTGGTTACTCCCCAGTGTCAAAGGCATATCGTATCTATATGGGAGGGGGGATCTGGAGAGAGAGCAGAGATGTTCAATTTGTGGAACACATTCGGGGAGCTACTAGGGTGGGAATGGCTGTTCTCCCTGACCAGCCTCAGCAGTTTTCATACCCTGAAGACTTATCAGGGCAATTGCACAGCAGCAATCCAGTGGTGCCATTGTCACAGAGCAGTATGCAGAACCAGACTGTCAGCAGCCCATGCTCCAGCAGTAGACCTGACAGCGCCTTCCCAGTACCCTCTGACCAGGCTGAAACTGAGCCTGATAGTCAGGGGAAGCCTTCCCAGGAGGAGGGCAGTCTCATTGTGTCTCCCGAAGCAAGCACGGGAGAGCAGCAGCCGGACCTGGATCAGTCCGAGGCTCTGGACACCATCCGACGACTGGCGCGAGGAAGCACAGACAGCGGACAACATCATCAGACTTTAGAGCGAATACAGCAGTCACTGCGTAACCCGCACCCGGCTACTACCATCCTGCCTCCGGACGGACTGTCGCGGGCTCAACGCTATGAGCAACGAACTGCGGCTCGAGATATCCTGCTGGCACAGGATAAGGGAGAGAGCTGTGAGCGAGAGGGGAGGACTGAAGGTGACACAGAGTCACAGGGACCAGGGGAAGCGCAGGAATTGGGGCAGGACACCGAGAGACCTGCTTTACTTGTAAGAGATGAGAGGGGGGCAGTCTCTGATCAGACTGCAGATGGTCCAAGTGAGCTGAGATGTATGGGTGGGACCTGCTCAGTGCCTGAGAGTAATGTTAGCGATGAGAACTCTATTAGTGATGCCCAAGGACAATGTGGTGCCAGCCACGCAAGCATGGGCCATGCATGGGAGTGTGCTGCTGGGCCTGCGCCCCAGCGCTCATGTCTAGTGGGCAGCAGACAGAGAGAGAGAGAGACATGGGCACAGCAGCAAAATAGACCAAGTGCTCATGCCATGCAGAGTGGTCCACGTGTCTGTGAGAGTCATGACGGGACTGCAAACCGTCAGCCATGTGAGAGTGTGTCTGAGGAGGTGAATCGGAAGCCAAGACAGTGTGAGAACTCCCCCAATTACAAGAGCTTTCCGAGAGGTACCTGTGTTTGGGAGGATGATGTGAGAGAGGCTGGCAGCAAGCTTGAGAGGGCAAGCTGTGAGTCTAAGAGAGAGAAAGAGCAGAGGGAGAGATCTGGATCTTTACCAACAGTTCCCACGTGCTGTGCGGCGATATTCAGCGAAAGAGTAGTGGATGAGAGTGAGAGTAAGAGTAAGCAAGAGCAGGGGAAGCATACTGGGGTGCGTTTTGGGAAGATCAGTGTGCCTTCAAGTCTCAAGGAGGCACAGCAGTCCCCACAGTGGGAGTACTGGAAGGCTGCAATGCAGGAGGAGCAAAACTCCTTAGATGCCCATGAGGTGATGGAGTTTGTTCCTAGACCTCGTGGGCACAAAGTTATCCCAGTTCACTGGATTTTTTCAGTGAAAATGGATGCACACGGCAATGTGCTTAGATTCAAGGCCAGGCTGGTGGCTCAAGGGTGTAGGCAAATTCCAGGAGTAGATGTGATGGAGGTATTTGCTCCCACCAGCAGTTATGGGTCTAGAAGAGCTTTACTGTCAGTGGCTGCACAGGAGGGTCTTGAAATTCACCAGGTGGATGTCAAGACTGCTTTCCTAAATGGTGAATTAGAGGAGGAGGTCTATGTCACACAACCTCCTGGGTTTGAGAATGGGGATGGGAACACTGTGTGTCGCTTGAAGAAGGCATTGTATGGCCTGAAGCAAGCTCCAAGGGCATGGCATAAGACCCTTAATGAGAAGCTACATACCATGGGGTATGAGGTGTGCAAGAGTGATGCTGGGGTCTATGTGAAATGTTCTGTGGATGGAGGGAAATCCTTTGTGCTGATTTATGTTGATGATCTATTGATAGTTTCAAAGGGCATGAGTGAGATTGAGAGGGTGAAAGGGTTGCTGAAGCAGGAGTTCACCATCCATGATCTTGGAGAGGTGAAAGATTTCTTGGGCTGTCAAGTAATGAGAGATAGAGAGAAGGGGCTGATTTCTTTGAGTTGCATCCCAAAGATTGATGCCCTAGTTGAGAAATTTGGGCTGGATCTGGAGTCTGTGGGGCCTGACACCCCTATGACTAAGGATTTTGTGGCCACACAGCGACCTATGTCTAAGGACAACAGTGCCAGCATTGGAGCTGGGAGTCCCTTACCTCCAGGTCACAGATATTGTGAACTGGTTGGGTCACTGTTGTACATTGCCAACACTACAAGGCCATATTTCCCAGGCTGTGGGAGTGCTTTCCAGGTATAGGATTACTCCCACCACTGCTCATTGGAATGAAGCCATCAGAGTGTTGAAATATCTGATGGCTACCAGGGATCTTGTGTTAGTACTTGGAGGGAAGGACACAGAGCTGGAGGGCTTTGTGGATGCAGATTATGGTGGTGATCAGGATCACAGGTTCTCCACTACTGGTTACGTAATTCGGGTGTTTGGAGGAGCAGTAGTTTGGGGAAGCAAAAAGCAGTCTGCAGTGGCCACATCCACTGTAGAGGCTGAGTTTATGGCGGCAAGTGCAGCTGTCAAAGAGGCAAATTGGATGAAGGGATTCCTGGAAGAAATTGGGATTTCTCCGTGGATTGTGAAGATCCACTGTGATAATCAGGGATGTATCAATCATCTCAGAAATCCAGTGTTCTCTAAGCATACCAAGCATATCGCGATCAGCTTCCATTTTGCACGGGAAGCTATTGCATTGGGTCAGGTGGATGTGAAATACGTTCCTTCTGCAAGGAATGTAGCAGATATATTCACAAAGCCTTTGACAAGGCAGGTGTTTCAGGGACATCGTGATGCTCTGGGGTTGGCCAAGTTTTTGTGAGGAAAAGGCAAGGGGAAGTGTTATAATAGTGACAGAACATTGTGGTGCCTTTCCCTCAGAAGAGTAATAGTGGCCAGATCATCGTCAATTATCAGAGAGAGCAGTTAGTAGAATGAGTAATCAGTGGCAGAACCCAGGAGTTCTGCCAGAACCAATCTAGACCAATTGCACGTTAATAAGAAAGGATTAGATAATCGGACACGGTTTGCTCGAAAGGCTATATGCTCCTGGCTCGAAGGATTGAGGCACTTGATTGGGACATCAAAAGCACTTCGGGTGTTTGCTACTTTACTGTTGCCAGTCAAGTCTCCTCACTCACAGACGACACTGCTTGTTTCTCTACGCACAACAAGAGTGTCGCCGGGCTTAACACCCTCGTGCCGGGACATGCAGGTAAACTGCTGTCAAGACATCATATGAACATGAACAATGGTTTAGGAAGGGTCTAGATAAGGTACAATAGAAAGGCGTAATTGCTTAGCTCATCGGACATTGGTAATGTAGACTATCAGTAACGTTGTTGATAGGATAGTTCGAGTTGCCGAGTGACGAGAGAGAGCAATAAACATTGTAAGACTTGATTGGGACATCAAAAGCACTTCGGGTGTTTGCTACTTTACTGTTGCCAGTCAAGTCTCCTCACTCACAGACGACACTGCTTGTTTCTCTACGCACAACAAGAGTGTCGCCGGGCTTAACACCCTCGTGCCGGGACATGCAGGGAACATTACGCCCAGAATTGTACAAAGATCAAGACCATTCACAATGTGTCTACTGTCAAGCTGAACAAAAGAGTCAAAAGAAGTTGCGGGCAGGGGTTTCTCCTTCACACTGAGACAACCAGTCTGTACCAGGCAACGATATAAGGGCAAGCCTGTATGGGAACTGCAGTGGGGTGAGCTCTTAAAGGTGGAAGTAAGACCCAGTGCATCCAAAACAGAAGCCGAGAGCAATACATCATGAGAGTTGTTGTTGTGTAGTCCCTTCCAGCACCTGTTCACAGTGGCTCAGGCAAGAGAGCACAGTCAATCTAGTACCTGGCAGTAGCTGTGACACAAGCTGGCTAACAGTACACTCCCTGTTAATACCATCAACAAACAAGACAACATGAGCATCACTAGAAAGAAGGTGAGGAGCTGCATCTCTCTTATACATGCACACAGGATTGATCAAGTCACTGGCATGGGGGGATGTCTGAAACTCTCTACACAAACCATGCCCATCCACAATATGGGACATGAAAGAATGGCAACAACTGTGAAAGAAATCCTGCAGATTACCAAGCCCATACAAAACAGGAATCCCATACTGGGTCACTGAACAGTTGGCAGACATCTTAAACAGGCCTCACACTGCTGTAATACCAAAGAAGTCCAACAAATCAAGTTGTATTTAATTTTTGAAAGTGATTCCTCAACTCAAGGTGTAATTGGAAGCACGGAAGAACGTCGTAGCCACCTCCACGGACCGAGCGGATGCCAAGCCTACATCGTAGGTCCCCAAAAACATTTCAGTCTGCATAAGCCAAGGATCCAACATCATTGGATCTCCCTCGAATACAGATGGGTCTGGCAACTTGAGCGAGGGCTTCCCTGAACCTGACGAGGCTGTAGCCGATGCCGGAGTTGCCGTTGGTATGGGCTGCGGCACGACCACAGGTGCAGGTTGCGCGAGAGAGCACTGAATTAACATCTCAAGTCCCTCTGAAATGCTCTGAGTGGTATCAGCTGGAGGGGAATGCGACGGAACACTAGATCTTAATGCAACGGCTCCTTCGAGCAGGGCACCGATATCTACCAAACGCCTAAGCATACAACGAGGATCTACCCATGAACGATCTACATATACATAAGCAAGAAGATCTATGGATGGATCTGGCTCCGCGATGCCAGGACTAGGTGCACGAGCCCTTGAACCCGAACGAGGATGCCGAGACATCACAATCCGAAAGGAAAAGAAACGCACCACGAACGAACGACAAGGAACTAATCCTTGTCGCCGATACCACTGTAGCGTTAACTAAGCGGAAGAGGTTTTTATGAGACAGTGAGACGTTCGTTGTGTGCAACGAAAGAGTGTTACATGATTGATTCGCAAGCGTACTCTTAAACCCAGGGTGGATTGAATTATACTGTACTGCCACAGACGCGTAGTCGGGCAACCGAGCGAACTACTTGAGCGAGGTTGTACTGCGAATCCAGATCACATGGCAAGTCAAAGAGCAATGCCAAGGACCATACTAGAGCATTATACCCTAGGAAATGCTACATCAAACCTTGACAGTGTTACATCTGCATTTCCATTGGCCTGGTGTTAAGGCTGATGTAGAGCTTTTTGTACGTGCATGCGAACCTTGTCAGAAGGCGAAAGCCGTAACTCCGATACCGCCTCTCATGCAAAAGCCTGCATTGTTTGGACCGATGAATCATGTTCATATTGATTTGTTTGGACCAATCCCACGCATGTTAGCAAAAGACAAAAATGGCAATCACGATAAATCGAAAATTTGGGTTGTGGTCATGGTTGACTATTTTACTAAAGTAGCTGAACTCATGCCCGTTGATGATAAAACCCCTTTTTCAGTATCCCGTGCCTTCTATCATGCATGGATTTGTAGGTATGGCGTGCCTGCAGTGCTCACCTCTGACAATGGGAATGAATTTGCTTCTGATTTTGCACACATGCTGTCTCGTCTTGGCATCTATCATATTCACATATCTCCCAATCATCCCTCGGCCAATGGCGTGGTAGAACGGCTTGTGCAGAATGTTAAAAGTATGTTGCAGAAACATTACAATGACCATCCTACTGATTGGTCTTCGTCCCTGCCTATTGTGTTGCAAGCTTACATGTCTCGGAAACACACCTCACTTCGCAACTTTTCACCTGCTGAAATGTTGTACGGATTTGCTCCAAAATTGCCTTTGGCTGTGAGAGACGTGCTTGTAAATGTGGCAGAGGCCCTTTCCCCTGAACACCATGTGTGTAATTTGCAAGACCGTCTGATTGAGCAGTATGACCGAGTGGCACGTGCTTTAGACTATGCCATGCATAAGAACATTGTTGGGCGCTCTCTCAAGACTTGTGGTAAACGCAAATGCACAGACTTACAGGTGGGGGACTTAGTTTTAGAACTTACACCAATTTCTGGCCCTTTACAGACTGGACTTAAGGGCCCCTTTGAAATAGTTTCTCTTAATGACTCAAAAACTATTGCTGTTTTACGCACTGGCAAAACTAGGTTTAAGGAAGGCAGGCTGTTTAAGCGTCACACTTCACACTTGGTGAAATTTCATGAACCGCTTCGTGACTGGGGGGGGAGAGTGCATAATACAAGAGATTACGAATTTCAGTATGTTGCTGAATTCGCTCCCAACAATCATCACGCAGCGCTTCGGCAGTATGAAATCTTCAACCAGCTGGAACTTGGACACTAAATGTGGGGGTAGTAGAAGTCATTTTCCCTGCAGGTGTATGGAGTTCTCTTTGATTTGCAGCACAGACCTTGGAATGGCAGAGAGTCTTCAGATTCTTGGCAGCACTTTACCGGTCTTGTTTTGGGGCTTTCCCCTTTTCTTGCAGTAATACTAAGGCATGGCTTCTGGCCTGTACCTTATGTTGCTGTACCTTATTTTCAGGGGCTTTCCCCTCATTTCGTCTTTTGTATTTTGGCACTTGCGCCATTCCCATTCATTGGCAATTGCGCCACCTTTATGGTTTTATCTTTTTGGCACTTGCGCCAGCTTCCAGAAGGATCCTTAGAATATTCGGAGCGTCCGGGGTTCGTGATCTGGGTGGAGCTGGGAGGGTGAGAGAATGAGAGAGCCTTGGGTTCACCACAGCAACTCCCCTTTTGTGTCATCGTATCGTACGGTTTGGTTTAGCCAACCGTAGTCGACCTCGGTTTGTCCGTCCGACACTTCGTCGGAGGTCGCACGGTTGTTTTATATTTGCATAATGACTTAACCAGACAGTAGCAAAAAGTCTTTGGCCAATACCGTCACACAGTGTGACTTGGTTAAGAGAGCTTTGCATCTGCATGATATTATATCTAAGTTTCCAGGCAAGACTGATAGGGAAATTATGAAGGATCTTTTCAATGAACCAGTGGTATCAGATACTTTGCAGAAGACAGCATCTGATTTGCAGAAGTTTGTTTCCAAAGTTGCCAAGATGCATCAGACCTTTGAGGAACAATTGATTAATCCTCTGCAGGTCACTGGACATGGGAACTTGGAGGTGGGATCAGACCCTTTCTGGATCACTACATATATGTCGTGAGTTAAACCATGATATGTGTTTAGTGATCGCCCACGTGAATAACGGTGGTCACGGTGATCACGTGAACAGCCAGGCACATCCAGTCCGTTTGGCTGAGCAGCCATTCGGGTTTATATACTGGGACGTACATATGTGTGTGTTTATTTGAGAGATTGTGCTTTGACAGCTGAGACGGACATGGCTTGGAGAGAGTATTACAGAAGGGGGATGGTCCAGGGAAGAGCATTACTGGATCATGAGAGCAGTGATGAGAAAGACAAGCAAGTTGTACAGCCTGCAGTTGTTCCGCCGCAAGAGCAGCCGCAGAACGTGGAGCAACAGCAGTCACGCAAGAAGAAAAAGAGAAGTAGAACTCGTGCTCAGAGAAAGCAAAAGAAAGCAGCGAAATTGGCTTCAGGCATGCAGAGCATGGAGATCAAGATGGACGTTATGGAGTCTGATTGCGAGTTTGATTGGGAAGACATGCTATAACAGTGAGAGAATGACTTCACTTGGCTTGCTGCAACAGCAGAATAATTCATGTCATTGATTTGGAGCTATGGAGTATTATCTGAGCAGCAGTATTGAACAATTCGAGCATTATTGAATAATGGTTTTTATGCACTTCTGAGCAATGTATCTCAGCAACATTGAGACGAGTGTTAAGGACTTACTGTATCAGCTTTGAACTGGTCCGTTTTGCTTAGAGGAGCTTTTGATGCCCTCAGCACTATTGACAATTTGGAGATGGTGAGCAAGATACACTTGTATCAGAACCTAAGTTAAGTATATTGCTCGCGGTCCAAGTGTTTGGTTTATAAGCCATTTATATTGCAGACTTTATAAGGTACACAATTGTACAGCTAAGGTTTAGTGCCGTACACATATGGTACAACCTTCCCTTGTTTGCAAAAACAAGGTCAATGTAATTTCTGGATCACTACATTAGTCTGAAATGCGAAGGCAGGATAGTATTGCCTGATAGGGGAAGTGTGCATACATGGTGTGTCCCTTTAGGGAAGAGAGAGAGGGGGGGGGGAGAGAGAGAGAGAGAAGGAGACAGATTGTCCCTTTAGAGAAGAGAGAGAGGGGGGGGGGGAGGGAGAGAGAGACAGAGAGAGAAGGAGACAGATAGAGAGTGAGAGAGAGACAGATAGAGAGAGAGAGAGAGAGAGAGAGAGAGAGAGAGAGAGAGAGAGAGAGAGAGAGAGAGAGAGAGAGAGAGAGAGAGAGTGAGAGAGATCTCTCTTTGAGAGAGAGAGGGATTGTGCCAGACAAACCTAAGGCGTTAATTAACTTATAAGACAAACATAAACTCTGGCTGGTGTGTAGCAAGCTGTAGATTTGATAAGTGGTGGTGAAACGCAATCTGGACCCTAACATTAGTTATCTTAACTTGTGTGTAAAGTGGCAGACGTAGAAACGCATGAGAACTTGGGGAACTGCTGATTTTGGTCAGAAATGCGAAGGCAGGACAGTATTGCCGGGTAGGGGAAGTGTGCATACATAGTGTGTGCCTGTAGGGAAGCGAGAGAGAGAGAGAGAGAGAGAGAGAGAGAGAGAGAGAGAGAGAGAGAGAGAGAGAGAGAGAGAGAGAGAGAGAGAGAGAGAGAGAGAGAGAGAGAGAGGGATTGTGCCAGACAACCCTAAGGCGTAATGACAAACATAAACCCTGGCTGGTGTGTAGCAAGCTGTAGATTTGATGGATCAATCCGGATGGTAATGAAACTCAATCTGGACCCTTTAAAAAACTAATCTTAACTCGTGTGTAAAGTTACAGACGTAGAAACGTATGAGAACTTAGGAAACTGCTGATTTTAGTCTGAAATGCAAGGCAGGACAGTATTGCTTGATAGGGGAAGTGTGCATACATACTGTGGTTCCTCGACCGTGGACTTCTAGCAGTCGGATTAGACAGGCAGGATACCCGGCTCACGTTATCTTTCGAAGACTTTATAAGGCGCTCTATAGGATCGCCCCCTTTGTAGGACAGAAACCACAAGTACTCAGAAGAAGGCTTGAAGCCCGCTTTGGTGGTGCACTTGCACCGTGACCGCCCTATGTGACTCCCTCCCGGCGTGTGCGTCTTTCTCTTATGATCCGCCGACTCCCGTCCACTTTAAAAAATTTTGGGGGGGTTGGATTCGGCGGCGGAGGAGTTCTTGAAGCGGCTCCAAGGCATGGTTAATCAGGCGCTAGTTACGCATGAAGACCTTGTCTGGTTTTCTACGCATCGGCGCATCAGCTTTGCGATTGCCCGGGCTGTTGGGCGGCAGTTGGCGGCGCGATTACCCTATGGGGGGGTGGGCGTTCGAGTTTAGGTTACGGGGGTGCCTGTTGCTCTGCCAGCAGCGCTGGCTTCTGTGGTGCGGGGGGTGATTTCCTCTTATGTAATCAAAAAATTTTCTTCCCTTTCCTTTCCCTTCCCATGTGCCTACATACGCCCCGAGCCCTAGGCAGCTAATAATCAACATTCGCCCCGCCCTTTTGTAAATCCCCTTAAGTATCACAGGGCAATTGCCAAAATGGCAATTTTTCAACAGAATATTGATTTTTCACTTGCCAATGTGTGGCAACTTAAATTGGATTTTATTTTTTTCCCGGTTGCCAGTGTGGCAATTTCACAGGGTTTAAGCTCAATTTTTTGTCAGTTGCCAATGCGGAATATCGTTCAGAAGGCCTTGGGGCCGGGCAATAGTGAGAAGTAGAATCGGGCAGGGAGAAATAAGCCGTATTTAGGAGCTTGTATTAATTATACTATTATATTACAAACCAAAATTCTGAATGAAACTTACACCAAATTTGGTGCAAGTTGTTTTTTTTTTTTCATTTAAATGAAGTTAACACCATCACACATATGTGTACACACAAACACAATGCATGCATGTGTACACACAAACACAATATAACCAATAGAAAGCAGTCTATTCGATCTAACCTTGCTTTCAATAGACTGGTTTTAACAATGAACTATACTCTCGACCTTTTGCATGTACTATACGTCGAACATGTCCTCGAAGTCCTCAAATTCGGGTTCCAATATGGAGAAATCAATGTCTATGTCAGCATTAGAGGGACCTGCACGATGGTCCATTGTAAAGTTTAGACCCCTTCTATCTTTTGTAGATAGGAAAATTTCCAAAACGACATTGTAAAAGGAAAAGTCTTCATCGTGTGCTTTGAAGTTTTGAGGCGGACTGCATCATTTAGATTATCTTCCCCCAAAAACTTTCGAGCATCATTCTTTAGAAAATTCAATGACGAAAAGAGACGCTCCGCTGGGGCAGAACTAACGGGCAATATGAGTACGATCGTGCCAAACTTCACAAACTCGGACATATCTTCCCTGTCCCGACTTCAAGATATAGCTCCACATGTATCTAGTCGGCCCCATCTGACCAACCCTTTCCAGGTTCTCTGATGCCACAACCGAGAGCTTTTGTTGTACTCGGTTGATGAACCGTTTGTACTTGTCGGCTTAACGCTGAAGAAGACGACCATCAACAGGAGGAGCCACAGCAAGACCCCTTCCCCCACGACTGCCCAGTACATTCTTCTGTTTTCCATAGAATGTGGCGAGGTACATAACATTCTTGTCGCAGTCAGATCGACATTCTGCATCTTTTGTCCAAAAAAATGCTTGTAGGATAGACATCGCTTCTAACAACTCCAAGGCCTTTCTGGGGAAACGCTCCCCCAGCTCAGAGGACACTGCCTTGGCCAAAGCACCTACCTGGAGCACTTCTTCATGCCAATTTGAGTAACTGATGTGTTCGCCATTGAAAGTTACAAAATAATCAGTTGGCACGTCACTATGCACAGACTTGTACTTCAAAGTATCACCATCCCACTGCAAGGGGCTTCCCTCATTGTCCACAGCAATGAGTTGCTGAAACTCCTCCCCCCCAAAGACATGACGCTCCCCAGGTTCTGGGTTATACCTAAAAGAAATGAAGTCATGGATGTCCTCTAACCTGAGAATGCATTCCCGAGATCAAGTGTGGCCCTCCGATTTCGGATATCCATTGGCAACTTCGGTCCATAACCAATAAATTTCAGGTTGCCACATGGCAACTTTGGTAAGGTTGTAATAATTACTGGTTGCCACCGATTGGCAACCTCCACCGTAAAAATTTAATATAGGTTGTCAAAAAATGGCAATCCCAACAGCCCAAAATATATTTAAACTGCCATTTTCAGCCCCCCATTATTAAATATTGCCATTTTGGCAACAAGTTGCCACTAAGGGATGCGACTCGCCAAACACTGGGACATCAGTCTCGACCATTCTGAAGCCATCTAACAGCTTTTTGGATATAAGGAAGCACATCCGATGATCATTTGAATTCCCCCCCCCCTCTGGTTATAACAAGTTGTTAGTAAAACTGGGATAGGCACCCACACTTTTTTCCTTGGGAACTCACCACGCGTGCACGCTGCCACAAGCGATTAAATGTTCATGCCCGCCAACAAAAGGGTTTCGTTCCAATACTAGTAAACTTTGAGCCCCAATTTTCATATTGAAGTAAAATTTCGGTTTTAGGCCAGGCCGGGCCTAAAATTCCTCCGACTATGACCTTCATCTTCTTTGGTATGGCAACGGTACCACTGACCAGGGCAACTATTACGGCTCCGACAGTATCAAGCAAGGGAACACTTGCCACATTGTGTGTTCGAATCTCAATACTCTAGACTAAATCTTCACGTTTCTCTTCTTATCAAACCAAGCTAGTATGTGCTGGGATCTGCATTACTTTATGGAAGTTGCTAATTGATTGAGATTTGCTTTTGAAGGGTGTGGCTAATGCACCAGTGTGCGTGTGTCCCCCCGGGAGCAGGATAGTGTCAGAAGAACCTTACTTGCTCCATTGGCACGTGTGCACATGCGCGCGCAGCCACACATGCGCACATACGCGCACAGACACACACACACACACACACACACACACACACACACACACACACACACACACACACACACACACACACACACACACACACACACACACACAAAAACAACCCCCCTACATAGTTAACCCCTTCCCGCCCCCCAGACCTAGCTAGGTTTGCACCTGCCTCAGGGGAGGGAGGGAGGGAGAAAGGGGGGGGGGTCATTGTTGTGCCGTGAACTTTGAACGCGGGAACAGTGCACAATGTGTACCCAAACTGGAATCGGAAAGTTGAAGGGATCCAAAATGGAGTTACGCCTGTCCACATCAGAAAAGAAATCGGTGCTTGTCAGAGTGCGGCCTACAAGGGGCCGCACCATAGACTACGGTTTTGGCATCTTCGAAAACATCTGAAAGGCATCTCGTGGCTACGGACGTTTAAAGGTTTAAACTTTTAGGGACGTTTAAACGTTTGACATGCTTCTATATCCGCATGAGAACATCGGATGAACAAGAGTCAGCCAGGCCAGCTCTGCCCCGCAGCCGCCTGGCAGCCCCAGCGGCTATCTCGGCATTTCCCCCCTTTCATTCTACCCTCTTGCGGATTTCTTTCCTCTTGCGGTGTTCCACCTGATACCATTCAACACTTTCGACCTCCAAACCGGCTGTTCAAAATGTCACACTTTTCCTCATTCGGGTTCACTCCCATTCCTAGGGGGAAGTCAATCTGGTACGTAGATCTAAGGAGTCCCCCCCCCCCCCTTTGGAGAGGGGGGCATACTGACCTCAGGGATTATTTCCCCTCCGCTAGGCAACTGATGTCAGCCATTCAAGTGCAATTTACACACGGGTGCGCAATTGTAGCCAAAAGGTGCGCATCCCCCAGTTGAACCCGATACCCACCCCCCTTGAATCCCGTACACATCCGCCCCCTGGAACTCAGGCAAATGCGTTTCAGTTTCTCCACATCAAGCCCCATGAATTCAACAATCTGCTATCTCTGCACTTTGAATGCCTATCTTCTTGCATACTTAACTATTCCTGCCCGAATGCAGCAGTATCACTAGATCATTACCACTCCCACAGCTTATTCACTGTCCCAGTAGCAGAGGATGCTGACCAGGATGCATTCAATCGCTGAGGACAGCAGTGTATATACCTATCACACTTTCGACCCACAACTGGATATCTCCGACAGACAAGTCCAATTGTTGTGCTGTCATGTAGCTGACTGGCAGAACTTCTTGTTACAAGACACGCATCGTGTCATCATCCTTTCCCAAAGACAATATGCCTCTTGGAGCTTCATATACTCCTCATCAATGTGGAACTGGCAGGACTCTTCCAAACGGAAGTCAAAACGTGATTCTCTCCGCAGGCATTCACCTGCAACATCCTCTCTGCCGCTTGTTATAACAGAGCCACCAGCAACTTTAGCACCTTCATTTTTTTTCCAGCTTTATACCAACAAATTTCTTGCAAGCCGTGCACTTACATGTGAAGGAAAAAAGTTGCGGGCATGCACCAATGTCCCTTTGAGGGCGTTTTATCAGTGTAACTTTGCGGGCTTTGAAGCCATGTACCTTTGTACAACAAATCAGCTCTTCACAGGCAAGTGGAGGCAAACCTACCGCAGTAGGCCTTGCAGGAAGCCTGCAAGATCTTGCGCAACAAAAACGCGATTGAATCCTGCGCATCCCATCAAACCACTCCTCTTTGACAACTGCTTGTCTGCATGAATATCACCTGTCTTCAAGCAAAGTCCCAGCCACATACCTATTTGCAGATAAATTCGCCCAGCAAGGTCGAAACAGTAGTACCGGTTGCTTGAAAAATGTGAAGTGAGCCGAAATGTATGACCCAAATGCGCTGATTGCAGCAAATCTCCTTGTTCAGATGCATGCACATCTCCAATGTCAAGGCCTTGCATTTCCGCTTGAAGCGCAGGTTGTGCAGGACTCGGCGTTGATGTTTTCCAGTCAATATATACCTCTTGCAGCGCTGGCATACAAGCCACTCTATTAGTACACTCATAGCATGTCCTCCTAGCCCTGACTTTTGGAAGAAGAGACATCGACAGTGTATGCTGAAGATACCGCAGATATGAAATAAATCTCAGCACTCCAAACAATGGGCCCATGTCAAATGCGGCATCACATGGGACACCAGGTCATCGCAAAGACAGGTACTAAAACTTCAATTGAGGCAGTTCAGGTCCCGCAAGCATTCAAATCATCCCTCTCACAAGATCCTGAAAGTCCAGAAAAAGGGTTTGTGGCCAGTTTTTGTTCGACATCAAGGTGAGTGAAGGAGAAAGCCACAATATTACAATCGTGACGTACGCCAACCGCCGAGATAACTTACATAGCAGACGGGCGCCATTTGCGAAAGTTGCACTGCTTTGTTGGCCATTGTGGTACCTCCACAATTCCCAAATCTATGCACAAACCATCTCATTAAGTATGCAGCAGCCTTCTGCTCTCAAAGATCTCCCACATAGACATAGAAGGAGTTGAAAGGCAAACGGTACAGCCGTCTCACAAGCTCCCCTCTGGAGCAAGCAAACTGATGAAGTATCTTAGAACACCTTTCTGCCTCCCATTCGAAAGCAAACTGCTGCAGTTTTTGCACCTTTCTGCACACCTGCCAAGGAAGGTGTATGCCTATCATGTTCTCAAATGCATCCAACATCTTTGTGCTTGCACCTGCGCTGCACCTATTCCTTCAGAAATCATGTTTGCCCAGTGTGACAGATCCTGCTTACTTCCTTAGAGAAACAGACTTCATATGAATGATGCACCTGAAAAGAACCCGGCTTGAAGGCTCAGGAACTGACTGCCACCAAGTGCAGGACTGGAAGCCAGAAAATTGACTAATCGTCGCAGTAAATTTCGAATTAAAAGACGAGCACTCATCCGCTGACAGTAGTAGTTGCAGCATCCATTGGCCCTGGGCTGTTCTTCTCCTCGGGACACTGCTTGCTCATAGCTGCACAGGTGGCCAGGCTGTGCTGAAGTCAGAGTCGCATGTAAGTGAAACATACACAAAAATGAAAAACCATCTGAGATCATACCTCCACCCCTGTCGTTCACAGCATGTGATCCAGACTGGATCCTCGGAGATCATTGAGCGCAAGCCCGTGGACACCTGCACGCCTTGGACTGGATCAAGATAGAAGGAAACTTTTAACGGGGAAACCTTGCATAATCTTGATCCTTACCAATGCCAGCTTGAATACATCTCCAGGAGTCCCCCCCTGATTAAGAATGAACTTGATGATGATACTGAGGCACTCCTTCGGAAGGTCTATCAAACTACCAGCACCCGGTTCCACATGGACCATAAGATATCTTTTCTTATTTGAATCAAGTCTTTCAATGTATTGGAGAATAATGCTGCGGCACTGCCGACGAACTGGAGACCGAAGGCTTGGAAAACGGGGACAAGTAACCAGACGAAAGTTGTTGGGTGGACCCCATGGGGACCAGCCGTCACGGCTCCCTTCAGGACGCAGGCACCCAAATTCATGAGCCGGGTTTACCCTCAGCATAAAGCTACGCATTGACTGTTGGCCAAAAAAAAGTGGCGGTAAAATCAATCAGGGCACTACAAATAGAAGTTGACATTGGGAAGTCGTAGAGCCTCTGCAGGTCCTTGTGCAGCAGATCGCAACTTGTCAGGTGGGGGCACCTTGGCCGTCATGACGCACTGTAACCCTTGCGTAGACAGAAGGGCCTTATTTTTTGAGTACTTTTAAGAGGGCGCCATTGGGGCTGCCAATCTTGTTTTACTCTTGCGATTTTTGAATTCGCTTGCAGTGGCCAAGTCTTACTTCTGCCCCATTTTCGGCCTTACAGTCATTGCTGATTTTGATGGAGTCCAAGAGAAATGGGATCCAGGTGTGACACCCAGAAGTGGCGAACCACAGGGGCATGGCCCGATTTCGCACCTGCATGCTAAGAAGTTTTCGTGTATGCTGGGTCCCTCCCCCCCGTTCGAGAAGAATTGGGGATCAAGGTTCTTGAGCTTCCAAGACTGCGTTCTTCTGTTCGAGTCTCGTTGCTATACCTCTTTGGCCACAAACCACTTCCTGGCCCGTAGATAAACATCCGCAATGTCCAAAGACTGTCTATACCTTAGGTGATCAAACCGGGGAACCCCAGGTTGTCCCAATGAGGGCCCCTCATTGAAGGGCTTCAAAGGGCAAAATTCGTTGCTGATTCCAGTGAGCCCCTCCGGCGCTTGCTTCAAAAGGTCGCTATCTTTTACTAAATTTATGGCCGTATCACCACAGGGAGGTTGCTGTCGTTGTAAGCTGCTTTTATGAGCCCTTGGGGGGATAACCGTGGAAAGTCTGAATCAGTGCTTCAAGCGCATGCCCATGTGTGCCGTGGCTTGCAAGCAACAATTGTCCAATATACGCTCCGGTGATCCTCGCTGTGATTGCTTGACTGAGACTCCACTTGAAGGTGACTCACAAATGCGGAGATTGAATACCTAGGGGCTTGATTGAAAGTATGGGGGACATACATCTGCTACTTCACACAATTGCACACTCAAGCGATACACAGAATGGTAGGCCTACCATTCTGTGGTCCTAGGTCCTCTCAAGCCAAACTACCGCAGCATGTCTATCAGCTGTACTTCATCCTTAGCGAGGTGCGCTAAACCTGCCTGTAATTGCAGGTATACTCGTGCAGAGACAGTCCGCTAAGGGGTTGTGAATCATTGACTTCCTAATAAACAATATCATTATCAATAAAATAGAGCCGAGATGCCTCTTGACTCTTTGAATGAACCAGGCAAAGTCTGAATATGCCAATACTGTGTGTGTGTGTGTGTGTGTGTGTGTGTGTGTGTGTGTGTGTGTGTGTGTGTGTGTGTGTGTGTGTGAAAGAGAGAGAGAGAGAGAGAGATAGAGAGAGAGAGAGAGAGAGAGAGAGAGGGAGAGAGAGAGAGAGGTAGAGAGAGAGAGAGAGGGAGAGAGAGAGAGAGGTAGAGAGAGAGAGAGAGAGAGAGGGGGGGGGGGGTAAGTGGACGTGATCTTGCCAAATGCGCAGGAATGTGAGCTACAGCCACAAGATAAGCTCAGAATCACATGCACAGTCTGTATACTTCTAAGGTCTTATGCCTGCATGTTTTTGCGCAAGCGTACATCACTGTACAATCACTTTAATTGTATCCGCGCAAGTAAGTCCATCCCTGCGTTGGACTCCATGGCAGCGGTCAGATTTCATGCACTGTAGGACGGCCCTACTCGAATTATCCGGCCTACACGCTAAGCACACACTTTTTCAGGCATCCTTTTCCGTTATCGCTGACATCCCTACTGCAATGGAAAAATTCGTCCTGGCTGATACACAAAAATATATTCTCGTATTTCTCGCACCTACTAGGCAACACACTGACGTACAAAGGTTCCTCATCTCATGCGCTCGAGCCGTTCTAATCTCCTGCGTCTTGACGTCTGGACTGCTGAATAACTTAAGCAGCATTCACATAATCCCTCCTCGGTTCCCTGTCGCAAGCCAGTTTTGCTTGATGTGGAGGGAACAAGGCAACAAAAGTGGATGCTGCTATGCCAGGCTCTTAGTCAAAAAGCAACCATGATCCAGTGCACTAGCGTCATTTATCCACTTGTCCACAGTCCCTTAACCCGGGGCCCATGTTCCTTATGTATCTAAACACCCTCATGTGCTTACAGCATAGCCCCTTTCCCTCCCCTCCCGCACCCAAGCCGGAAGGGGGGGGGGGGGGTTTGAGGCAACGCATTAATAGGGAAAGAAGAGCTGGGGACTTAAAAACCCCCAGGGATTAACGTAGTACCCTTACAAGGACGTGGAACATGGACCGGGGCAGAGAAAAGGAAAAGAGGACTTTGGGGAGGAGGCGGGATACAGATGGGTGGGGCGGGTGGGAGCGAGGGTGGAGGAGAGGGGGGTGATAGAAGGGCAGAACAACGCAGCGGGGGACCATCAACAAGTTCTTATAACCAACTCTCAGTACAGGTATACCGTTATTATTGGTATGACTGGCCAGCTGGTGTCAGCGAGGCAGCTAGCCCAGTGACGGAACACGAGCAATACATGCCTGAAAACTCGATGTAATGGTACAGCATGATACTCATTTTGCATCCACCAAGGCCAAAGCATTCACTGGACTCTGTTGAGTAGGAGAGGGGGGGGGGTTTGCAGGGGACGTAAATGTTGAACGGACTCGCAGCCGTGGTTCATCTCATTCAACTTTGGGTGCAATAGCAAAATTCTTCAACTGGATCGTTTGGCGTTGAGCAGGATTTGCAGATGCTCCGCCATGTTGGTTGCCATCCTCTGCTTGCACACCGGTCTGTAGCACAGCCTGCTCCCCAGACTGAAATTCAAAAAGCGATAACGAGCAGCATGACCACATTCACCCATACAAATAGAGTCATTAACCCCCTTTGAACACCCGTTAAATCACAACATGAGGTGAACGCAGGAATGCACAAGACTGCGATGAGCTAGATTGCAAGAAATGCTGTTCTTCCCTAAAAACCCTAGTCCCATGTGGCCACAATGGAAGGCATGCCCTGCCTAGACCAAGTCTCCTGATGCACAAGAATGAGATTGGTTCTTGAAAAGGACAATCTTGCTTGGCATTACCTGCAACCTGCTCTTGCTTCCGGGAGACAGGGACGCCACAATGCCGCGAAATGAAACTGCGTGGCTGCCCGCAACGTGTGTCAAGAGGGTGAATGCAAGATTAGCCAGTGCAGCATGCGGAAGCTGGTCTTTCGGGGCGGCACACTCCAAGACGAAGCTAACGAAAAGAGCCATGACAGCAGCCTCTGCATTAGCTCCTGCATATGGAGCGAGAGGCAATGCAGCCACCATCAACTTGATGGCCTCTGCTGCGACCTGGACCCCGAAGTACCTCGTTTTCATCCCCGAATTCAAGCCCTTAGAACCATCATTATTCCCCAGATACATCGATTCCGAGTCATACAATGTGCACTCCTGCCTTGAGTGTTCCGATGCCAACGTATGCACACTTTCAATGAAATCTTGCACATTGGCTCTTGCAGTCCCCCAAACCTCCGGTACAGACACACACAGACACAGGCACACGCACAGGAACGCATGCGTGCACACACAGACACACACCCACCCACACACACACACACACACACACACACACACACACACACACACACACACACACACACACACACACACACACACGCACGCACGCATGCACACACACACACGCACGCACGCATGCACACACACACACACACACACACACACACACACACACACACACACACACACAAGAATGGAAAGAACAAAAAAGCATTGCCAGCCACGTGTTCACAGTGTCATCGTACTTGCACGGCATCTCCGCTTAACGGCTGAGCTGTGACTAAAATGCGGAGGTAAACAGCCAGAGGCCCTCCAACAGCTGCAATGCATCGCAGAGCCCATACTGCCTGCTTTCTCTTCAATACTTCGTCAACAGTGTTTATCTGGCCTGCTTGAGTTGCCCTCTGCAGTACTCCTCTTATCGCATGCAGAGCTGCCAAAGCAATGCTTAGACCTGAGGCGGAATTCAGCGCAGCCTCAAGAACCTGCAGCCCGCAACCAATCGCAAAATATCAGAATCTAAGCCTCAGCAAAGTGTGAACTTCAGCAGACTTTGGAGAGTCGGCCAAATAGTGCTTGGACACGGGTAAGAAGGGACCGGTGGCAGCCAATTCCCCCAAAGCTGCCAACAAGCGAACTCATTGAACTTCTCGGATATAAACCGAAAAGGAGGAACATTTCAAGAAGGCATATGTAGAAGAGCCCCAGCATACCTGCAAGATGAGGTTCTGTGATTCAGCCAGACCCGGCAGCGCTTCATATGGTCCACCAGGTTCAGTGGTCTCTCTCAAGCTGACAGACGCCTGCTGCGCATCATCAAGATTACCCACACTCTGTCCTTGCCCGGAAGGAGGCCCTGGAATCGATCCAGTGTTGGCCGGATCTGCTGCATTTTCAGAGGATATGCTGGCATCTTGGAAGTTGTCACCCCAGTCATCACTTCCTCCACTGTCTAAAACAGCATCTCCATCTCTCGAAGCAGGCTTCTCTATTGATTCTGCAGACTGGAACTGCTCACCATCTTCGTCCCAGTCATCTTCACCCGCACTTGGAACGGCAACTTCAGTTGGCGCTGCACTAGTATCACGAGTGCTGGTCTGATCAGGCTTTTCCTGGGGCTTACCGTTGCTTGTGCTGTTCGTGCTCGCTGCGGGACCTGCAAGCAAATACGGCACTCGGACGCCGGAAGCAGTAGATCAAGGAGCTTGACAACACTGTGTGAAACGTTCAATAAGGCCAGCACAATGGCTTCTGCAAAAGGTCAGGAGCAAAGCCAGCCTCCCAACCAGGCACACAACAATACAATCGTGAAGAGGGCTCAGAGGATCTATAAGCTTACCACTTCTACTGCAAAATGCTGAAATAGCTTTTTGGCCTGGACTGACCTCCAAGATATGGTGCATCACAGGATGCATGCACAGTCCGTCATAGAACATACCATCATTCATTTTGACCACAGCACTTGCAAGGACTTGGAGCAGTTGTCACATCTTACCTGGCAGAGTGGGGGACTGTTTGACATCTAGATCCCGCAGTTCTTGCAGAAAGGCTCCTGCAATAGCAACCAAGGGCAGCACTGTGCCCAACCGCTCTGTATGACCCACATCTTTAGGTCTCAAACCAGCGTGGGACCCATTTCTTGGGACTGCACGAGTGGGGTGGTCAAGAAGAATAAGCTCTTGTGCCAACGCAGCCAGCTCACAAGATGTGGCAACAATGATTTCACTGGGTGTCAGCCCATCGAGTTCTGCATAACCATTCTCGACTGAATTTGCAGAGGTGCTAGACTCCACTTTGATGGTTCGGGAACCCCTTGTCTTGATCTGGGTCACTGCAAGCGTGGAGAGAAGCTTCTCTATAGCACGGCGGCATGTCACCAACTGTCCACCTGCAGCATACACAGGGAGCTAACCCACTACGAGCTCGCAAAAGGTTATGCATGCTTGCGCAGCTTGCATGTGTACTTCAAACATTATTGGCAGAGCAACTGCATCTGTGCATGAAGAAATCAATTCCTCACCTCTTCGTCCACTTCTCAATACAGCCGCTGCCAGGCGTAATGTGGAGGCCAACCCTATCGCTTCAGGGCCCTTCTCCACAAGCTTTTGAATCACAGCAAGGGAGAACTGAAGCGCATCATCAAGGAGTTCAGCATCCTGATCAGACGGCTGGAATGACGCCGAAGCAGCTTGGAAGGGAGATATTGCAACATCTTCGCCAAATGTCCGAGAAAGCCTCCTGGCATCATAGGTTGCAGAACGAATGCACAGTTTGGATACATCCCAAAGTAATTGGTAGACTTTAGGATCCAGGATACAAGAATCTGGGGCATTGTCTGTAATCTCTGCTGCAATAGCAGCTGTGGAACGAAGAACCTCAACCATTGAGGAATAAATCTGCCCACGTGTTGGAGAAGGAAGTTTCAGAATGGGCTCCAAAACCTGTTATCGACAAAACCACACTCAGGAACGCTAAAGAAAACTGAATTATCTCCATTGCTCAACTCCAGACAGTCCTAGATTATGCTCATGAATCATGATGAGTCTTGATGCCAACATATTTGTTTAGGACCTGGCGGGTAGGGCCTGACACGGAATGTGTCCATTACAGATTTAAGGAAGCTCTCCTTGAGGGCCTGGACTGAAAATTGCAAAAACCCCAGAGGGCAAAACAATCTGAAATCACAAAGACATCACTTACATGCTGGACAAGCTGGACGAGGAGAGCCAATGCTTCTGCACAGGTTGTATTATCACACCAGCCATTTCCAAAGAATTGCTTGCTCAACAAACGTTCAAGGGCGTGAACAGCTGTTGCCATAGCTACACCAGGTCCCATCTGCAGCCAGTCCACAAAAATGTCAACAAGAACTGCTACGTGACCTTGCTTCTTGCCCAAGGACGTCTCTGGGTCCACGTTGCTTCACTTTATGTCTGATGACACAAGAACCAGCCACTACAAATTTCATCTACATTGAAGCTTGCTGAGAGATTTGAAGTACCATAGTACAAAAAACACACTGTGAGAGTGACAGACTCAAACTAGACCAAGAGGTGCCCCGGTAAGTATCGAAAAAGGACTCACCCCTGACTCACGACTCGCTTCCAGGTTGGTGGATTCTGCCCGAGACAGTGCTCTCCCAGAATACATCCTCCCTTCTCCGCTGGGATTCTTCACCAGTGTTGTGCTTGCCTCTGCAATTGTCAGATGGCATACATCCAACAGCAGAATGTACACCTCCTTGTTAAGCACGTCATCCCTCTGCACCCACACACACCAGCTATAACATTTCCAGCAGCCCTGACAGCCACAACAACACACAATCCAACCTGCAAATCCAGCTTGTTCCAGTCCAACAGCAGAACCTAGAGGTAGGCCACAGCCGTACCTTGACTGGGGAAGAACTAGCAAGCATGGAGCTCAAGGCTGACAAAGCAGCAGGCCACGCCCTCTCCAAGTAGAGCTGGACCGTAGGTAACACAGATGGGGAAGGCGCATCAAAAAGCCGAGGAGTGTACGCGGCCTGCACAGCAGGTGGCTGACTCCCAAGGACTGCGTAATCTTGAAGAAGAGCAGCCCATTGTCCCACCAATGTCCTGCACACGGACCATGAGAGATCTAGCTTGAATGTGCCAAAATCCTATAGAAGCTCTAGGGCACAATCAGCTCTTGGGATTGAACGCTTTGAATGAGCCCTGACATCCCAAGCTCTCACGAAAAAGATGGGTGTTCTGACATCTTGGCATACATGCCAGTGAAAGCAACTTCTCCAATGGATGGCTTAAATGTTTGCGACACAAACAAGACCCCACCTACACCTTAACCCCAAAGATGAATGACTTTAAAAGCCTGAAATTACTTGAGCAGCTCGTGAGAGTACCTCAAATAAGGCGCTTGAGCAGTTACCACAGGTTCACCGCATGACTCGTCCGCGCATGTTGCAGCGTATGTGGCAAACTGTGCATGGACCTCCAGCAGTGACACTTTCGCGCGAACCGCGACCCACTCTGCATAGATATCAGGCTTTTCCTTTGACCACTCGTCTATGGGTATGGTCAGCAGCCCCATCAGGCGCTTCAAGACAACTGGATCCTCGGTTGCTAAACCCTTTTGAAGGAAAAGGGAAGCCAACCCCGCTCCAGCAGCAACCAGGGTCGGAGATGCTCCAGCAGCCAGTGCAGACCTGCATGCACATCCAACTAATCTCATTGTTTCTTGTCCACATCAGCCAGTGCCATCCTACAACTGCATGTTTGCTGCCCATCCAAGGGCAACCCTCACATGTTCCAATTCGTCTTCTATCCCAATTAGCAGGGCTGTGCGAGTCTGCATGTATGCGAGATTGAGACACAGGCAGGCATACAGACACAGGGAGAGCGCGCGCGTGTCTGTGTGTGTGTGTGTGTGAGACGGGGGGCGGGGAGAGAGAGAGGGAGAGAGAGAGAGAGAGAGAGGGAGAGAGAGAGAGAGAGAGAGAGAGAGAGAGAGAGAGAGAGAGAGAGAGAGAGAGAGAGAGAGAGAGAGAATTCATGAACGCCGAATTATGTACGGGTGGGCATGTGTGTGTGTGTGTGTGTGTGTGTGTGTGTGTGTGTGTGTGTGTGTGTGTGTGTGTGTGTGTGTGTCTGTGTGTGTATGTGTTGTCCACGTGTCAGGTTACGTGCATATCTGTGTGTGTATATGTGTGTGGAGGGTGGGGGGTGGGTGAGGGGGCATGGCAACTATGGTGTGAACAGTGTGCCAATCTTTACCCGCCCAATTCAGGAGAAAGGGGGTGGGTGGAGCGACGGGCAGACGCATTTTTGTTTCAGGTGCATGAGAAATTGAGTTTCCATCTATGTCAATATCATCTATGCCATCTTTGCAAAGCGAATCTGCCTCATCTTAATGTAAATGAGGACCAATTCAGTTCTGCAACAGGTATCAGCCAAAGAAAGGACAAAGTGTTAACCAAGTGACCAACTGTGCAAGTCATCAGAAACATCAGATGGAAAAATCAACTGTTGCGGAATGGATGTACACGACTGAACCACAGCAAAGGCACCTATGGATTTGCTTACCGTAAAGCCGACACAAAATGTGCTTGATACTGCTCTAGCAGACGGTGACCCTTCACGACGGGATCCTCAAAGTCTCCAAACCGCCTTAATACAGCCTGCAAATGTCCACATGACTTTTTAAAGCAACGGAAGCGGCATAAACGGCATTCCATAACAACAGCCCAGCCTGGTCCACAGCTTGCCAAAGTAAGAATTTAAGCAATTTCCAGGGCAAGTTCCAGAGCTTAGGGACAATGCAAAGGCCTAAAGCAAGCCCTCTCGAATATGAATAAGCGACCCTTGCGGACTCCCCTTAAATTCAATGGTACTTGGATCAGTACATGGGCTGACCTTCGGGCCAAGAGCCCCGCACATACCTAGATGCACGGAAACAGTCAAATCTTGCTCAGCGCTCTGGACTGGGAGTCGCTTGATTTTTGCCACTTCAATACTTCTTCGCAAATGATGGGGCAACCCACTCTGCGTGTAATTGCGATCTTTGGCATGGGGTGTATGAATAATTGTGTAAGTATGTATGAAGTTTTGTGTGTGTGTGTGTGAGAGAGAGAGAGAGAGAGAGTGAGAGGGGGGGGGTGGAGGGAAGGGAGAGGAGAGGGAGAGAGACAAAAGGGGGGGGGGGGGTGTAAATGTGTGTGAGTATGTGTGTGTGTGTGTGTGTGTGTGTGTGTGTGTGTGTGTGTGTGTGTGTATGTGTGTGTGTGTGTGTGTGTGTGTGTGTGTGTGTGTGTGTGTGTGTGTGTGTGTCTTTTCGTTCTTCTTTCGTCCTTTGTTGCCCCGGGAGGGTGGGTGAGAGGAAGAGGAGGGGGAAATTGGCACCTTCAATAGTCGGAGGCCAAGCGCTCGCAGAGCCTCCACTTGCCCTGTTGCCATCTTGAAGCCGATATCAATCAAATGCGCGAGTTGGAGGATGAGCCAGTCCCCTGCTGCTGCAGAACCCTTGTCTGAAAGATGTGCAGTTTCAAAGTGACGGGGATCCTCCCCAACAGCAACAGGGATGTCCAGAAGGCACCTTGCTGCAAAAAGCCGTGTCCGCAACCGCGGTGTGACTGGAACCCTGGTTCGTTGACTGATACTGGAAGAGACGCCAGAATCTGTCGCACCTACAGATGGAGGTGCAACATGTTGCACTGCTGAGAAGCCTCCTCTGTCTCCGTCATCAGCCCCATCTGCATGCAAGATTGCCCCTGTAAGGCGGAAATGTTGCTTGCAGAGAACCATCCGTTCCTACCACAGCTTTCCAAACATGTTCGCACTGCGGGCGGCAGATCGGTCGAGGGCATAGGTAGAAGCGATGCAATATGCAGAGCACATAAAAAATTATGGGGCACATGCACGCAGAGTTCGTGTCGTGAACACCCCCCCCCCCCCAGTGGCCCCCACCTTCTCTTGTTGGGCGGGACGCAAGGGAGGGGGAAGGTGGGAGGGGATTGAGAGGGCAGAGAGAGGGGGAAAAGGAAATAGGGAGAGAGTTGGGGAGCGAGAGCGAAGGAGGGGAAAAAGCCCTGGAGGGGTGGGGGCGGAGGGAGAGAAAGCGCCCCTTCAGTGCGTAAACCACCTCCTATTGTTTCTGTTCATCCTTTCAACTAACATGCAATGGCCAAAAAGTGCTCATGACAATATGAATGGCGGTTACCTGTGGGTCGTGAAAAACATTCACGCACACAGAAATCTAGGACCCTACGTTTTGCCCATCACATGAGAGTATCTTGTGTGTCTCCGCCAGCTAAATCAAATTAAATTAAATCTCGGGGTAAAACCTAAGTGTGGTGGCATACATCCCCTCCCCTTCCCCACTGTATACTCACTGTGCTTGTGCTTTCGACAGCTGTGCGTGATATGAGGTACTTTCATCTTTCATATCTCTCTCTCCCCCCCACTCTCTCTCTCTCTCTCTCTCTCTCTCTCTCTTGTGTGTGTGTGTGTGTGTGTGTGTGTGTGTGTGTGTGTGTGTGTGTGTGTGTGTGTGTGTGTGTGTGTGTGTTGCGGGCCCAATATAGGCAACTGTCCAGCTAAATTAGCTGGACAGTTGCCTACATTGGGCCCGCAACACACACACACACACACACACACACACAGAGAGAGAGAGAGAGAGAGAGAGAGAGAGGAGAGAGGGGGGGGGGGAGAGAGAGGGGGGAGGGAGGGAGGGAGAGAGAGAGAGAGAGAGAGAGAGAGAGAGAGAGAGAGGGGGGGGGAGAGAGAGAGGGAGAGAGAGAGAGAGAGAGGGAGAGAGAGGGGAGAGAGAGAGAGAGAGAGAGAGAGGAGAGAGAGAGAGAGGAGAGAGAGAGATGAAAGATGAAAGTACCCCATATCACGCACACCCGTCGAAAGCACAAGCACAGTGAGTATACAGTGGGGAAGGGGAGGGGATATATGCCACCACACCGAGGTTTTACCCGGAGAGAGAGAGAGAGAGAGAGAGAGAGAGAGAGAGAGAGAGAGAGAGAGAGAGAGAGAGAGAGAGAGAGAGAGAGAGAGAGAGAGAGAGAGAGAGAGACTTAGACAAAATGCAAAAGGGCTTAACTGCCCATAGAGCGGGAACTCACCAACATCTGCCATGAGACCTCCTTCATCACCAGCACTTTGCTCAGGCCGTTGGACAGTCCACTGGATGATGCTCTGTTGATACTGCCAGCTGCCAAAACAACCTTACTGCAAACCTTGAGCCAGTAAGCTGGACAGGATGGA
Organism: Botryococcus braunii; assembly: GCA_002005505.1. Classification (NCBI taxonomy): domain Eukaryota; kingdom Viridiplantae; phylum Chlorophyta; class Trebouxiophyceae; genus Botryococcus; species Botryococcus braunii. Next base: position 151,112 of record KV908525.1, read on the forward strand.
CAGCCTGCCCACAGCAGAGTCCGCAGGGTTGCTTTAAGCTGCCCAGCAATGGCCGAGTCCGTTTCGCTGTCCAGTGCTGCAAACAAGCGACTCTCCAGCTTGGCGGGAAGCATCCCCTCAGGGTCGCGCTCTGCAAGTCAAAAAATCCCCACAATAGGGCTCTCACACCATGGTCCCTTTCATTGATAGGATCACACTCGCCATTTTAACACCAGGGAGCAAGCCACGTGGCATGTCTCATCAGACAAGCACGTAGGGAACATGAGAGTTCAACTCTGTGGAGGCATGCCTTGTCACTTACAGGAGCAGAGCACCCCAAAAGTGCTTTGCTTCTCACAGGTTTGACTCATCGATATTAGAAGTGTCTTTGCACAAAGGAAGTCTTTGTGTGTCCCGTTGGCCAACTTGCCATCAAGCCTATGAGAAAAAGTTTGAACTTCTTGGAAGAACCCAGTGTGATATAAGCTAGGAAATTCGAACAGGGTCAAAAGCCTGCGACCGTGTTCTGCTTCTCTACCACATACTATCTAATTCAATGAGACGAGAGCCAAAACAAAATAAACAACCAGAAAGTGATCGGAGGGTCAGAGTTCAAGATTGATTGAGAGCTTCTTCAAAAGAGAAGAATGAACTGTTTGCTTGAACGGCATTCTGCACAAGTCTAGACCGTTACCTTCCACCCACAACTTACCTGCAAGATGCCGAAGAGTATTTGCCGCAGCCTGTCGCAGCTGAGGCTGGCGAGACGTTAAAGTGTCTAGTAGCAGAGGGAGATGTGCTGCAGCTGGCACAGCTTGAGGCGCAAACAAAACGAGGCTCTGTGCATACAAAACTGTCTCCAGCTCTGATGCAAATGCATCCTCCGGTCCGCTAGCTCCATTGACAGCACCAGACTGCACAAGCACAAAGCCACACCTCTCACTGCTACACGAAGAAGTTGTTGAATATTCTTTGCAATCAACGGCAGGTCTGGCACCTTGTCGGAGCTGGCATCAAATTTGACACCTTGTGTCCAACAAACAGAAATTGAAGGCAAAATAGGGTGGTTCATGAGTGCAAAACCAAATACAAATTGCCTTATCAGTAGTAATAGGCGCCTTTGCTTCATCAACTCCTGAAAGTAAAATGCATCTCATACATTAACTTGCCCTGTTGCCACAGGCAAAAGGACGTCCCAGCAAAAGTTGTTTGGCACAGATGAGGGTGCTACCTGTATCTCTCGAATAAGAGACTTGCACTTTGTATAAGCTTCGGTCCCTAGCGTCAGCTCAGGTCCAAGCACTGCCACCAGTGCATTAGTCAACCTGCCAACCGCCGGCCTAAGTCCCGCCACTCCGTAGGCCTCCTCAGACATTAGTAGTTGCAGGGCCAACTCTAGACTAGCCTGCAACCCAAAAGCCTCCATTCGTGACATCTCTTGCCTAAAAGCCTGAATGCTTCAAGGCAGTAGTGAAATCACTCAGCTTTCCCCTTTTGGGGGGGGGGGGGGCTCTAAATAAGGCGAAAACACTCCAACTCCCCACGCACGCTCCTGAAAGGGCGCTCATGCAGACACAAACGCAGAAGCGTGCGCATGCACACACGCACACACACACGCACACACACACACACACACACACACACACACACACACACACACACACACACACACACACAGTGAGAGAGAGAGAGACACAGAGAGAGAGGGGGGGGGAGAGAGAGAGAGGGGCGGGAGAGAGAGAGAGCGAGAGAGAGAGAGAGAGAGAGAGAGAGAGAGAGAGAGAGAGAGAGAGAGAGGAGAGAGAGAGAGAGAGAGAGAGAGACCTTGGTCGTGACATTAAGTAAACAACACTCCTTCACAACTTTGCTGACTGTTGGTCGAAATGGCAACACACACACCGCATTTAAGCACACGCGACATTTTGCTGAAACGACAAGGGCGAGGACCTTTTGAGCAACAAAGCATAGAGGACGGCGCACCCTGACATGCGGCAGAAAAGCAAGGCCAGCTGCATTTGCCACCAGCCATAAACCGTGGACAACCCATAGTTGAACACTTCCTGGACAACTACGAGCAACTGCCATCAAGGTCTGTGCTGTCAGCTCCACAGCCGACTGGAGGGCAATGCCTCCCTTTGACCTGTATATGCAACCCACTGCCAAAGCCAGTGACGCACGCCTGCGCAACGTGTACCAGGCTTATCACACATTCAGCACTCCGGGCCCCTTTTAAGCTCTGGAGATTGTTCCTCTTAACTGTGGCACATATGTTGTGTTAAAATCTTTCCAGGTCGCAGTAACACGATTAATGTCAAAACCCTCATCCCGTCTCATCCCATTATTTGGCTGACAAGGACATCCAGTCATCAGGACAGGTAATGTACAACTTTCATTGCTTTACTCATGTCGTACCCACTTGCAGTAAACAGTCTATGCAATTTGGGATGATTAGGAAAGTCAGTTGAGAACCTGAGCCTGATCACACCTTGGAGCCGAAGAAGTCTCTGCCATGGACCGGCACAGCACTTTGACCAGCTGTAAAGCGTATGAGTCACTACCTATGCATGCTGCAAATGCATTCATTTCTGCTGCAGAACGCTGGAGCGAAGGATCATTAGACTCTGCTGCTTCCGCTAAAATAGCGTCAGCAAGACCCCCAACCTTAGCGGCAACACTGTCACGGCTCTCCACTTCGCCTGCACTTAGTTCTTTTCAGCAAAACCACCAACTTGAAAATCATCATTTTCAACACACACACACACACACACACACACACACACACACACACACACACACACACACACACACACACACACACACACACACACACAAAATTCAGACGATATGCATCTCAGGACTTTTCTCGGCAACTTTTCTCATGATGACCAAAAATTTAACTTCTGGTTCAATTGCATTCTTTTTGCAGGAAAAGTATAGGAGCAATAGCATTCTTGCCTCTGCATTTTTTAGCAAGAACATCCAAACCAGCCAAAGCACAGCAGCAGATACTGGTAACAACAGCATGGTGCCTGCTTGCGTCCAGCCGATCCCTTTTCTTCTGCTGAGGCTCTGCAGCTGCTTCTATCATGATATCAAGAATCTGCAACTGGTTTGCTTCTGAAACAACAGCTAGAAGGTTGCCCAGAAGCACAAGCTGAGCTTCGAGCAAGGCTGCGCCGAGGGACTTTGGTTGCGGGAATGGTTGATATGCAGGTTGTAAAGCCACAGAATCTGTATCCGAGATATCACGAAATTAGCTCAACATGGAATGCATAGCAACTACACACCGAAACTTTGTTCCCACCTCCTCGAGTTTGAAGAAAAAGGAAAACACGAACCACAGTTTTTGAATTTGCAATCGCAAGGGTCGCATATGCAGCCAGTCTACGTCCTTCTGTATGAGGAGCAGCAGGTGGCAACACGGGCAAAGAAACTCTTTGCTTTGACTCCACATTTTGAAGACCAGATCCATAGCAGGTGAACAAACGACAGGGTGGAGCACATCCACCCTGTCATAGGAGGGAAGGAGCATACCAGGCTTTGCCCCATCGAAAGAAGTTGAGCCAACCCCAGCATTGTAACTCAATCCTGCCTCCCAGGGATGAAACCGAGGTCCTCCTGGCAAGCCTGCAAATGCCTGCAAAGCATCCTCCACTGGATCCCGTCCCGGTGCCCATGGCCCTAAGACAGCGTCCTGTTTATTGAGAAGTTGCCGCAGCGCGCTGCTCGCCACTGATGATGCCATTCCTGTTCCAACCACCGTCATCGCACTTACATCTACAATATCATTTGCTTTCAGTCATGCATCATGGCAGGCAACGTACGCCTGATTGCGGAAGGCCTCAAGTGCAGAGGTGGAACAGCAACTCCTATAACTGCAGTTTGCACTTACCCACACCAGGGCTTCGGTTTTGAACAGCAAGGATGAAGTCTCTGAACTCTCAACACCGTGGGTCACACCTCCAGTTCCCTATGTGATGGCCCCTAAACATCCTAAAAAAGCGGGAGGGGGACAAAATGATTGTTAAGGGCGGACGCATGCGCAAGCACGCACGCACCCACGCACACGCACACACACACACACACACACACACACACACACACACACACACACACACGCACGCACGCACACACACACACACACACACACACACACACACACACGCACGCACGCACGTACGCGGGCACACACGCACGCACGCACACGCGCGCGCACAGCCGCGCCATGTCTACCGTGGTTCGTCCACAAAATCTCAGGCACACCGCTGAGACACACTAGCTGTCACACCTGCAGACGCTGAAGACGGAGATGAGCCACGAAAAGCGCGTGCACAGAGCTTGATGAGACCCTCATGGACGTTTCCAAAGGCGTTTGCCTGTGGCAGTGCCAAGTACACCTCTAACAAGCGCAACTGCAGCATGGCAGCCGCCGATGAGAATGGAGATGTTGGAGCAACCTTTCCTCGATTTGGATCCTGGATACCGCAAGCCATCTAAACCAAAGCTTCAGCAGTGCAATGGAGACGCATGGCCCAGCCAGCAAAAAGGATGTATCAATGTGAGGAAAGAAAAGCAAGAGCAGCGAACACCAGAACAAGATGCGCAGTCTGAAAATTCCACCTGGAGCGCCGTTGAAGCAAGAATGGCCTCAAATGTTGGCTGCATGAGCGCGACAACACTTTTCTGAAGCTTTGTGCCCTCTGCTTTCGAAGCCTCTTTGAGAGGCCCGAGGACAAATGCCTGTAATGCTTCAAGTGCAGCACTCCTCCACCACATCTCCATCGACATCACTACTTCTCCGCCAGCCTGGGAAGAGCACAACAAGTGAAACTCCTAACAGACTTCCTCACGAAAGCAACCATCCCACATTAGCATGCCAGTCTCAAGCACTGCTTGACACTTCTCAGGCCCGTCAGCATTCCAAGCGATATGGGCCTTGCCCTCACCAGAGAGCTGGTAAGGTAACGTTTTAGATCTAGCGCCAGCGCTGTATCTGTCATAAGCGCAGGGCCCCAAAGTGTCAGCAGCTCTTCGCGACGATCCTGCAGACATGACGCACCAATCAGAGACTTTCCCAACAGAGCAACGGGAGAAATCCTCCCAGGTTGAAAAAAAGGAGGCATCTCAAACTGTAGTCATACGCAGGTACCTTGAGCACTTCCGCTGGCAGACACACGCACAGAGCACCTAGAAGCACATATCCTGCTTCACGTTCCACAGCCACACCACCCGCTCGTGCCGAAGTAGGATTGCCAATGAAAGCCCTGGCAAGCTCAAGAGCTTCCATAAACAAGGAAGCCGGAACGCCCAAGGGTAGCCTGCAGATCACCAGATACTATAGTTCTTGAGTTCTTTCCACATTATTCTGTTTCCATTTTTTCCCTTTTCTTCCTCCCCCCCCCCTTTTTTCTGTTTTTGCCTACATTGTAGTTCCATTTATCAAGGATTTGCAGTTCATAACTTTCAGCGTTGTAGTTCTCACATTGTAATTTTTTACACTGGCACTCCACCTGGTTCAAGGTAAGCATAGCGTCGATACAACTGGCCAGGTACTCAAACGCTTCTGGAGTGCACAAAAGGTGCATCGACATAAAGCGCAGGCATGACAAAACCTGCCTGTGACATGAGCTTTCAAGCTCGAAACCAGTCTTTTTGGGTCGTCTGTCTGTTTGCCAGAGGTGAATCCATTCAGTGCAACTAGGTGGGTGAAGGCTGCTGACATGACATCAAAATGTAAGCACCTCCAGGATATTCATACCATGCAACAGCAACGAGCACAGCAGAGGCCCCCAAGGAGTACCCATGAACAGCATCCATTGCTTCTTTCACACTTTCAGTGCCAGGCCCTCTAAGCCCCCGAGGGGTTCCAGGACCACCGAAAGCGCCGCCATCTTCTGACTTATGCCTTGATAAGAGCATTGCCAGAGTTCCTGCACTGTTCCGCATCCCTGCCAGCATCTGCTCCAGCAGCCGGGCAGCGGAGGATGGCTCAGCAGTTGCCAGGGCCATGAGGACAGACGCAGCCTGCAAATAGGGTACATGTCACAGACACTTATGAGCTTATCCCTAGTACAACCTTCTGCGATCAATTGTCACCGATGCGGAGGGGCAAAGGGACTGTCGCAGAATACTCCATGTAAGACTTTGAGTTTGTTGACAGGTTGCCTCAGATTGCAATGATTCCTTCCGCACATTGCGGACTGCTCAGCCCACACTTGTATCCAGATTCTTGCCACAGATGTCAGTTCATTTTTTGTGCTGCTCCGAACTGAACCTCGTGAGAGACATAAAGAAGATGAGTCATGAAGAGCTGTGGACAGTGCAGTGTGACTCCCGGGAGTCAGGGTTTCTGATGCCGCTTCGACAAACGCCGCTACGCCGTTCCAAGCCACGAGTGGCCAGTCTCCTATTGTGACTTGCTTCTTGTCGCAAGAACTGGCTGGGGGAGTCCAAGGCAGTCGTCAGTTGTCGGACTGACCCTCTCTGACTCTCACATTCAAGGCCAACTTCAGCGTTGCTTCCTGAGTTTTGCATCTCACACAGACAGCACCCCGTGGACAAGTATGACCACAACACTTTGAAGAAAAATTGAGTACATACCCAAATAGTGGAAGAACAGTCACAGTATGGCTTTTCAAAATCAAGTACATGCTAAAAATTATAAGGGTTTGGCAATTCGTATAGACTAGGACGTTTCTTGCATTGTCAACCAGCAGCACAATATGGGTTTTCAAAAGTGAACACATGCATGTTATTCCTGATGCCATCTGAGAGACCTGCAGACCCTTTCTTGCTATTTCCTCGACATTTCTAACGATGTACAAATTGGGATTGAATCTTTGCGGGCCTGTCATGAAAATACAGCGCATGTCAGGCAAGTTCAGTAAGGAATCTAATTCGACTCTATTTAGAGATTCCCACCAATTAATCAAGTTGCAAAAAGACCTCGCGCTACTGACAAAGCGTCAGTGTCCTTCTAAATCATCAGTCTTCCATGTTGTCTACGTCCGCCCCTTTGACAGCTTGGACCATAAAAGATAGCAGAGGGGACCAGACCTCATGTCGGAGCACAGAATACTTGGCGACGAGCTTCCTCAGGACAGGCTCCTTCAGTTCATTCGCCAACTCTGGAGAGATCTCACCCACAACTTCAAGCAGTAGCCCAATGGCCTCCAGAGTTGCAATGCCTAGAGGAACATGACTGCCAAGGGGTGTGGCTGCCAGTGTTGCAAGCTGTTCCAAAAACCGACGCTGCACAGGAGCCACAGTCCCACTCAAATCTCTCAAACTGCGCCAGCAAGTCAACTGGCTACAGCATGAGGCGCCTGTTTTGGACGTGTACAGATGAGCGGCCACGTAAAGGTGGAGAACGTGACAAGAACAATTATGGTTGAACCTCTATCCAAAACCCATGTGTTGACATCAGACCATAACACATTTCAACGGCCGCTGGTCAAGATGAAAGCATTGTCAAGGTGCCCCTGGAGATCAAAAATGTTCCATAAGCAACACTCGACATCGTCAACCCGAAGAGAGATCAACAGCCAGTGGAGCCCCGTTGAAAGTGAGATATACAATGGGAAAGAGGCCCGCACTTGGCCTTGCTCTCCCAGTTGCTCGATGACTCCCACCCTTAAAATATAGAGAATGCAGGCCTGGGCATGTGGCAATTCCCCATTAGATATGGCTTGCCCTAGCTCCCCATCTGGAGGGCCTTGCCCTTTCTGTATGTTTCCCAACATTTCCAGCGCTTGCAATGCCAGGTCCACCAAAACATTTTCATCTCCCTGATCGCCCCTCTGCAGAGCCACACGAGCTATTCAGCTATTCAGCTGACCACGTCTGCTCTCAGCAGCACCAGTAAAGACGCCACTGCAGACATCTACATTAGATCCTCTGCATCATCTGCCTTCGCTCCAGGTGAGACACAGAAATACATTTCCCTTACCTGCTGGGCCGCAATATATGCCAACCAACCCTGGGCCAGAGTTGTACATGCGCGCTTCCTGTCATTACTTGCTGCATCAACAAACGGCGTCCGCAGGCAGGCATTGAAGGCGTCTCCTATTAATCGCCCAAGCTGTGTTTTCCTTGCAGGCCGTTTTTCAGCAGCAACCTAAAACATAAGGACGCAGAAGTTCAGTGTCGTTGATTCCTGACTGGATCATCGAGGACGGCCGACAGATAGAGCTTGTGATCAAGTCTGACATCAACTGCTGTACAAACAGAGGCGTAGCCCAGCAGCACAAAAGTTGAGACATAAACAAGCCCATGACTTCGGTGTTCTTTTTGGAGCCACACGTTTCAACAAAGTGCTTTCACCAAACAGTAAATTCCCATGCAAGTTTAAACTCTGTTTGCAGAGGTTGTACACTGGAAACCGTGCCAGGGGCGCACTGCTTGTTGAGCTGCTACCGACGCCCGGCATGCAGCAAGCTCCCCTAAGACCGTGGCATAAGCGTCTCCAACAGCCTTGGAGACGTCATCCAATTGGGAAATGCTCAGACGCAGACTTTCCTCATACCCGGATCCTCCCTGAGCCCAAAAAGATGCTCCACCAGCACGTGCAATAGATTGAAGCACGCGTGCAGCTGCCACCTGCGAGTTCCCACAGGAGCCGTTGCATATGGCACATCGTCCATTGCCCAGAGATGCGAGACCCCTTTCACATGCCTCCAAGCCCATGCCCTGTCATTATTACCTTCGTGGCAAGATCTCCATTATCTTTGGCAGCACGAATAGCTGCCTTCATGGCATCGCTTTGCAATGCAAGAGCATTACGATCAAAAGCACCAGCTCCCTCAACCACAGCAGCCATGAGAAGCAGCGCTTGCGCACGAGTCGCCCCATCATAGGCCCTGCAGACATAGGGAAATGATGACAGAGTGCACACAAGTACCCCCCTAAATGACTAGTTCTTTTGTCTGTTTTGGCCAACTGTGTAACAAAGGGGCAGCTTTTAAAAGCAAAAACTCTTTGTCTTTGGAGACATGAAGCACCAAGGAGAGCGGAGATCGCACTTTCCAACATATTTAATAGCCAATGCTAGTGACTCCGGTAAGCTGGACCCAAGGCGCTGCCCGTGTGCAAAGCACAGGGCAGCAAGACATTGAAGACAGCCCAATCGAGCTGTCTCCTCCCCACGGCCTGCTGCATCCTTGGAACCCAAGAATGCCTGCAAGGAGCTGATACGTCCGTATAGGGGCAAAGAGTCCCCCACGTTGTACAATTTCACAAAGCACGAAGATATCAGGCGTCGGATCTGCGAGACAAAGATCAATGTTGTTACAGACAGGCACTAAGAGGTCATCATTGAGCCCATGTGATCTTGGGCATTGAAATGGAATTTTAATGGGAAATGATATGCCCGTGGATGCATAATATAAGGTGTAACACACCGGTGGGTGAGCTCCTTTCAGTAGGAGTTCGTGAAGTGCTGCTTCACACTTTCTCTGGTACTCTCGAACACGTTTGGAATCAGATTGATCAATAGTTACAAGCAGCTTCTGCAGAAGCTCAAAACATGCATAGGGATCGGCACGTTTCTGGCCCTTGGAGTTCCCAACCAAGAGCTCGAGCTCCGCTACCCATATGTGGAATCCTAAGACTTCTTCCTCATCGACGTAATAAGCTAATACATCGTTTACACTTCCGACGGATGCAGTCCTCTCGACTTCCGCACCCTGAAACGGTTCAAAATCGTCCATGATGCAAATTCACCACATATTTATAACAGCCAAAGACTAGAACTGTCCCCGATATCAAAATCTGCCACATGCCGCGGCATTTATAGCTCTCCAGTGCAAAAATCCCCAACGTCGTCACGAGTTCACTCTTTACACTGAGTAAATCTCAAACAGCACTACACTTCAGATTCAACTACATTTCGTAAGGTTTGCTTCGTAGACTTTGGACTTATTTCACCGGAAAAGTTTCAAATTTCCAGCTGAACGGAGGATTTTTAGTACGGACGGCGCCCATGTGACTGTCCGGTACGGTACGAGCGGTCCTGATCCTAGGTGGCCAGGAGCCATGCAGTTAGCTTTTTGGTTTCCATTGGGACCTTCAGTTTAATGTTGGCAGTATTGTCATTATGTTCTAGAGTCGGTGTTTTCTCGTTGGTTTATTGCGTGTGTTAACGAGCTATGTTCCTCTGTTTTGATCCGGGAGTTTATTTGCCAGCGGCATATGCTGTGCTCATGTTTGCAGTAACTTTCAAACTAAGTTAACTATATAAGATGTTTTATTAAAGTCTTGTACTGATATTCAAAGCATTTGCACTATGGCGGGAAGGCCGCCTCAGCCTGGCGGCGAAGAGAAGCTTGTTTGTTCTAAAGAGCCTTTCCGGGAGCCAATGTCCCATCGCAAGATGTAAGTAGAACACCTTGAACTTTTTTTGTTGATTTTATGAATGGACGAAGTTAAATGTCGGCCTTCCTGGTGCAGTCAGGAGGTCCAGTTTGGGATCATGTCTGCCGAGGAAGTCATGCACACAAGCGAACTCGAGATTTGGGAGAACCGAATTTACCAGGTAATTGAGAGACTAGTTTCAAGGGTTCATTTCTTGAATTGAAACATTCAAAAGTAGTGGGACCTGAAGGGAGGGTTGGGTTGATTCAGCTGACGGGTGATGCCCAATCTAAAGAGGCTCCATCACGCATTCCGGTTTCCAATGGCCCTGTTGATCGCCGATTGGTAACAGCCCTGTCTTAGGCAACAAAGTTTGTATCCTGGCCGGGGGTCGTGTTGAGAATAGATCCCATAGCAGAAATAAAGGATATTGTTCTTACACTTCACGTGTTTTTGGGGGGTATTGGACAACTTAGTGTCGGAGTTGAGCCAGGGCAATGGATAGGGGAGGGAGGGAGGCGGGGGGCGGGACGGGAGGAAGTGAGGGCCGAGGGCGGAAGGCAGGGAAGGCAGCAGGCAGAGGGAGAAAGGGAGGCAAAAAAGGACGGAGGGAGAGGAGGGGGAGTGAGAATGGGGGTAGAGGAAGGGGGAGTGAGGAGGGTGGGGAAGAGGGGGGTCGAAGAGAGAGGGGGGGAGCGAGGGACGGGGAGAGAGTCACGAGGCATTGGGGATGGACAGTGGGAGTGCAGGGGATTGAGGGAGGTGAAGAGGGCGGGGAAAAGGGAACGGTAAAAAGAGGGAGGGGCGCGACTGAGTCGGGGGCGGGGAGGGGGGAGAGGAAGAGGGCAGGGGGAGGGAAGGAAGGGGGGGGCCGAGAGAGAGGGGGGACGAGAGAGAGGGATGCGGCAGGGATGTGTGTGTGTGTGGGGGGGAGAGAGAGAGAGAGAGAGAGAGAGAGAGAGAGAGAGAGAGAGAGAGAGAGAGAGAGAGAGAGAGAGAGAGAGAGAGAGAGAGAGAGAAGGGGGGGGGAGGGAGAGAGAGAGAGAGTGTGTGTGTGTGTGTGTGTGTGTGTGTGTGAGACAGAGAGAGAGAGAGAGAGAGAGAGAGAGAGAGAGAGAGAGAGAGAGAGAGAGAGAGAGAGAGAGAGAGAGAGAGAGAAGGGGGGTGGGCAGCGTCCATTCTCACATCCCTCACGAGATCCAAAGTCGCATGGGGGCATGTCCTGGTTCAAGGAAAGTGAGGATTGCCTTTCCGTGACGTCTATGCTATGGGCTTTGCAAAGCTACCACACTGTCTTGTGCCACAGGCATGTTTTGCAATCCAGGCGGGAGGAAAAGCGGGGCAAGGAAGATCGGGGGCAAGCGTGCGCGCAGTCACCTGGGGGCGGGGGGGGGAGGGGGGAGGGGGGTGTTACTGTTTTCCTTGAGATCCTTTTATCCTTTCAACTGGTTAATGCCGACAGATTTTCACGGTTGCCTTGGGCACTTTTTGGCCATTACTCGTCATCTGAGAGTGACAGCAATGCAACGCAGGGAACGACTCAGAAGAAGGGAGTGTGCCAGACTTGTGGCCAAGGAATGGCAGAGTGTGTTGGTCATTGGGGTACGCCCTTCTTGGACCCCTCAATAAATGTTCTTTGGTGGTGTTCAGTCCTTGCTTTCGTGGAAATATATGCTCTTACATTTTGCATGTGTGCCAGGGCACGTCAAGCTCTGCCTACCTGTTTTCCACATTGGATACTTCAAGGCCACCCTGGCAGTGTTGCAATGCATATGCAAGACCTGTTCGAAAGTTTTGCTGGAAGAGGAGGATCGGCTTAGATTCAAAAGGTGCGCAAGCCAGCATTGAAATTCGAAGTGCGATATGTGATGTCAACTCCCATTTGTGTTGACCAGTTAATTCCCCAGATCCACTTCCTTCCTGAATCCTCAGGATGGTGAAGTTGTCAAAGCTAGCATGGAGCGGGATGGGCGGTTGCCATTTCTGTGCAGTGTATACGATAACTTTGTGGCACTTCTGTCTATTTGGGAGATTTCTACTGTGGGTCAAAGTTTTGTTGTTGGAAGCTCGATTTGCATGATCCTGCAGATGTTGAGTATGTAAGAGCAGATATTCCTTTGCTGGGCACGCAGGATTTTTCGAAACCCTCGGGCTGAACGCGCCGGTCGTTTGGCGGCCTTCCGGAAGGTTATTGGCAAATGCAAGCATCAGAAAATCTGCCCCCACTGCGATGCAAGGAACGGCAATGTCAAGTGAGTGTGGAATTTTGCACTGCATCGACCACATGCCGCAATTCTGATTGCAATGTTGCTGGTTATCCCCCAACCAACAACCAGCATTGGCTACTGACTTTGCCTGCAACTGTTTGCAGGAAAGTTCCTGGCTGCTTGAAGATTGTGCATGATAAGTACAATCATATGGGACAAAAAGGTGGGCAGAAGGGGTCAAATGCCGACTGGGACCTGTATGAGCAGGAGTTTGAGATTGCAGTTGCCCGGAACAGCTTGCTGAAGCCACTTTTGGGCAAGGTTTGACCCTCATGTTCACAGCCCACTGTCTGTGGCAGAATGGTTACGCTTCCAAGGATATAACATTGGGGCCTGTTCGCCTGTCAGTACACTTTGAAAGCCCATCCCGTATGGTTGGGGGCTCTGTTATTCTTGTGAGATGTCTTAAATGTATGGCTGTTTGCTGATGGCAAAGTCGTGCAGGGTGTGTGGCATCCCTGCAAGGGATTCGATGCCTCATCTTTGTCCTTGTTCACCAGAGGTAATCTGTAGTGAGGATACATCACTTACAAAAGGCATTACTTGCCTTTTAGGGACGCTGGCCTTTTTCCTTACTGAATCCTTTCGTCTGGGGTCTGAATTTGGTTCGAGAGTTTGACCCCTCTCCTGTTATGCAGGCATCTCTTGGAGATAGAATCATGCAGCCTGCTTTTTGCTATGTTAGCTCTGGTCTCAATACCGCTTGTGGTCTGTGACTGATCTTCACCTCATCTCATTTTGGTTTGCAGGTGATGGATGACCTCAACCCAATCAGGGTTCTCCAGCTGTTTTCTGCTGTCAGTGATGAGGACTGTGAGCTGCTAGATCTCGCTGGGCGTCCTGAATTGCTCATCATGACTCATCTGCCAGTTCCTCCTGTGGCCATTCGACCATCTGTGGAACACTTTGAGGCAGGTGGCAGCAGTGAGGATGATGCAACCCTCAAAATTGTGGTAAGTTACTCAAACTTTGCTCCATTGTATGCAGGACAGGCTGCACTTAAAGCAGCGGCACTTTTGGGGTGACCTTGCTTAGATTCCTGAGAAGTTATGATGGTAGTGGACTGGCACTTCCGACGTCTACAAAGAGTGCTGTGATTTTTTCCCAGACAGAAGTGGCATTCGGAGGGATGCAGGCAGTAGTGGATGCCAATAACAAGCTGGGATCAGTAATGCACGAGCACACAGTACGGCAAATTGATTATTTTATGGAGAGATGGGATTTCCTGCAATTGCAGTGTGCATTGTTTGTTAACTCCGACACCCCTGGAGTTACAAAGAAGCAAGATGGCGGTAGGTCAACAAGGTAAGTATTGTCCCCTTCTGATATGTGTTAACTCATGCTTTATATTTCACTGAACTTCTCGTTGTCGTGGTTTGCTCATGTCTTGGGCATGTAATGCTCATGTCCTGGGATTCATGGATTTGTAATTGCAATTTCAATTCTTTTTTAAAGATCGTAGCAGAAGAACCGTTACTGTTTGCATTACATGCTTATTCTGATACCTCATCAGAATATCGTGAGAAATTCAAAAGCGCCTAAGAAGTTTTTGGCGTGTGAAACTCTTTATGAGCGTTCGGCATATGGTCACAAGATTGAACTACCGTTGAGTTTCGGCATTAGTGGTTTGGCTCTGACGGAGGGCGCCATATAATAGAGTATACCTCGTGTTGCGGCATGCAGGGGCTTCGTACAGCGGCTCAAAGGCAAACAGGGCAGATTTCGCGGAAATTTATCTGGCAAAAGGGTTGATTTCAGCGGGCGGACTGTGATATCCCCTGATCCCAATTTGAGGATTGATGAAGTGGCAGTTCCGATGCAAGTTGCCATGAAACTGACTTACCCAGAGCGAGTGACCCCACGAAACATTGAGGACCTGCGGCGGAACATTCTGAACGGTAGATAACCGATATCCTCTGCTAATTTCACAGGACATGCCTGGGCAAGATATGCGGTTAGGATGGACGCGCAAATTACCTCCTTGCGGTGCTGTGCTTTTTGTGTGATGTCAGTCAGTGGAAGAATCTGGCGTCCTTGGGGAGTGGGACTCAAATTTGGCTGGCTTAGTTCTGTCACATGCGACAGGATAATGCTGCCAGGCAGCAGTGGGGTTGCTGACTTAGAAAAAAGTGAAAGTGTGCATGACCCGGCACACGCGGAGATGAGATTATGTAAGCACCTGCTGACTTAATGAATGGGATTTTTGTGACGGCAGGACCAAGTGTTTATCCTGGGGCCACGTTCGTTGTGTGGCCATCGGGAGCAAAAACATTTCTGAAGTACGGTAGCAGATACAGCCTCGCGAGTAAGCTGAAGGTGGGAGACATAGTGGAGCGCCATCTCAGAGATGGAGATGTTGTGCTGTTTAATCGACAGCCTTCTTTGCACCGAATGTCTATCATGGCGCATCGTGTGAGGGTCAGGCCATACAGGTATATCTGCTCTTTTCTGCACCTCCTTAAATGGTGGCTTTCTCTGAACTGCCCAATGTACCCTTTGGCAGTCATGCAAGTCTTAACCGCCTATGCCCAAGAATGGCCTATTTGATTCCTCCTGCTTGCTGGTCTTGTACTCCAATCCCCACACAGACTTGTTTGTGACTCCCATCGGGTGCTGGTTTGCATCCACAGTGACATTTTTACTTCTTGTATAAGCTCCAGGTTCCCCAAAAGTAACGGATCAGGGCGTAAGTGTGCAGTTTTTCATTCCAATATTGTGGGAAACAGTATAGGAACTCGCAAATTTTGTGCTTATCAATGGAAGACGTCTTCGGGCATGTTATCGGGATTGTATGTCGGTCTACATGTACTTGATCTTCAGAAAGTAAGCTAAGATTGTTGCATGTCTGGGCAGGACGTTTCGCTTTAACGAATGTGTCTGCTCTCCATACAATGCAGACTTTGATGGAGATGAAATGAATCTACATGTTCCTCAGACAGAGGAGGCAAAGGCAGAGGCTGCAATCCTGATGGGGGTCATGAACAACCTGTGCACTCCCAAAAATGGGGAAATCCTCATTGCTGCTACGCAGGTTGGCAAAGCTTGGCTCTGACCCCTGTTCCACCTGGTTCGACCTGTTAGTAGGCAGATGGGCTCAGTTTGCTGTCCTTTGCAAGACCTGACTTGTTGTTTATGTTCCCATAGGTCCTTGCCTTGTTTAAGTGTCACAAGACCTGCTATACAATCCCTGTATAGGGCCTCGTCATAAGCAGCTGACAACTTAGTATGCTGGGAGCTCGACAGGACTTTTTATTGTCGTCTTTCTTATTGACTAGCAAAGACAAATTCTATGATCGAGCGCAAATTGGTCAGCTGGCAGCATTCATGGGTGATGCCTTAGATCACATTGATCTTCCCAATCCAGCTCTGATGTATCCTAAAGAGCTTTGGACAGGAAAACAACTCTTCGGCTTGCTTGTCCGACCCAACGCGAATATACGGTGCGCTTCAGATCCTGGTAATCTGTGCTTGGAAGTCAGGAGCAGTTTCTTGAACAGCATCTGACATGGTTGAATAAATGCCTTTTCATAGTCAGAGGGCTTCCACAATCGTGTATTTCCCCGGCACTGTGTTGACTACTTTGTGGAGTTCACAGGATCCTTGTAAACTTGGAGACAAAGGAGAAAAGCTATACCAAGGACACATACATGTGTGCTGCTGATGGCTATGTCTGCTTCAAAGATAGCGACCTGTTATGTGGTCGCCTTGGAAAGAGCACACTGGGAGGTGGAAACAAGTCAGGTCTATTTCAGGTAAAGTCCGGACATCTCAAACGAGCTTCACATAGAAAAAATGTGGGTGTTAATCCCAGTTGTACAATTAAGTCCTCTACAATGAAATGAGGCTTGCGCTGCAGTTTGCAGGCTCATGCTGTTATCTTGATCTCAGTGTGCAGATATTGTAGGATCTGCTTGGAGTTGATAGACTGACCCTTGGGGGCCTTACTGTTCCCCATACTTAAAATATGCAGGTTCTCAACTCTGATTTTGGGCCACGAGCTGCTGCCGCAGTCATGAATCGGCTGGCAAAGTTGAGCGCAAGATTCATTGGGGAGAGGGGGTTCTCCATTGGGATTGATGATGTCGAGCCTGCCAAGCTTCTCAAGGACAGGAAGGAGAAGAAGGTCACAGATGCATATAAAGAGTGTCAAGTAGGTCAATCATCTGCGTCCTACTGGAAGTTACTTTGCTGCTGCCACACCACCATGTTTGTATTCGCCACACCTCACATGCCCAATGAACAGTGACATGCAACATCTGGCCGAATTCTTGTCTCTCACAAGCCTTGCTTTGACTGAACACCTGGCATATGTAAGACGATGAACAGCATGGGAAACTTGCCTGGTCATGCAAACTTCTCGCCAGGTCAGATCCTGGCAATCTCTGCTAACGCACCAATCTGTAGATTTCCCAAAGCCCAAACTCAAGGGGCAGCATTTGGATTTGGTGTTGAAAAGTTTGCGTGGAGTACCATTGCTGTTTCTGTCGCAAGAGGCTGAAATTTGCTTCCCCATTCATTGTCAGTGACTTTCCAACACGTCGCTGAGTGTTAAAACTGTTTCTTTGCAGGCTCTGATCGAGGCATACAGTAAGAAACAGCTGACGCTGCAACCGGGCTTGACCCCGGAAGAAAGCTTGGAAGCTTCGGTGACAGGAGTACTGAATGGGGTTCGTGAAGACGTTTCGAAGGTGCCTCTTGCACTTGTCGTGGATGTTAACAGTAAATGAAGATTAGGTTGCAATGTTTGATCGTCTCGCGTGTAGCACTGCTTTCCCCTCTAGCCCTCCCATGGCAGTCTGTGTGCGGGGGCTGAGGGAGCTGTGTGTGCACACGCGTGCGCGCGTGCGAGTCTCTCTCTCTCTCTCTCTCTCTCTCTCTCTCTCTCTCTCTCTCTCTCTCTCTCTCTCTCTCTCTCTCTCTCTCTCTCTCTCTCTCTCTCTCTCTCTCTCTGTGTGTGTGTGTGTGTATGTGTGTGTGTGTGTGTGTGTGTGTGTGTGTGTCAGGGTGTGTATGAAAGGAAGAGTGGAGGCTGTGTGTGTGTGTGTGTGTGTGTGTGCGGACCCGCGTGCGTGCTGCGCATGTATTGGCAGGTGTGAGTGTCTGTGTGTCTGTGCGCGTGCACACGCGCATTGTCTGTGTGTGTGTGTGTGTGTGTGTGTGTGTGTGTGTGTGTGTGTGCGCGCGCGCGCGTGTGGGTGTGTGTGTGCGCGCGCGCGCGTGCGTGCTGCGTATGTAGTGGCAGGTGTGAGTGTCTGTGTGTCGCGCTTGCCTTTGAGTGAGCGGGCGTGCATGCATTTATGAGTCTGCATTGTTGTATGT
This sequence comes from Botryococcus braunii, assembly GCA_002005505.1. Taxonomy (NCBI): domain Eukaryota; kingdom Viridiplantae; phylum Chlorophyta; class Trebouxiophyceae; genus Botryococcus; species Botryococcus braunii. The sequence continues at coordinate 169,027 of KV908525.1, forward strand.
GTTTGTGTTTGTGATATACTTATGGATGATTGCCATGGAATGTTTTTCTGCATCTGTTCAGGTCAGTGGGGTATGCTTCTCTGTGCATACCCATCAGGGGGCATTACATATCCTACAGCCGAGACACCTACAGTGCTAGCCATGAATGTCTGTTACATGTCTGCATAGAGTGTGTTCCACAGCAGTTGGTTCCAATCTCCTTCACTATGCAGGTCTGCATCGCGACTTTAAATTTTCATAACAGCACGTTGATGATGAGTGTCTCGGGAGCAAAGGGCAGCCCCATCAACATTGCGCAGATGGTGGCATGCGTGGGACAGCAGTCTGTGGGAGGGAAACGATGCCCTGATGGCTTCCAGGTAGCCCACCTCCCACCGCACATGATGTGGTCTAAACAGCTTCGCTTCTACAATCCGAGTTTGGTTGTCTTAAACTTCAGTGTTTGTCAGAAGTGGTGGAAGCTGTGGAAGGCGAGCATGCAGTTTGTTTCTGTGTGCATTTTGTCGGAGTCTAATTGTTCTGGTCTGCTGCACCACATGAACATAAGTATAGAAATGTCACTTGCCGTTTCAGTTAAAGTGTTGTTGCTGGAGTGTGCTCTACCACCCCAAGCATTCATTTAGACCCGCTCATGTATCGTTCTTGAGGTCGTAGCCACGGGGTCGAACTGCTGGGAGTATCGGGGTAGTGGGAGCTTAGGGCTCTCGCCCGCATCTTCCTACTCTTGAATCTTTCTTGAAAGGCTGCAGGATCGAACGCTGCCGCATTTCCCCCGGGGAGACCGCACTCCGGCGGGGAAGGGTTTTGTTGAGAACAGTTTCTTCACAGGCCTTTTACCTACGGAGTTTTTCTTCCACACAATGGGAGGGCGGGAAGGACTCGTGGACACGGCTGTTAAGACAGCTGACACGGGCTACATGTCGCGGCGGCTCATGAAATCTTTAGAGGACCTCATTGTATCGTACGATGATTCGGTGAGCGTTCTTTGGGTGTAACTATGTCTGACAAACCTCATGTGATGACTGTTGAAAGCATGCCTGAAAAGGAAACCGCTGTTGTGGGTTGCGCTCCTCCTAAACAACACGTGTGATATTTATAATGCAACTAACTAAAGCCTAAATTCAGTGAAAGAGTTGCTGTTTTCCTTTTTTAATGAGTGGTTTGAGTGCCAAAATTGGGATGGGAACTTCTTGTTGAGAGTTGTGGTGCTAATATCTGAATGACATCAGTAGGTCTCCGCCCCCCCCCCCCCCAACCACCAAAAAAAAAAAAAAAAAAAAAAAAAAAAAAAAAAAAAAACCAAGGAGGGGGGGGGCGCCTGGGAAAGAAAAGGGGGGGTTGACATCTAAATGGGTCTAAATGGGTTTTTTTGGTTTTTTCGACCCCTTTCAAAAAATCGGAGACATTATTTTTTTCAACTTATAAATAAGCTTTCATTTGTTTTTCAAAAATGAAAAGCAATAGATACAAATTTTTTTACTTTATCTCATTATTAGTTATACTTGATGTTTCTTGTTTATGAAAGGTTGATAAAAGAATAACTCATTATTTCACTATTTCACTATGTTTCAAAAAATAATTCATCGACCAAGTTCTCATTTCAATTCTTTCTTTTTTGAATTTTTAAAATTTAAAATTCTTTCTTCATCTCAAAAATTTAAACTTGCGAAAATCATTTCTGATAATTCTTTTTTTGAAAAAGGTTTTTTCCAAACAAAGAATTTGTTTTCTTTGTTAGAATCTTTTTTTTTGGAGGGAAATGATTTATTTCCTCAAAGAAGAGAGAATTTTGAAATTTTTTTGTTGAATTCAGCTCGATACATTGTAGTTGCTCACGGTTACTTTGGTCGTCTAATCTTCCAATACGCTTCTTTCAACAGTCCAAAAGTATTGAGCTAAAGGTTCAAAAAGCAACGCTCTTGATAAAATGTTCACTAGTATGGGGACAAAAAGAAGAAGAAGCATAGCTTTTAAGGATACTAAAACTTGGTCTGGTTTCGCATGATCAGTTTAAGATTATTTCTTTTTAAAAACTTTTTTTTCCCAAAATTCTTGAGGTTTGTATCTCTTTTTAAAAAAGATTGAACAGAAATAAGATTTTGAAATCAAGTGGGTACGGTGGACTTTGATAGGTGCGAAACGCAGCGAATGGCATAGTACAAATGCATTTTGGGGATGATGGCCTGGATCCCGTATCAATGGAAGCAAAGTCAGGGGGCGGTCCTCTCGATTTTGAGCACATGCTCTCCGCAGTTGTTCCTTTCTTCGCAGCGGGTCAAGCAGCGGATGCTGACGTTGACTCCGCCAGCGCTCCGACGTACAAGGTGCATTTCCAACTCTAATGTGTGTCATGGCAGAAAAGCCCGGGTGCCATATTGCTTCCTTTGAATGAGTGAAAGAATGAATGTTACATATACACGTCATGACTAGCTGTGTGGTTGTCAGCAGAGCTCACTTTTCTCCATTAGAGGTTAGAACTTTTAACCAAATATCTGCGATAACTGTAACAGTTTGAGTTGCTCTTGAGATGCATCCACTCCTTGTGGTCTGTGCAAAAAGCTCACAATCCCCTTTCGCCGTCCTTAGTTGTCGCACATTATTTTAAAAGAGGTTGTCTAGTTGTGCTGAGGAGTTTCCTTAGAGTCACAATGAAAAGATTGGCTCCTGTACTATACAGCAGCCTTTGTTTTGGGGTGGGGGGGGGGGGGTGGTATCCTGCGAGGAAAGGTGGGGCAGTCGCTGAAATGTCAACTTCAGCGACATGTATGCCCACATGCCCAGTATGCACCAGAGATCCATCAAATTTACAAGACAATACGTGCAAGCCCATGCACCAACACCCTGCAGTCTCCCGCCCTATATCCTCCCTGTAGCAACACAGCCCCATTCTCACATAACCTTCCTCCCTTCACCGCCCCCTCCACCCCCACACACACGCACGTACACGCACACACATACACACACACACACACACACACACACACACACACACACACACACACACACACACACACACACACGCACACACACACGCACGCACACACACATGCACAGCCCACCAGGGTTGTGGGATACACGTGTCTAATAGATTCAGGACAGGACTCAAAGGAGGGGTCAATGGCTTCGTCTTTGCTCACTGCCATTCTTTTCCCATCAGCAGTCTGTCTGCCTCTAGATAAAGATGCTTAGAGTTCTTTGCGTTTGCTGGGAGAGCTGGTTTCAGCCACCAACTTTGTCCACGACGGTGTTGACGCAGGTTTGGCTCATTTTGCGGTAACCGCATATTTGTAGCACATGTGGGGGGTGGATCTGTGTGCGAACTACACACACACACACACACACACACACACACACACACACACACACACACACACACACACACACACACACACACACACACATGTGTGCGTGTGTGTGTGTCTGTGCGTGTGTGTGGGTGGTGGGGGTGTGTGTGTGTGTGTGTGTGTGTGTGTGTGTGTGTGTGTGTGTGTGTGCGTGTTGTGTGTGTGTGTGTGTGTGTGTGTGTGTGTGTGTGTGTGTGTGTGTGTGTGTGTGTGTGTGTGGAGTGAGATGACGCTGGAGGTAGTTGGAACTAACAGGACATCCTTGGAATATTTGTTTGCCCAGGAGCTTGTACAAGTCGAATTGGCAAAAGCAGGCCTCCCAGTGTCCGACACTGATGTGGACATTCAGAACACTCCAGCAGGCCACCGGTTATCCCCTGAGGCATATTCTGCGTTGGTTGCATCAAGTTCGACGTCTTTTGGGAGACAAAACACTTACAGCCTAGCTTTCCGAACTGATCTTCAGAGCTTCCTGCTTGGAAAGGTCAGCTTTAAACCTCTCCCTTCCCCACCCACCAAAAAAAAATAAAAATAAAAATAAAATTAAAAAAAGGGTTTGAGAATCATGAATTTTGGACTTATCCAACTGGATGACCTGGAAAACATGCGTATTGCTTGTGGCTGTTTGAAGTCGTGGGCAACTCGTCTGCAATAAAAATGAATAATATGTGCCCAACGTTTGTATGCTTGGACATTTGTGATAATTGACATGAGGTCAGTAACGCTTGGTTGAGGTCAGTAACATTTGGCTGGGAAAGCAGGCTAGAGCTGAGGCATTCGTGCATTTGGATCAATACTTGCGCATGAGCAATGGAGCAACTGAGCCTTCAGCATTGCAAAGCCTTCGCCAGGGCGCGCAGGGCGAACTTGCCTTGTTGCGTGCATTCATATGCCAGTGCAAAGCGCGATATGACATCAAGCGGAGCCATCCAGGTGATCCTTGCTCCTTCTAGGTTTCAAGTTCTGACCTTCCTCACTTTACCGATGAGTAATGTAATGAAATGCAGAAAACCTTTCTGTAGGTCTTTCTCTACCACGCTGTGATTGTGCATATATTAATTTGAGTTTGGAGCTAGGTCTACTCAGTCATCAAGAACCAAGGGTTTGGAATAAGGGAATCCGCTGATAGTGACCTTTTGCCTGAAATTCCTGGAGGAGGGATGTGCAGGCACAGCTGTGGGAGCGATTGGAGCACAGAGCATAGGAGAGCCAGGAACCCAAATGACGCTTAAAACTTTTCACTTTGCTGGTGTGGCCAGCATGAATGTGACTTTGGGAGTTCCACGAATCAAAGAGATCATCAATGCTGCGAAGAACATTGCCACTCCAATCATCAAGGTCAGTTGGTACTTGTGGTTTTGTTCATTTTGCATTTGGTGGTCCTTTCTTTGATTCATCCTAATGTGTCAGGCACTTGTCAAGTACTTCTCCTTAGGCTAATAGCAGTCAGTTCCCTCGAGGGGCTAATAGAGTGCGCTTAGCAGGGAAGGCAATCCTGCGGCTGTACAAATGCTGTATCTCTAGGGGCGTCTGGGATACGTAGTTTATGCCTTTTTAGGGTGTTGGCAATATTGATCTTGTTGTTGTTTTATCTTTTTGATTTGTTTTTTCTTTGTTTGTGCCCCCTTTTTTGGTCGGAGGAGGGGAGGGGGCACCAGGGTGAAGTCAGCGTTCAGGTTGTCTCAAATCTGTCTCTTTGTGAGTCCAGCTCAATGTTGGTGTCTGTAAGCGGAACGGATGAGTGAAGCTGCAGGTGGGGTGTTGGAGGTTTGGCCCCTCAATTATCCTCATCAAATGGTTGCCGCTGTGTTGGGTGGGTAATGCGTGCCTAATCCTTGTTTTTACACTGTAGTAATCGGTTCCTTGTAACTGTGCAGGTTTCCTTGCAAGATGAAAGGTCTGAACTCTCAGCAAGAAAAGTTAAGGGTGCTTTGGAGCGTACCCGCCTTGGAGATGTTGCCAAAAGCATTCATGTGGACTTGAATCCTTATTGCGGCCCTTGTGTTTCAATACAATTGGACAGGCATCTTATTCACAGCTTGCAGCTCAACATCACAGCTGCATCAGTTCGCCGCTGTGTCCTTGCCGATAAAAAGTTGAAGCTCAAGGAACAGCATGTCAGGTACAGTGCCGTGTCAGTGACGTCAACGATCTGATATTTCTGATGAGTTTATCTAGAAGTTGAAAGGTTGGGATTTTAGAATTTCCTCACACAAATATAGCCGGACCTGCAGATTATGGTTCTGATTCTAACAGTACACAGCTGTTTGCTGTCTGGTCCGTGATGACTAACGGGGGCTTTCAAGATGCAAGCAGAGACAATTGGATATCCCCTGCCATTTTCTTCTGTTGCAAGCATCTGTTTTGTCTATTCCCCATTACCTTGAGCAATGCGCTAGCAGGCCCTTGAACCTTATGCTTTGACATTGCTCCATGAAGGATCTCGAAACTTCGTCTGATTAAAACATGTATTCAAAGCAATAATGTTGTCACTATTGGTTCCCATCGGTCCCTATCGATCGAATGTCCGTCAGGTTTGCAACGACAGACAGAATGACAGTGGGTTGTGCACTCATGTCAAGTACATGGCCTTGCAACATGGTGCATTCAAGGTTTCCAAGTGGTTGCGTATCACTGCTACCTCCTGGTCGTACCGAATACCAGCCATTCTTGAGATACGTGTATAAGATTGGCTGCTTTCATGCAGGATGGCGAGTGGGAAGAGTGGGGATTGCCTTGATGTTCTTGCTCCTCAACCGGAGGAAAAACCGCCAAGCCGGAGCAGTAAGAAGCAGGTTCCACTGTTCTTCAAATTATTAGAGCTGTTGCAGAGCCTTCCAAATGTTATTGTGCAAGGCATCCCTGATGCCCATCGTGTTGTGATACACACCGATACCCAATCGGGGTCAACCAAGTAAGTCCTTTCCGACTTCCCCGCTTTTTCCACGGGGTCCAGAAGACGTATATTTTTTGAGGGTTTTCAGAATTGAACTGCTTTGCAGCTTCTCGCTCAGCGTTTGGGAGTGATCCAACTGCACATGTGGAAGTGATAAGGTGCTGTTGTCCTATGTAGGATAATGTTTAGCTGTATAATCATCTGTTGCAGTCGGGCGTGAGTATCAGGTCCAGGGGCCCTGTGGTGTTTCAAGCCGTGTTTTTTTTGGGGGGGCCTCAGGTATCAGTTGCTGGTTGAAGGAGATGACTTTGCATCAGCAATAACCACAGATGGTGTTGATGCGTCGCGCTCCACTATCAATCATATCATGAAAGTTGAGCAAGTTCTAGGAATTGAAGCAGCACGGATCACCATTGTGGACGAGATCAAGACCACCATGAGTTCTCATGGGATGTCCATTGATCCTCGCCACACCATGCTGCTTGCTGATTGTATGACGTATAAGGTAAAACCTGATACCGCGTGCAGTTAATGTACTCGGCGTTAATGCTTATGTGCATCTATTGCAGCTGGTTAATGGTACAGAGTACCACGTGCATGGCAATCGTCGAGATGATGGCATGGCTATATAACAGTGTGAACATGTTATATGTGTGTGTGCAGGGGCAAGTGCTCGGAATTACTAGATTTGGGATTGCCAAAATGAAGGACAGCGTTCTGATGCTTGCTTCATTTGAGAAGACAGCGGACCATCTCTTTGATGCAGCTATACATGGGCGTACTGACACCATTAATGGAGTCTCAGAGTCAATTATCATGGGCATCCCAAGCCCTGGTGGCACTGGGATGATGAAGCTCCGCCAGTCAATTGGCAGGATTCAACTGCCTGAGCCCCGTCCACTGCCGGTGTTATGTTGTGCTTGAAACGAAGTTGTGCAACAGGAAATGACGGGAACTGATGTGAGTTCGCATGATGTGCGTGCGTGTGAGGGTTGGCTAGCCCCCCCCTCCCTCCCCCTCCCCCCCCTTCTCTCTCTCTCTCTCTCTCTCTCTCTCTCTCTCTCTCTCTCTCTCTCTCTCTCTCTCTCTCTCTCTTCTCTCTCTCTCTCTCTCTCTCTCTCTCTCTCTCTCTCTCTCTCTCTCTCCCTCCCTCCCTCCCTCCCCCCCCCCCCCCCCCCCCCCCCCCCCCCCCCCTCTCTCTCTCTCTCTCTCTCTCTCTCTCTCTCTCTCTCTCTCTCTCTCTCTCTCTTTTTTTTTTTTTTTTTCTCTCTCTCTCTCTCTCTTTTTTTTTTTTTTTTTTTTTTTTTTTTTTTTTTTTTTTTTTTTTTTTTTTTTTTTTTTTTTTTTTTTTTTTTTTTTTTTGTGTGTGTAACGATCGCATCGAGCCGATAGCGCGTGATCGCAGTGAGGATCTGCCGCTACTACAGTGTGCGCGCGCGCGCGTGTGTGTGTGTGTGTGTGTGTGTGTGTGTGTGTGTGTGTGTGTGTGTGTGTGTGTGTGTGTGTGTGTCTGCGTGTGCGCGCGCGCGTGCGCATGTGTGTGTGTGTGTGTGTGTGTGTGTGTGTGTGTGTGTGTGTGTGTGTGTGTGTGGCGCGCGCGCGCGCGCACGCGTTCGCGCCGCGGGCAGGCGCGCATGTGTGCGGGCGCGCGTGTGCATGTGCAGGCGGCGCGAGCGTGTTCCCCCCCCCCCCCCCCATCGAGGTTGTGGCATGCATGTAGCCTGGCACCTCAGCGAGTGTAGGGGTGCCGTTGAGAAGCATTTAAGTATGACAAAGTAGTAAGCGGGGTTCATTGAAACACGTGAAGGCGAGTATGAAGTAGTTTGTATGTTGGTTTGGCTTGATCAAGGTCATGGCCATTAGCTAGCGGGCGGCCATGTTGGCTGTCGGGCATTTAGCCAACTTTTGATCTTGGCTGCACTCTGTTCACGGGTACGAAGCTATAGATATAAGGGTAGTGGGGCCTTGACAGTCGTTTGTATGCTCTAGCTGTCAAGCCGTAGGAATGTCACCCCTGTGGGGCGTTTGGCTAGGAGACAGGGCATGTGCTCCCGTTGTTGGCATCTTTCCTTCTTACCATGGCATCACTTCAGGGGACCTTTTTGAAAATGAAGTGTACCTTGTAGATACTTGTCTGTAATTCGAAGTTGAGATTGGGTAAATCTAGTTCTTTGCTGTGGTTGTGGAAAGCGAGCTCGACATGCCGAACGCCGGAGTCGACGTACGGCGCGATAGCTCTGACCTTTTCAGCAGATAATAACATGAGAAGTTTTTTATCTGCTATACCGAAGAATCAAATGCACTGCTACAGAGTATTGCCGTTTACGCTTGGGGGTTTGAAGACGGGATTATTCTAAGATTTTACAGGATCTGGTCATGTTGCCCCGTCGAAACTCCCTTGCAATAACCTTGCAAGATGATCAGCAGGACCTCATCTGCCTGTATCTTGTCGGGACGCACAGATGAGCCTGTTGCACCTTGTTGCACGCCGTTCCGGCTTTTGGTGGTGACCTCGGTGCCGCTAATGAACATGAGGTAGAAAGGACCTCCTACACCCCTTGACCATTACAATTTTTCGCTGCAAGAAAGCTCACTCTTTACTCTAAAGAGAGGCTTGTAGGAGCAGCTCTAAAGTCTGAACCATCTGAACGGCGGTACATCCACGCCTTTGGATTTCATTTTGGACCAAAAACTGCTGTATTGTCGGGTGTCGCTGCGATGTCCGAGCGGTTAAGGAGAAGGACTTGAAATCCTTTGCGGAAACGCGCGCAGGTTCGAATCCTGCTCGCAGCGCTGAATTTGACGGCCCGCCTCAGTTTTTGGCACTAATCTGCCATATAAGAGAAAAGTGAATATATCAGCCTTCTGTCCTGCATGACCAACGTGACAGAACGGACTGGTGTATAAACTACCACTGCAACAGCTGAGCAACCCAAAGCTGTCATCTCTAGGAACCATGCGCAACAGTCCGGCATTTACAAAGCTTGGCATCCATCACCTTCCGCAGCAATTTTGTCTACAAAGCCTTATACAGCCCTGTCGTATTGTCGGCTGAGCCCTGCCTGTCCAAAATTACTAGACATAATATCATAACAAGTAGCTACTCGAGATCGGAGCACTTGAAGGCTTGCCGATTATAGGATAGTAAAGTAGTCCCTGATCTCATCAGCACTTTCCCTTTGGAACACACATCTCCAAAGCTCTGGAGCAGGGGCATATCTATTCAACAGGTTCTAGTCCTTCGGGAATTATCAAGAGCAGCTTCTAGTTCAGGTCAACTTTCCAGCAGATTGGATCTTGGGGATCCAATCGTCCATTTCCGCAGCTTTAAAGTGTAATTTGGTAGAATTCCAAACTCACCGGAGTGTTCTGAATCGCAGATGGCATGTGATCATTGAGGTTAGCATATCGTGAAGTGCTTAAGGATTAAACAAGCTTGTAGATGTGATCATTGAGGTTAGCATATCATGAAGTGCTTAAGGGTTAAACAAGCTTGTAGACTTGTGCAGGATGACCTGACCAGTACGGCTCCGGAGCTCCATATCAAGAAAAGACTGGCAGTGGATGTTGGGAAATGACGGCACAAACTATCATGACTTACGATTCGTAAGTAGCGCTCAGTCGGCACATAAAATTGATGTGCATATAGCCCATCATAGGAACCAAAGACAGTGAAAAGGATCGTGTGAGTGCTTCAAAAGGTTGCAACATTGATGTAGATGTAGGTCAAACGGACATCATGATCAGGTTTGATCTATGGAGTGTTCCACGATTTAATGCATGAACCAGACTCTCGCAACGTCAGGAGTTGGACCAAAGCTGTGACAGCACCATGCGCAAAGAGTTATGTAGTGCGTCAACCATATATGACATCACACTAGCACACCGACGAGGTCGCAAATGAGATGTGTGCCTCCCATCGTCCAACCACCTTCAGCCCTAGGGCCTTCCCGGCCGGGAAGGCCCTAGACCGCCGCTGTGGCCTTTGCCACATCCTCATGACGACAGTGTAGCAGGTCATGTTATTGGTCTGCATATACTCAAAGCTATGCTTCATGCTCAGCTCGGCACAAAATGAACGAACAGAAGTCTTATTGAATGCAGAACCAGCACGACAGGTACACCTAGCTGGGATACCGCAGTATCGATTGATGCTGCGGTACCCAAACTGAGTATAACTGTCGTACTGGTCCGTGAAGTAGGTAAATGGGCATAACTTTATCAATTCCAGTTGTCACCAATGGGGGCAAAAGCGACAACGACTTTAGTCTCAATGATGTTGTCGCAACGACTTTCCCAGTAACAGCTGTTGGCGATGTCCTTCGTTAGACCTTGGACAAGCCTTGACCAGCCAACTATCCTTCATATTTGCATGACAATCCTTCGAATTCAAGCTTGCATGATCACAACTTCGTTTTGGGCAACTCGTGACGGTCCTCTATGAAAACAACCCACGGGATAGGCTTCACTCTTAATACTAGACAACCTATGTGGCTTTACTGCTGTTCTCTTCATTTTACAAGAGGGGGTTTAAAAAGACCCGCTCAGTGTGTCAACGAGCCAACCCAAATGTTTCAAGCTACAAGTCACACCCAGTGCGCAGCCAGCTGGCGTCCTACAGCGACAGCAATAATGAAATTGACCCGACTCATGACAAAATATCTCTCCACATCTACTTACGCAATGACGGCCTGGTTACAAAGCCCGTGGAGTCTCTTCAACAAGGCCAGCGCATGAGCATGCAACCTCCCAAATGTTATGTGTTCATTGCATGCATGAATAATAGCTCATGATGAATAACTAGCCAGAGAAGAGTCCGTCCCTAACCCCAACGCTCACACGACCAGACATCACACCAGCCAAGCAGCAAGCTGGTATACCACGTAGTCAGTTTACATGCAAAGGCAATGCTAGCAGCATTGGCTAGCATTGGCAGGGTGTGTTCCATGTCTGACGCCCATACACGGTAACTAGCCGACTCGAGCGTTGGGACGTCGACCGACGACATCTGTATCACACCGTCAATGGCAAAGCAGTCAGGGTGTCGTTATTTTACATGCTGTCTTTGAAAGATATTTTTTTCTTGTAATTGTATGGAGTTGGAAAGGCTGCGGGGGACAAAGTCATAACTCACGTGACAATGACGACATGTCATGATTCGTTGAACAGAGAACCATAGGATACCCATGAATTCAGCAGTTAATATGTTTGACCAGGTAAGGGCAAGTCTTAGGATGTCGATGTGGACCCCACCTTCCTGTAGTTGGCAAGTTAGGCTGATGTGGAATACTGAGAAGCTCACAACGTGTCCATGGCACGTTGGTTATTTCGAAGCAGAGCAATTGTACCCAGAACCCAGGTAAAAACATCGAGCTGTCATAATAGTGGCACGCAACAAACAGCTTGCTCACTCTTAAGGCCTGAGCAGGCGCGTGCTACATCAAACCCATATCAAGTCTTGTCAACTCGTAGGCTTCCCAAATGACACTGCCGTTAACAATGTCAGCAATTCCCTGAATCCGCTCATGATGCAAGCTCCATTTGGCCCGCATGAATGCTTGTTAATCCCTGTAAGGTTCCAACTCTAGACAAATCCAACAAGCTAGAAGCAGCATGGTGAATACGAGATAGACATCTTTAGCTTGTAAGAATCTCTTGTCCGTTCACTAGAATGCGGGGTCTGGAGAAGTGAGAAGCATATGTCAGGAGTGCTCACTGATGTTGGGTGTAACAGGCCTTTCCTACTACTACTGCATTAAAGATGATGATGATTACATCTGTCCACTAAAGGCCATTGCAGAGGAGTTGACAACAACCGAAGCATTGTAGAAGAAAATGCAAGGATTGGATTGAACCGAGTCGCTCAAACCATTCTACGGACATGATGGGCTCTTCTTCGATCGCCGATGGACCTTAAAACGTGCGGTAGATCCCAAGATCCAAAATCGAGAGACCAAAACAGACCACGTTCAAAACCTTGCGTACAATTTCAGAGCAACCCAACTCAAGCACGTCAAACAACCGTACATGTAATAAGCAGTGTATCTGTTTCGTACTACCACCCTTTGCCTTCGGGAAATACAAGCCAGCGCATTTCTGCGAGCCGCTGATCTGTTCTGTATGCGTCGCCCCAATAGACGCAAAAGTAGTCAAGGCTTGATTCAGCATGTTAAACGCTCACGAAACCTGCACAGGTCGTTAAGTGTTTGCAGGATCTGCTCGCATGCCTCGGAGCCAGTCGGACCGAGGTTGATCTCACCGTTCTCCGGCTGCTACCTCTGGGGCAGCCGGACAACTAGGAATGATGGTGGAAACTAGCTACATAGACATGGTGCTTCCCAGCTTTTCTTTAAGGAATGGCTACAGAATTAGATTGGTTGACCGATATGCTGGCGATAAGAGCCAACGGACGCGAAAAACGTTCGGGAAGTAATGAATATAGCCACTTATTTTTCTGGGGAACTGATGTTGCATATACTATACAAAAGGATTTCCCAGCCCATCATCTCCAACTACCTACTACGCAATGGAGCAGTCGTGTAGCTTTGGTCGCCATCGTTCACCTTGCTCAACTAGGAGATGCCGCTGCGTGTACCCGTCGCACACGGAGTCAGCCTAGATTTTCATGTTTTGGGGCCTATCATCAAGCACGTGAAACAATACATTGTCTGCGCTAGCCTGTACGCAAATGGCAGAGATGTGTTCCAAGGGATGGGAGGTTGCAGGAAAATGAGGAGACTATGTGGACAAGGAACTTCGATTTTAACGGGCTCCACCTCAGAGTGGAAGAGGAATGGGGCCTTGGGATTGGTACGATCTCTGTCACACAGCACTGTGCATCACTATTGTTGACAGAGAGTGGGTGGAGCGCCCAACGGTTTAGTTTGCTGACAGAGGGCACTTTCTATGGTGTTCAAATACAATGCCATCGTAACGCATGGTTGGGGTGCAGGCGGGACAGTGTGGGAGGGCGGAGTCCTGCTCGCATCTTTCGTGAGGTACTTCCTACAAATAAAATTGTCGTTCATCAGCAACCATACAAACTTGCCAGGGACTTTTGTACCCTCCTTCAAAGTTCCAAAATGCAGCAGCTCCCTCAAAACATTGCATTTCTTAGAAGGATGAAGGGCAACAGTAAAACTTAACTTGCCTATAACATGTTCCCTTTCATGATAGCTGCACTAACCGTAGGCGTCATGCGCAGCAGTAGAGGTTTGCGCACATCATCTCTGTTTTTCTGGTTTCTGCACATAAAGGCAGCAAGAAGCTGCTTGTCGTTGCAATGTGCAGAAAGGGCAAATCCGAAAAGTGGAGAAAAGGGTCGGGGAGGGGGGATTTGGAACTACCTTCAAGAAGCCTTCACCTTGCGCACTGGACGACATGATAATGCTCTTGTCACCGAGTGATGTTGCGTGACAGGCACAGCAACAGCTTGACTTGCTTTTCTCTCAAGGACAATGCACGCACACCTTGTTTACAGATATCCTACCCGACTCTGCTGAATCAGTGGAATCTGGAAGTACGAGTTGTTATCACATTATCGAGCTTGGCCTGTTTCAGGCTAGGCATTGTGCATCAATCCACCAACCTTGCCGACCCCTAATAGGCAAGGCACTGGCACTCCTGCCTGAGGGTACTTTCCGGCTCTCCCGCTTCCTCCCTTCCCCCCCCCTCTCTGTGTTGCTCTCCCTCCCTTGCTCCCCCCCTCTGTGTGTGTGTGTGTGTGTGTGTGTGCGTGCGTGCGTGCGTGCGTGTGTGTGTGTGTGTGTGTGCCAGAGGGGAAAAGAGCGAGAGAGGGAGAGAGAGAGAGAGAGGGAGAGAGGGAGGGAGGGAGAGAGAGAGAGAGAGAGAGAGAGAGAGAGAGAGAGAGAGAGAGAGAGAGAGAGAGAGAGAGAGAGAGAGAGATGTGTGACGGGGCTGGGGCTGTTAAGTCTGTTGGCACGTGTTGGTTCCAGGGTGTGTTCAACACAAGGGATGGGAGGGTGCGGGTTGCAATGACTTGACTGGTGGGGGCTTGACTTGGGGAAATTGCAGCTCCAGCGAGTTTCCCGCAGAGCACGTCAAAGGGGGCCGCTGTCTGGAGATTGGAGCAGGAGTCACCGGCCTTCCCTCTCTCACCGCTTTTCACAGAGGGGTGTTTAAAGAGGTGCCTGCCCACAATTTTCCCCATGTCTAGACACAGAGGGAGGAAGACAATATGATCTAGTTCTAAGGCAGGGGACTTCACTCATTTCCCCCGACTCCGAGTCCTCCCCACCCTCCATCCAACCTCTTCCCCCTCCTTTACCTCTCTGTTTCCCCTCCAACTTCTCGCCCCGTGCTCTCTCCCCCTCCAGACCCCATCCTCTTGCCCCCCTACCCCAATTCCTTCTCTCTCCATCCTGATCGCCAGTCGTTCCTGCCCTGTCTCCCCCATTCCTCTCCCTTCAGCCCCCCTCTCTCCCCTCTCTCCCTTTTTTCCGACCTCCAATGGTCTCTATCTTCTTGAGCAGGAGAGTTTGCCTGCAGTGGTAGGGTCTGGGAGCCTAGAATGTGGGGGCATATGTGTCTGTAGGCGTTTGTGTGTATGTGTGTCTATCTCTGTATGTACTCGTGCTTGTGTGTGTATGTATGTATATTGTTTGTGTGTACGTGTGTGTGTCTTCCTCTTCTACAAGAGATCATTAGCTTTACCTCTTCAATGAATTCTAAATGAACGACCTTGTAATAATCTGGCGAAGCAGACACAGTGATTGTGATGTTCTAATGGTGCCTCCTGTGTTCCATCACTATGTGTGGTTTGTGAAACTCTGTCTTCATGGTTTGCAAATACGTATGTATGTGTGTCGGCATCCGAATACTCATACGTGTTTTTGAGTGTTTGTGCTTGGTGAGTGTGTGTGCTTGTTTCACCTTCTTTGGCACGGCTGGTTGCCTATACATACAGCATGCATGTGCTCACACTTTGCCAGTGGGTGGCTTTTGCATGTGTATGAAGCATGCATGAGGCCTCCCTGGCCAACACCCCTGCAACTGGATGCTCCCCACACAATCAGACACATGCTTTCTGCTGTACTCTGTATCCATCCTCATCTCCAACCCATTGCTCCCTGCCAATCTCTTTCAACCTTGCCGTCTAAACCCCCCCCCCCCTCTCTCTCCCTCAGTGTGCCCCTGAAGTCTTTGTTTGTAGGGTGGGCCTCCCCTTGTCTGAGTGTGCGCGCTCACTCTCACAGATTTTCTTGTGTGTGTGTGTGTGTGTGTGTGTGTGTGTGTGTGTATGTGTGTGTGTGGCCGCATGCTCGCATATAGACATATTGGTCCTGGGTTAGAGGGTGCGCTGTGTGTGTGTGTGTGTGTGTGTGTGTGGGGGGGGGGGGGGGGGGCGCCCAGGGCTACAATGCAGGCCATCCATCAAGGTCACTGCTTCCACTGAGAAGATACAGGGATGTGGCACAGGTGGTGATCACGGACATAGAGGAATGCATGGGGGCACTCATTCAGAATGTAAAGGCGAACCTGCCCGACGGGGTGGAGCTGAGAACCAAATGGACTGGGGAGCTGCCCCCTCCCCGCCGCCGCTCTTTAGACTTGAGTGGACCCCTCACTTCCCGATCCCGCACACCGCCTCCGTTTGGCGCTCCCCCAGGGCAGTCAGGTACTTTTTCTCGGCCCCGCTCCCCCAGGGCAGTCAGGTACTGTTCTCTTGGCCCCGCTCCCCCAGGGCAGTCAGTTACTGTTCTCTCGGCTTCCCCTGCTCCCCCAGGGAAGTCAGGTACTGTGCTCTCGGCTTCCCCCGGTCCCCCAGGACAGTCAGGTACTGTTCTCTTGGCTTCCCCCGCTCCCCAGGGCAGTCAGGTACTGTTCTCTCGGCTTCCCCTGCTCCCCCCAGCGCAGTCAATTACTGTTCTCTCTTCCCCGCTCCCCCAGGGCAGTCAGATACAATTTCCTTGGCCCCGCTCCCCCAAGGCAGTCAGGTCTTTCTCTCGGCTTCTCCCGCTGTTCTCCCCGCTTCCCTTCCCTCAAACATGCCTCTTCATATCAGCTACCCTTGGCTTTCGACGCAGTCCTCCGTGGATGGAAGTTGAAATTGCCAACTCCTCATGGTCTCTTGAGCGCCCAGCCTCTGATGCGGGACCAAGGAAGGCAGAATTGCCAAAAGTCATGAAAGTGGAAGTAAGGGTAGGCCGCGAGCCTAAAAGATCATCGTCTTTTCTTGATTTTTGTTCCCCCCCCCCCCCAAAAAAAAAAAAAGCTTAAAGAGCGACTGCCAAGCGCCACAACCATCACTGCTGTAGTGGGAACTGCAAAGCGAGTAATCCCTCTTACTACCTCTTACTATCTCTTACTAAGAGGGGCGCAGGCTGGGATCTACCTGCCACTGTGGTGGCCACAGTGGCCTCTGAGATGGCCAACCGCCTGCATCTGCGGGAGGAGCCCTCCGAGCACGAAGCAAGCAGGCAACCGCTGGCAGCACCCCCGCCTCCACCACATTCCCACTATGTTCTGTCAGGTGTGATCCGAGAGTAACATTGTCCAAGCTGGGCCCCAGTAGCATGTTCTCTATGCACCTCCAAGTACTGGTGTATCCTCGATCTTCAGTCATTTGGACTGGAGAATCTGCTTCCCCCCGGGGGGGGGGGGGGGGGGGGGGAGCATGGGGCACCGCTGAGTGTGGCTGACCTCAGTTTGAGACTACGCCGAGCTGCTGGGTTCGAGCGGGCTAGGACCAAGTGCCACATTGGTGGTGTGAGGCAGGGTGCATGGCCTCAGTGGTGCATCACCCATACATGGATGAGCCAGAGAATTTGTTGTATTGTTGAAACATGGATGGGGCTGAAAACATGGATGGGGCAGGGAACTGGTGAGTTGCAACAGAGCGCCACCACACTTTGTCCACTGCATGTTTGAGACACGTGAAGAGGTGGGTGAGAGAAGGATCCTGGAAGTGGAGGAAAGAGCAATGGTCAGAGGAGCGGGAGGGGAAACGCGTTTTGACGGATGGGGGAAAGATGTGATGGAGACGTGAGAGAAGCCGTGCCGGGAAAGCTGTGTGCGGAGGTGTGGCTGCGAAAGAGATTCTTCTGAAAGTGGGGTTCTCGTGCACTATCATGAACACACAGCATATATAATGTATAATCCAGGTCTTTCTAGCAGCTCAGAGGGCGGAGCAAACCGAGCGGACCATGCTTCATGAAACGGATGAAACAGACGGGTTTACAAGAACGGGGAAACTTGTGGATATAGAGATATGATATGCTGGAAAAATATCAGCAAAACGGGGATCTTTGCATGTTGAAGAGGGTAAGACAGGTGAGTGTAGGCGGGATGGGTCTTTTGACCTAGCTTGAGTGAATACTTTTAGACCTATATATTGTACCGACCATCATAGATCTCCAAAAATACTTTCAAAAATCTGGCCAATAATTAAAGATAATATGTTTTACCACTGGGCGGGGGAAAACAATTCAGCATTCTTGGTGCCCAAAATAAATTTAATGGACATCTATTATGGTGGGTACGGTAGATGATGCTATATTTGTAAGTTCTAATTCATTGATTATTTTATCTATTGGGGAAGTGAGATGGTTGAGAGGGAGGGCAGGTGAGGAAGAGGTGCCGGAAGGTGCTCCTCCGTGGCTCACGGGGTGGGCAGGCCATCTTATGGGGGACTTGAGAGTGGAGGAGCTGGATTGGCAGCAGGACCCCGCGTTTCTGGACCCTCCCTTTGAAGTCCTTCTCATTGCCGATGTGGTATGACTCTCTCCCCTGGCCCTCCTAACCCCGACCTCCTCTCTTCTATGTCACCAGTTCGCAAGGTTCTGGAGCCATACCATAGCTTGTGGGTGGTGTACCTGTGTTTGGGCTGGCCTGAGTGATCCCACTCCTGCCCCGGGGGGACCCCCTGGGGGCGACTCCAAGTTTCTGCCCGCCCCTTTTAGCCCCCCCCCCCCACACACACACACACACACACATCCCTTTTCTCTCTCTCGCCCCCCCCCTCTCTCTTCCCCCCTCTCCCTACACACACACATACACACACACACACACAACACCACACACTTTCTGTCTCATGTGTGTCCGTGCATGTGTGTGTATATGTGTGTGAGCGCTTGTGTGCGTGTGTGTCTGTGTGTGCGATTGTGTAAGAGACGGAGGGAGGGCCAAGAGGGATGGGGGAGATGGGGAAGAGGGGAGGGGGCTGAAACCTGAAGCCCCCTTTCGACCCCGAGGTGCAGGGGTCCCTCTGTCACATGCGCGCGCGCGCGCACACACACACGCACACACACACACACACACACACACACACACACACACACACACACACACACACACACACACACACACACACACACATGCACACACACACACACACACATACACGCACACACCCATATGCATGCGTAGGCGCTCTCGCACACGCACAAGCACACACACACAGAGACACAGGCGCACACACACACACACACACACACACACACACATACACACACACACACACACACACACACCGAGAGAGAGAGGGGGGGGAGAGGGAGAGAGAGGGAGTGAGACACACACACACACACACACACACACACACACACACACACACAGAGAGAGAGAGAGAGGGGGGGGGAAGAGAGAGAGAGAGAGAGAGAGAGAGAGAGAGAGAGAGAGAGAGACAGAGAATAGCGAAATGTGTGTGTGTGTGTGTTTGGGCGTGCATGCGCCTGCGTCCTACCCAACCACTTTTCATGATCCCCCCCCCCCCCAAACCCCAAAAGAACCTGGGGCGGCATACCCATAGCGATTTCTATTCAAATATCTCTCCCCGATTCTTGTCCTTCATTGCTGCATCACAAATCCCCTGCACCGGCCCGCCCACACACTCCTTGATGCATCAATATACCAAAAAGGAGCCTTCACAGGCTGGTCCCGCAATATGACCTGCAGTGCAGTCCAACTGCACGGACGCGCACACATTCTGTGCTGTTTTGGGATGAACTAAGGAGCGGTACACCAGGTGTACATCGCGGATTTGATGGAGCCACTCCTGAAGTGCATGGCAGCCCTGTGCACGCCGGACACGCTGGTGTACCTGGCGTACTACGAGCGCTCAGCCGCTGCCACAAAGGAGTTCTGGCGTCTCCTCCCTCTCTACTTCTCCTGGGAGAAGATCGATGAGAAGGGCTACGGCGCTTCGGAGCATGGCCAAGACGTGGGCCTATTCAGGCTACGCCTCGTGGAGAACCCTGGGGCTCCCCTGGAGACCGAAGCAACCAATGACGACTCCAGCGCCGCCTCGACTGATGCACAGGCCACACCAGGCAATATCGGGACACCGCTGCAGACTTCCGAGGCTGAGAAGGTCTCATAAACGCACTTCTGCGCCACGACACGTTCCGTTTGCGTCTGAGCCCACTGCAGGTTGTGTTGCTGGGAGGCATGCACCCAGCTTTCTGTGGATTTGTGGGCATCGGCAGCAAGGCAGTCCTGCAGAATCTCCTCCCTCTGACGCTCAGTCATGTTTGTTC
Source organism: Botryococcus braunii (assembly GCA_002005505.1). Taxonomy (NCBI): domain Eukaryota; kingdom Viridiplantae; phylum Chlorophyta; class Trebouxiophyceae; genus Botryococcus; species Botryococcus braunii. The sequence continues at coordinate 188,763 of KV908525.1, forward strand.
CTCCCCCGTTTCTTAGAAGAGGCGTTGGAGCAGAATGGTCGGGGCGGAGAGCGTTAACCGCAGACTGGTTTGGTTGTTTGGGGGGGGGGGTCATAGAAGTAGGGTGATTCACCTTCGGCGACCCTTTTCCACCCAATGGGCTCCTCAGGAAAATTTGGAAGCTGAGAATGTGTCACGCCGAAGACTGCTTGCATGGACGGCCCAGAAACTGTTCCTGGGCCTGACCCTAACCCCTCACCCCTAACCCCCTAACCTGACCGTAACCCGGTTCCTTGTTTGAAATTCATCGCCTCAGGGCTTGCGGCTGCTCGTGGCTGGACAAAGATAGCTGGTGATGGGGCTCTCAGCCCATCGTGGTTCATGGCAGCTATAGGTGGAATGGCGAGGGGGCCTTGGGGCACCTGAGCCCCCAACCCCAAGCATAATGAATATTAATACCCTGATTACCGGCAGAAGATGGACATGCCTTCCCGGACATGGACATGTTTAGTGTGTATGTTCTACAGTGCTGAGCAGCTACTTGGCAGGAGAATCCTCCGGGCTGCTGTTGGAAGTGGGTTCGTGGATGGCTGCTGTCTGGCAGCGGTAGGGGTGACCTTTTGGCTGATAATGCAGCGGAAGCTTGGTCTTTGTGGGCTCAATGCACCCTCTGAGAGGCTTCACCGCAGTTTCCGCTATGTTGTTAATTATGTTGTATGCAAGTGCAGGGTCGTCAGGAGCCTTCAGGAGGCTTAATGTTGTATGCGCGCGCGCGCGTGTGTGTGTGCGTGTGGGTGAGTGTGTGTGTATGTGTTGTGTGTGTGTGTGTGTGTGTGTGTGTGTGTGTGTGTGTGTGTGTGTGTCCATGGGGGCATGCCTGTGCATGTGCCTGCGTGTCTCTCCATGTGTGTGTGCGCGCGCGCGGGCGGGTGCGCCGGTGTGTTTGTGTGCGCGCCTGTGTGTGTGTGTGTGTGTGTGTGTGTGTGTGTGTGTGTGGTTGTGTGTGTGTGTGTATGTGTTTTGCGTCATGCAGTTCCCGTGGTCCTACGCTTTGCCTTTGGTAGACCTCGATTTGTCTCTTACAAGTGAGGGGCTCTGGTCCATTCTTTTCAATGGAGAAGAGATTAATGAGCGCCAAGTTATTTATTACTCAATGCCCTCCGTGTTGCGAAGGTAGAATATAGGGATGATTATACCTTCGCAGGCCTGCCCCTTTTTGCACACGACTATTCCTTTGGTGCAGAAGCATCCCCACGTTCGTGTTCTTTTGCATCTGGCAGGGGATGGACTGCCTGCATCACCCGAATGCAGCTCTGCTGCAGTCAGGGAGATATGTTATATAATTTTTGGCCGTATGAAGGATGAGCTACCTTGTTTAGAGGATAGCATGGCGAGTATATCTGAGATATGCCGTCGACGTATACATATTTGAGACGTCTTGAGTATCCACTGAGAGCCACGGGGAATTCGGTGGAGAAAAAGGAAATCATTCCATATGTACATCTGTTTACATGGCATACTTCACAGTGAGGTTGGATGTGGCTTGGCTCACTCTCTCTAATCTGGGCATTACCATGTTATCCTTCTTTTCTTGCTACCACAAATTCTTCTTCCATTCAGGAAGACCGTCTGAGGCTTCATGGTTTATGCAGTTTGCGTGCCTGCATCGACCCACTCTATCAACGTCGACGTTGATGAGGTAAGTCCTGTCTATGACCCATGGGTGATTACCAATTATGATGTCATGATGCATCCTTACGTAAGAATGCATCATGTGACCTCCAACTGGATACAGGCCTCATCATGGCTATGCATCGAGGTGATGCCCTGGAGGGGGGTTGATGACGCATTTGGTCACAGGGCTGGATGTGTTCGCAGTATCAGATTGGAGATGGGGGTCTCCCTAATCTCCCCTGTGATTGACCCATGTATGGTAAGAATATTTGATCAAATATTCATGAAGTGTCTGTGGGCAAAATATGAAAGGCAGCAATGGCCTCGTTGTAAATATTTGTATACAAGCTATTGCATGGGCACAGTTGGAGGTTTCTGGAATATGTTATAGAAACAAATGTGAGACGTAGGGTTTGCTGCTCTTCCAAAGTGTCCCGTTTCCTCCCCCGGGGTAGTTTCACCCTCCCCCGGGGGATGCATATATGCATAAATCTGTCGACCCTATTCTCGGGGTGGACAGGGTGGAGGGCATCTAGCGTCGGGACCTCTAGGTCCACCTATATATAGCTATAGGTGGCTACTCCTCACATACAGCTATTGCTCACTGTGTGCCGAGGGCCAATGCTCCGATGTGCAAGTTAACTTTTGAGGAAGGTCACGTGACCGTCAGTGAGGCGACCTTTATTAAGGGCCTCATAAGTGCATCGTGAGAGCAAGTGACCCAGAACTGGGAGACAGCAGAGGGGGCGGCCCAAATTTGGGTTGATTCTCCCCTACAAGAGCGAGGATGTGGGCTTGGTTGGTGCCGTGGCTAATGTTGGCGCTTGGGCTGATGTTGTGACTTGAGAGGGTGAGAGGGTGAGGCTGTTTTTGAATCGTGACAAGAAGGGAATGTTAAAAGTTAGTAAGGGTGGGGGCCAACTTTTTATGTGGCCACATTTTCTCTGGGGTTTTGCAGGAACAATAGCAACACCGGGCTGCCCATCCGTAAGTGGAACATTTTACTATCCTTATTACATATTATCAGCAGGACAGGGTCGGCCTCTGCATCAAGCTAGTGACTTGTACGTGCTGGCCTTTTGAATGCGGCAAGCCTGCACCATATGTGGCATACTAGACTTAACAACGTTGCGCCAACCTTCTACTCGTGAGGGCTGGTGGGGTGGGAGGAGTGTTTATATGTTACCGGGGGGATCACTTGCTTTGGTTTCAGCTTAAGATGGGGGTTCCCGAAAATCCTGTCGTCCGACCAGCGCGTCGTTGCTGTCGATCCCTCTAAAGGGATGGACAATCAGTCACAACGATCTTTGTGAATCAGCAAATTTTCGTCTGCCCCTGGTCCCGGAGCCGGATCCGGAAGGTACTTCTTCCTTCCTTCCTCTAGGGGTGACTCTTCCCCTTGTATGAGGAACAAATGTCCTCCTCCTGATGGTCGTGGCCTGCGGCATACGTCTTGGAAAGCTCATTTATATAATTTATACGAATATGGGCCCTTCAAGATATCCGAACTGTAAGGCCTTCAAGGTGTCCAAACAGACTTTGGAGGGAGGCTTCACAGGCCCGGGCTTCCTGAACGGGGAATTCAGATAGGATGGACGTGGGGTGTACTCTCAGGATGCGAACACTCCAGATGTTCATGAGGAAGGAAGGAGGAGAACGCCGAGACCAGTTGATGGGCTGAGCAGATCGCACGTCGTACGTACTTATACCGGCATCAAGGTCCAGGTCGTCATGATGGGGTTCAAGGTCCAGTGATCAGCAAAGCCTGACATGGATTGAGCATGCTTGTCATCCGGTCAGAAGGCCTTGCAAGGCTTCGAAGGAAGAAGCATGGCAGTCTGCTGGAGGGACGGCGTGGCTTCCCAAGGCCACGTTCTGCTTCTCTTCTTCGTTCTTATTCAATGATGCAAGCATGGGACAGATGCCCTGCACCACAAACAATTGCAACTTCCCACCAGCCCCGCACGTGTTTTATAAGAACCTGTGAAGCACATCGTAACGCGTTTTGCACCTTTATAAAGATAATTACGACGGGATGTGTACAAAGGGATACGTTAGCATGTGTCATGAAGGAAAGGATTTGCAAAGAAGGGTGCCGATTCCAGGGTCGGGCAAGTTTGTGCCACCTGTATCGATGAGTGACATTCGCCTGCAAGCTGGCCGGTCTCTGCCATATATGTTGCAGGCTATGCATAGTCTGCAACATATGGTTGGGTTCCCGGAGGCGTAACTCTCCAAAGTAATTTTCAGAGAGAAGAGCTGGCCATGGCGGGCTTTCCTCAGGTTGCTTCTGCTTAGAAGAAGGTTTAACTGCCATCTCAAGCAGGGAGAGTTTGTCCATGGATGCAGCCCTACGGGATTAGGGTTTAGGGTTTAGGGTTCCCCAGCTTATAAGCCTGGAACTGATCAGGCCTGCATACCCGGGACTCGGGAGCGGTACACCAGCTTGTACCTGCCTAACTGACAGATCCATTAGTTAAAAGTCGCCATAATCTCGAGGGAGGAAGCTTGGAAACGGAACATCGAAAAGGCATACGTTGGGTGCGTGAGGTTTTGAAGTTCTTTGAGGTTGGTTGTGGTGCGCCACAGGGATACTCTTTGTTGGGAGAATGTTGCAAAATGGTGATCCCTCTTTAAAATTGACGTCGACGAAGATATCCCTTTCTAAGGGCGCGCGGGGGAAAATGGCACCTGGTACAGAATCAAGAAGTGTTTTTTTGTAGCTTACAGGGATGTACATGACATATGTCAGCTACCTATATGTACAGGCTTCATTCGGTGTGAGTGTTGGCCTGTTTCTTATCCTTTTAAAAGTTTGGCGCTGAAGTGCGGCGCTGAAAAGGGGGGGGGGGGGCGGGGTACCCTATGATATTTCAATCCCGGTCAATATTGGTTGGGCAAGCAATATTGCATGCACTTGTCCCTTACACGTGTACGAGTGCTTCAGGGCTCAGCAGTATGGCATGACTTTGCAGAGCGTCTGGCTTTTTAAAGCAGGAAGCTTCTTAATCAAGGACCATTGTGGGGTCAGAATGGTCCTTATAAGGACTGTTGAGGAGCATTTAAAGGGGAATTCTGCGAATGTACGGCCTTGGCAGCATGTGACGCTAAGGCAAGGTCACTATAATCCGTGTATGATACCAAGGACCTTCCGGTTCTTCTTCGTCTTCTTAAGGACCTTCGGGTTTTGGCAGAGCAGGCACTCTTGCAACTAGGTTATGCTGTCCCTGCCGGGTCGCGGCCGATCAGCTCGAAATCAGACCCGAACAACAGCCTGCCTGCTTTGAAGGGGTTGCGGGCTGTAATGAAGATTCCACTAAGGCCTTGCCAGCCCTAGGGAGCAAGTCTGTATGAAGGGATTGCGGGCTGTAAATGACGATTTCACAAAAACATTGCCAGCCCTAGGCAGCAGGTCTCTTTGAAGGGATTGTGGGCTGTAAATGTCAATTTCACACAGGCATTGCAAGCCCCAGTGAGCAAGTCTCGTTGAAGGAATAGTAGGCCGTAAGTGTCGATTTCACAAAGACATTGCCAGCCCCAGTGAGCAAATATCTTTCAAGGGATTTTGGGATGTGATTTTCGATTTCACAAAGGCAGTGCCAGCCCTAGCAAGCGAGTCTTGGTCACAGTTTCGTGACCCCCATGGCAAATCCGTTTATGACATAGTGCAAACCGCCTTATCACAAGGTGGGGAGCGCTTGTAGATTACCCACGGTTGTCTGGTCACAAAATATTTTTGTTTGGGGGTATTCGTTGCCCCCCGGGGGCAAAAATGTGCCTCTCGTTGGGAATGGGAGTGAAGCTTTTTACCCTTTACCCTTTTTCTAAGTGAAGTCAGAGAAGCACCTTGACGTACCATCACAACCAGAAAGGGGAAACAGAGGCAACCGGAGTACAAGGGTGTAGCCTTTCCCGTTATCCCGAAGGTGCTGCATTGTTTACAATAATGGTTTACGATTTAGGTACACTTCGCTTTCTACTAAAGCATCGAGCACCAGCAGGATTTTGATCCTTTCCGATGCTTTTCTGGAGGTTGTGCGGGGCCCTAAGAGCTTAAAGCTTAATCAGAGTCCCGTTAAAAGCTTTAACCCGGACTCTACTCTACTGCAGGGCCCCCCAGGAGGTATGGTAAAATTACCGAAAAATTCTCCTTCGAAGGTCCCGATATTGGCGAGATCAATTGCATATCAAGGACACCTTGAGGATTGTGGAGGCTGTTCCAGTGTGGAAGCTTCTCAAGGAGCTCCACAGACGGGGCTCAAGGGGGTCCACGTGGGCCCAGAACGGGGTCCACGTGTGCACAGAAGCTCTTCTGTGGAAGGCCTATATTAAGGCTACAGAAGGGTCCACAGAAGCTCTTCTGTGGAAGCCCTTCAACGAGCCACGCGGGTAAGGCTAATTCTCATTAGGGTCAAGGCTATAAGCTGATATAGATAATGCTACAGCTGAGGATAAGGCATAACCGCAACCCCTGCGGTTGGGAAGGGGTCTCGAGAGAGAAAAAGCGTGCGTCAGTAGATAGTCATGACATTCTTTGACGCAAGTGGGGCCCAGCATTGTGACCGCAGTGTTTAGCCCAATGGTCCACTGCCGCCACCGCGGGAGACCCTCTTGCTGGACTATTTGTATCCTTAACGGGTGATTATTTTCGGGACTCTGTTTCAGATTGGTTTTGCAAGTAGCCAGGAGAAGTCTTGGACTAGAACTCCGAAGTTTTGGGTATTTCCTATTCTGTTTTTAACGTGTGTGTATACACGCCCCCGCTCTAAGGGATCCCCCCCCCTCCCCTCAAAAAGGGGGCGCATTGCC
>KV908525.1:202724-222724 GCA_002005505.1 Botryococcus braunii
TCTTCTTTGTACAGTGAAACCTCTGCTGTTCAATGAAATTTAATGAAACCTTCTTTGCCTACTGAACCCCGTTCTTTGTTCAATGAAATCTTCTTTGTACAGTGAAACCTCTGCTGTTCAATGAAACCTTGTTTGTCTACTGAAACCTTCTTGGCCAAGAACATCCGCATCCGTACCCGTACATTTTACCTCTACCATCTACCCGCGGCAATGCTCACTCCCGCACTTTACACACAGGCAAAGGGGCTGGAATGGGCGGCATTCAGTGAAACTGTCCAAAGACTCGACCATTCCATTCCACACACTGCAGATGGTCTTGCTTGGGCAGCACCCACTAAAACGCATCCAAAGGCTTGACCATTCCATTACAAACATAGCAGCATTAAAGCGCAACGACCAACAGCGGGGTCTGCATGTGGAATCCCACAGGAAGCCCCTGAGCGGAAGGCTGGGGCGCGACGCACCAAGCTTCGCCCGAATGGCCACAGCCTCTGCTGCATTGCCAGGTCCAGATATCCATTCTGGCTGGCCCCCGCTGCTCTTCTTCCTCTTCTTCTTTGTCTTCTCCTTCAGACTGCCATCAGGATCTTCCTTCTGCTCGGCCGCTGTCCTGACTGAAGCCACAACAATGCCAACCTGCCCCTCCGAGGCAGCTGCAGAAGCCGTTGCATGACTGCCATTTGCCCCAGCAGAAAAATCGTTGGATGGTTTGGGCTCAGGTTGGGCGGGGGTTTGAGCCCCTGTCCTCCTCAGCACCCGCTTCTCTCGCTTTGCACGCCTACGCTCTGCAAGGCCCTCGGGCGTGTAGTACTCCTCGGATTCTGGGTTAAATGCAGCTGACCTTGGCTGTGCGTCGGCAACTTTGGTGCTCTTCTGGGGTTTCCCCGGCAAATTGTCGTAGCCTGTTACATCTGTCACACCCTCAGGTGGCTTCTTTGCTTTTGTTGCACCCCGACCGTCAGACAAGGTGGCCTCATGCCCTGCCCCTGCTTGATCCATGCGTGCATTTGTTCCTTCCTCCTGCACAATGGAAGCCGCATGTGCTTGTGCCTCCGCGCCATGCTTCGACTTGGACTTCTTGCGTTTCTTCGCTGAGGGCTCCTCTTGATCTGTTCCTTGGACTGCAGCTGTCGTGACAATGTCTGGAAGCTGGATGTCTTTGTTCGAGTCAGGATCTTGGCCTGCCTTCCTTCGCTTCTGCACTCTTTCTGATGCTTCCAACGTTACCCGGGCTGCAGAGTTCAAGCTTGTTGTTGTGGCCTGACGAGGCTTGTGGTCTAATGGGCCTTGCTGGTTAGGGTCAGGAAGTTCTGCTTGTTTTGTAGTATCCTGCAAAAACCAAGGAACCTGTTTTGGTCATGAATGTGAATGAGACTCTGTCATTCCACACTCTAGTCGGCCAGCTTTCGGGGGTTGACAAGCTTTCCCTTTGACAAGCTTCAAAGTCCTCTGTATCCCTCCATAAAAGCACAGTAGAGGATATTCGATGCGATTCTCAGTGTAGGCCTATGAGGACTCTGTGCCATCACTGTGAAGGAGCCGGCCACACTTCGTATTTAACAGTACGTGGCCACGATTCAGAGAGTCCTCCAAGAAAGGGAAATACCACAAGTCAAAGCAAATGCAAGAATCTTACCAGAATAATGTCTGCAATGCTGCTGTACCGTTCATAGAGTATTGGTGCTGTAGAGGAAGGGTTCCGCTCACTCTTGCCTACGAAAGGAGACTGAGAGTGGCCACACACACATCGGTGTAAGAAATTTTGTGAAACAAATATTTGATTCAGCACCCATCCAAGATCTCTTACCTTTTTCTTGCCCTTAGCTTTATCGTTCGATACAGGCATTATCTCCGGTAACGAGGCCCCTTCAAGACGTGACCCTCTGCCTCGTCAACAAAACAATTGCTCAAGTATCGAACATAATAATAGGATATACTAGCATACTCTATTTGGTATCGACAGTACGGTCGTTTTGAACTGAACGTGCTCGGCGGCTCTGGTCCCTCTTCATATGATCTAGGGACCGCCGGTCCCGAGGGGACTCATCCGGGGCCAGTGGCGTGACGTGACGTCACTGACGTCCCTCAAGTCCGAGTTCGCCCCGGGGCAATTGAGTCGCTCTGGCTGACATCAAAGTACTTGCTGAAGTACCAGCATTGCCCCAATAGCATTTACTAGCCACCTGACATGAAGGGTAGCCCTGATGACCGAATTCTACAGATAGCCCATTCAAAACACGGGAATAACGGAAGCTATGTGTGTCAAGTTGTTTCACCAGCACATGAACGTCATTGTTACTCAGTCTTTGCATGTGGAGGGGCAGCGATGGTGAGGACCTGCGTTACCAAGTATCTGTGTTGGGTAGGGGTGGGTGGAGAAGTTGGCTGCTGGGAGCTTAACCTAGTGCTCGCCAGGATATGCCTCCACCCCACCTGGGTTGAGAACACTGCTGCTATTTCCTGGCGGTATCGGCAACAAGGTTCGTAACACTGTCACAAACCTTACTTGGGAACACACAGCATATAAGTAATCCTATTACTAGCGAGCAGATCGCCTTGACATTCTGGCTGACAAAGTGTTTGGCTGCCGACTAATGGTCCCATCTTGAAAGTGTCTACGAGCCAGCTTGAAAAGGGACAGAGGGTAATGCATGCTCGAAGTCTCGCAGTTCAACTGTCAATCCTTCAAAGCCAACAAAGCTGTGATTGTTTCTGCGACAGAACTTGCCAGCAGTGGCTGCCATGTTCATGCCCCTCCCCCTTCTTTGTTACAGCTTACACTTCGCTCGAAGAAAAAAATCTGGGATAGCGGAAGACCAGGCCTTTCAGTGATCGTGGGGTGACTTGAAGCGCTTGATACAGATCTGACTTGCAGGTGCGCAAAAAGCGAGAGATTGCCATAGCTAATCACAGACCAAGGATCCTCTTTTCATCATACGTAGAGCCACACGCTTGGTTCCCGAAATAATATACATCCTTTGTGTACCTCTGCGTGTTTTCACATTGTGCGGGTATGTGTGAGCGTGCGCACGCACGCACCTCCTCCAGATCTTTCCATGATGCTCGTTTGCTTGCCCAGGTTCACGATTTGCCACCGCTTCTGCAGACAGCTGCAACAGGCTCCACCAAAGAAATGCTCAGCCCCGCTGCAGGCATACCACGGATGACCCAGTAGGGCAAGATGCATCAGACGTTCCGACATCCTTAGCACACATATGCACGTTACATCGCAGCCGCACTTCAAATTCGTCCACCCTTTGCAGGACAACATGAGCAACCATACCAAAACTGGAAAAAAAAATAAAAAATAAAAATAAAAGAAACTCAACTTTGTCGCCTGCTCCTGTTGCGCATCCTACAAGTCGCCTTCAACAAACACAGGTTGCACAAGTTCCTACTCACTTGCGCCAGACTCGTGCAAGATCCTGGCGCAGAGCTCCCCAGCCTACACGTGTGTACACGACCCCTATGACATAACACAACATCCCGAGAAGGAGCACAACAACTACAGGCAGGCCCTAAACTCAGAGAGACAGTTTCCCGAAACCAGCCGGGCTGAGGGCAGATTTCAACTGACAGGCTCGAGTTGCACACCATATTGGCAGCACATGTCACGGGGCAACAAAGCCCTCCCACATTCTAACCCTCCCTTGCAGGCCCGAGCACTCCACACGGACGGAAATGCAGCACTTGGAACGTTCCCTCCCAAACCAAAGCACCCTCATGACTGGAGCTTTGCACTGCGGCACAATTCCTCCAAAAGGCCAACTGTTCAATTGCATCTGACGTTGACGCGAGCGGCATTCCAGTGTATAGCATGGGTCTGGAGTTCAGCGGAGTGTACTTAAAACTTCTTTCCCCGAACGAGCAGGTTTGCAATCCTCATATGTGAAGAAACAATCTGAACTACTCACCCGCCACAGCTGTTAATTATTCAAACCACAACCGAACAACATCCCTCATTCCTTCCTTCCCCCCCGCGGCCCCCCCCCCCCCAACCTCAAAAAAAAAGAAGGTAAAAGCAACGACCAGCACAGGTCCCTCTGATGCTGCCTTGGATGTTCATCAAGTATGGAGGATCGCTGCAGCTCCAAAATGAGGAACAGGAACCTCATTGTGAACTGACGCACGCCACCAGCAGCATCTCTGGGATTTTAGGCGCTTAAACCCTCTGAGAGAGGAGCCAGGCCAGTGCCGGTTTCCATCATGACGTCAACGTTGCAACTAAAGAACACTGTAATGTTCATTTACTATGATACTCACACTCCGCCTTTTATATACCCTTTACAACATTCAGGTATCCAAGGGTATATACAGGTATTTACTCGAAGACCAAATATAGGCCAATTGGCCTACAATCCTCACGCTGGTAAACACATAGGGCAACAAAGGAACAGGCTTCCAGTCTAGTCTGGACATGACATTCACAATTGTTCGTGCACTGGCCAGACATTTATTGGCATAGTGCCCCCCCCCCCCCCGGGGGTCTGCGTAGTGTGCCTACAGCCATGTATGGAGACATTTCCCCCTACTTCCTCCCATGGTTGCCAACATCCGCGAAGTGCTTCTTCATGGCACACCACAAACATTCCACAAACAGTGGAGGCAATTCCCTCAAATGTCTTCATCGCTGGTGTTCCAATCGATGGACTCGTCGTCGTCTGGGCCCTCGAATTGCGCAAGGTCTACGCTGTAGCGCAGCAAGCCACCGATGCCTCCAAAGCCCCGGCAGAATTGGCTCCCCTCCTGACTCTTGTTCGTCACAAACTCCAGCTGACAGCCGAACTGGCCCACCAAGCCAAACAAGCCCCGATCACTCCAAACCGACAAGAGCTACAGATGCTTCTCTAGCATGGATGCAATCAATAGCAGAAGAGTAAAGTGTGCCGGGTCATGCACACTTTACTCTTTTTCTAAATACAGTCGTGCTGTCCCCACAATTTCACGTCTTAGTTACAGTCGTGCTGTCGCGGTTATAACTCACACCCCCACCCAAAACAGCTTGATAGAGGGAACTGCTGATAAGTGAGATCCCGATCCTGTTACCCTCTATTTCACATCCCATGCAGGACACATGCTTCCTTGGGGCAACTTCTATTTGAGCATGCAGATAGCACCGTGCCGCAAGACCCATGTGCAATACGGAGGAAAACGCCCGTCCTGTGACCTCTGTGGCTTCAAAATCCCTTTCTTCAAACCCGCTCCGACCAAGACTACCACACACCTTCCTTCCCCCCTCCCACCCTCCTCCCATTCAGCGGTGCAAGACCTGCAGCAAAATCAATCAAATGAGGGAAAGCCCCCCTCCTCAACTATGACTCTCCAATGCTGCTGCTCTGATAGCCTTCCTCATGGCCAACCTCTACCTCCCTTCCCCTCCCCTCCCCTTTTCCTGCGTTGGATTCACAGCTCCCTCATGCCTTCCCCACCACTTGCCGCCTCCATACCCTTCCCGCTCCCGCCCCCGCCCCCGCCCGCCCCCTGTCACTCCTCGGTGCTTTCCGACCACTATGCTTTCCTCCTGGCTACTCGCACTTTCCACAGAGTGCAAGAGTGCAAAGAAATTGACGGGCCATGGCACTTTCCAATCCCAAACGCCGGTGTTGCACAAAAGTTCGAAGTCCATTTAGGAAACATGGTTTGTGGTTCTCACCTTCTTGTGATTCTCCGCAAGTGAGAAGTCCATTTAGGAAACATGGTTTGTGGTTCTCACCTTCTTGTAATTCTCCGCAAGCCACTCGAGGAGAGGCTTCTTTTCGACCTCTTCCAATTCAACACCTGTCTCTGGGTCCTTGAAGTGGGTGTCCTTGTCCTCAGCCTGCTCTGCAGTCAGCACTTTGACCTCCACATTGCTTTCATCGGTTTCCCCCTTCTTTCGCAGAATGTACCGCGATGCCTGCGACACGTCGCACACCTCTGCTTAACTCTCCATTGGTTTTGTACCAGCGCTGGTGCTGCAAAGAGGGAAAGAAAAAAAAAAAAAAAAAAAAAAAAAACAGAAAATCGCATGCCTTGGAACAACTTGGGAACTCCCGCGAGATCACATTTGAGCCCCAAATCAGCCACAATCGGGACTGTCCCGCGACTCGAAAGCAAGAAATTTGCGCTGAAAATCCACACAAATTTGACCTCACGGGAGTTCCCAATCAAATACAGTTCTCGCCCTGCTTCACCTGCACACCTCTCCAGCTCACTTCCCAAATGAGCTAGATCCCGCCCCTCAATACCCAATAGACTTTGGCCGCAACTTCACACTCCCACACCCTCACAGCCCCTTTCTAACGTAAAGACTTCAAAAGGGCATGCTACACTATGTCCATCCCACCCCTTGGGGTCACCCTGAGATCCCACCCCTTACAGGTTACCCCTGAGATGGAAAAGACTGTCAAAGGTCAACAACAGAGACCGACATGCTGATCATTGAATATCCTGGCGCCTGCACTGACTTGACGAGGCCACACCACAGAAACTGTCAAGCACTCCCTGTCATCAGACTCCAAACCTTTGAAATCATATAACCCTTTGACATCATATTCATGCTAACAGATCATCTCCATTTGTTCGCCTCCATATGATACAAAGAAACCCACCCAAATCAAACGTATGACTAAGAAAGCCACCCAACCTAAGGCATATGCAGAATTCTCAATCTGTATTACACATTTTTTACAGTGGTGAAATCGGATCAGGCAAGTGCTGATCCCGACCAAGAGAGGGAGAAAATCACCTGCAGGTCCTCCCAGACAATGAGAACCTCCACAGCTCCCATCTCCAAACACGCGAGGGTGTCCTTGATGCCAAAGACGAACTTGCCAGTGTCCTGGCTGATCTCATCAAAGAACTTGCTGATCAACCGCTTTTCCTGGACAAACTTTACGTTTGCCAGGGTATCGGCCGACAGCTCAATCGCCTGGTTGAATCCGTTCTCCCCACCTGCCGCAAGAAAAACACAAAAAAGCCTTGAACCCGTGATCGTGCTTTTTGCCAAATGAGTTCTGAGGAAGACAACGGAGTAGAGGACCTACATCTAACTTTGTGAAGGAGTTCTATTTCAACAATGTCACAAGAAGTACATCAAGGCCCCGAGCATTTGCTTGCCCTGGCATGTGGCAGCCTCCATAGAGGGCTCTAAAGCATTTGGATGCAGAAGAGCCTGTGCGGGAGGTGCCAAATATTATAGGGTAACCGCCATTTAATCTGCTGCCACCAACACGGCAGGAAACTGGTAAGGCACCCAATTCAACATAAACCCCTTGAACCCTCCTGAGGAGTACTATCACGGATGGAAACGGTGAATTAGGACACTCTTCGTGGCAGGTTTCAACATAATTGGTAGATCCAGAATCAAGAAGTACTGCTAACACATTCGCTCTATCAAACAAGATAGACCCCCACAATTGACCCCCCTGCACCCTGTGAACCCCCCTTCTGGCTGACCCTGGCTTCCGTTAACCCACCCTCATCAACAAGACACATAATTGTTCGGCTAATGCTGCACCTCCAATTCCCTAGAACCATTTTCTCTCTCTCTCTCTCTCTCTCTCTCTCTCTCTCTCTCTCTCTCTCTCTCTCTCTCTCTCTCTCTCTCTCTCTCTCTCTCTCTCTCTCTCTCTCTCTCTCTCTGTGTGTGTCTCACACACACACACACACACACATAGTCTCTCTCTCTCTCTCTCTCTCTCTCTCTCTCTCTCTCTCTCTCTCTCTCTCTCTCTCTCTCGCTCTCTCTCTCTCTCTCTGTGTGTGTGTGTGTGTGTGTGCGCGTGTGTGTGTGTGCGCGTGTGCGTGTGCGTGCGCGTGTGTGTGTGTGTGTGTGTGCGCGCGCCATCAATACAAGACACGCATTAAAGCCTTTTACTGTGTGCATACCATACGACACATCCACAACCGCCAGGACAATAGCCTTCAACCGGGGATCAAAAATGTCCGACTCCGACAGCTCATTTTTGAACTCAGCACTACCGGCCAAGACCAGCCCCGCCACGTTGGCACGGTCGCCTCCAGTTATGAATATCTGTGTTGCTGTCTCCGCCACCTGACACACCACCCCAAATTAGAAACAGAAATGCATTTCTTCAATCGGAGCTATGACAAAAATTGTTTTCAAGCACTTAAGTCGGGCTCTCAAAAAGTCGTGCACACTCCCGCCTTCCCATGGGGCCCAGGGGTTTCTCCCCAAATGCAACTCGTATGGACAAAACCCCCACTGTACCTTACGAATAAGTTTTCATCCCAAACTGGGTCCCAAACTTTACGAATTAACAGCACTCAAGGCGTACAGAGTACCCCTGGATCCCTCCATCCAAAAGCTCAATTATCAACACTCAGAGGAGGTACACAGGTCCCACAAAATCCGCCATCCCAAAAGCTCAAGACAAGACACCGCAGATGTTCAGAGGAGCCTTGAAGAGGAAATTGCCAAAAACACATTCAGAGCACCGAGCTAGGGAGAGGACAAGGCGCTGTGTTATCCTTATTCAAGATGCGCTGGGTGAAAAGAGGAGGGGGATGGCGCGAGGACAGAGATTGGGGGGGGGGCGAGCCAGAGAGCGCGCGTGCGCGAGAAGGGGGGGAGAGAGGGGGGGAGGGAGAGGGGGAGGGAGAGGGAGAGAGAGGGGGGGAGGGGGGGGGCCTGCCGACAGTCAGACTTGTGAGATGTCCAAATGGCCTAAATCATTGTGGGCTGAATTTGTGAAAAGCCTTTGCTGTCTCACCTTGCGTACGTAGTTGTGGCGCTTTTCCATACGCAGACGTGCAAAACGCAACGCAGATTGACCACCACGACCATGCTTTTTCGGAAGGTCCACAGTGAACTTGTGCATGACCTCACGTGTATTCCCGCAGAGTGTCCCAAAGAGACATCCATTACCATCCATCACAATGAATCCATACCTGTGAGACGGAACACAACCTTAACAGGCGCTCTATCGTCAACACCAAACATTGCAGAGAATCTTCCAGTCTTCCATATGACATCAACCAGTCCTCAACAGGAGAGAATCCCAAGATATCAACAGACAGGATGCGTACTTGCTGTCAGACTCCAGCAGCTCATTCAGTGCCTCCGTATGGAATTTGTTATCACAAAGGTACAAGGACGTGTTGATAGGTTTGAACGGTTCAAAATCCAAGTTCATTTTTCTGTCTTTCCCGTCCTCGGTCACAATGGTTCCTGTGTAAACCACAAGGCCATTCGGAGGGACCTGCACCCCAAAAGCTGCAAGGTCAGATCCCAGTGCCAAATCAAGAACCACCTCTGCCCCTGGCAGGATCTCTTGATCGCCTTCAACGCGGAGGAGGGCCCACATACCTTGTTATACAGTTTCAATCGCTGCTGTGCAGAAGTAATAGCACCAAGCACGCTCTGTCGGTTGGTGCGTGATTTGATATTTGAAGCAGTCCCAAGCTCATCTGCCAGCATCTTTTGAACACGGGAAACCTGCAGAAGTAAAGGGTTTGGAATACTGCTTGACAAGACTGACATAGAGATCAAGCACCAAGCAAGCATGTGAACTGCAACTTATTCTACCTCAGACTATCTAAAAAGGTGCAAACATAGCAAGCAGCAGGAAGAGATGGCACATGTTAGCTGCCCCCACCCACCTGATCCTTGGGAGGCATGATCAGGCTGATCATAGATGTGCCATTTCCACGAGCAGACTCGAGTGCTTTAATGAGCTGTGGCCATACATGCAGACCCAGATAAGTTCATAATGTTCTTTACCACCAAAAAAAACAACCGAAAGGCAATCCAAAACCAGTCGCCGTAATTCCATATCTAAAGTTAAAGGGCAGAAACCACACACCCATGCACAAAAACCGTAAAGGCAATTCAAGTGGCTTCTTTGAAAACGAGAGACATTCAAAACCTTAACGAACAGTCAATTAACAACTCAAATACTCACCCTCTTTATTTTCCATATCTCCACCTGCTTCTCAGCCTCATCTTGACTAACCACTCCTTTGTCTCCCATTTTGCAAATGAAATAATAACCTTAAAGTGACCTTCTGGGGGCGTCGCCTTTGGCCTGAGTGACGGGCCCGCCCCCGAGCGTTGTGGACTCCCGTCCACTGCCAAGTTTCAAGAGAAACACGCCCAAAGGAATAGACTATTATAGAATTCTGAACAAATGAATACCAATCTAACAGTCACCCATTTTCAGCGAATCTGATTGACACCGTGACATTTCGTTTCGACCTCCGCAGCCGGCGACTACACTCCGAGAGTCGGGAGAGGCGTCTGATGCCGAGTCTTTAGCATGTGGGCTCCATGTGAGCCGCTGTGACTTCAAGCGACTAGCTCGTCCTCCGTCGTCTGACCTTGCCACATGTCGGCTCCAAGCGGGGAACACTCAGTGTGACTTCCCAAACATATGATACGGCAAAGCTCTTGTTTTGACGCTTTGTCAATTTGAAGAGATGCGGGGCGCAGCTGCCGCTTCTCCGGCTGACCACGTCTCTTTTGATCTGCTTCACGCACGATATGCTGATGATAGTGATGCAGAGAGTGATGGGCTAATTGCGACTTTCCTTCCGCTACAACAATCGGACCATTTTGTGCAAAGTACATCCTTTGCTGAATGCTGCACGCACGGTGGCTGCTCGTATGCATATGTATTATTACCATGACTGTATAGATTTTGTTGAGATGACATAGTCGCGTTTCCCTCACAATGGCTTCTTCTCAATTGTATGAATTTCAGGGATAATCGTTTGGCAGGTACGTCATGCACTGAGGGGCGACTTGGTGAAGTCGCCCCGGTTGGAGATGATGATGACGACGACGATGGATTTTCTGGCGATGACGAGGATCTGGCTGAGGCTTTGGACTATATGGATTTTGCCGATGGTACTATCCTATCCTTGGTCTATTGCCTTTAGCACTCTCGCAGAGGGGTGAGCAATAATCTGGTTTCCAGCTCTGATTCTGCTCAATCCTCTATTTCATGTCCTGTGATAAACATGGTAGGCACCCTGAAGGGCATAATAAATGCAGCAAATTGTGCCCTGTGCTTGTGTCAATGCGCAGCTGTTTACGAAGTTACACGGGCTATGCACTTGGATAGGCACTGAGAGGTCCACGTTTTGGTGAGCAGCTTCCTGAGGACGCTGTGGTTTGAACAAGAAGCATCACTGTGCAATGCATGTCGCTGAATTGGGAAATGAACAGGTGACAGACAACCTCCAGGAAGTTGGAGCGTACATGCTGGTGGTACGAGGCATTCCAATGCACAGGGGCCGGCTCGCACAGCCCTGCCTACAAACAGTGCGTTGCAACCCCGGAATAATGTTGCGCAGGTCCGTTTCGGCCGTGCATCGTGGTGTAGGTCACCTTGTGAGTGACGCCTGTGTCACTTGTGTGATAGTATCTAGACATGCATGCAGTATTTGTGGATTAAGCATCTCCTTATCACAGAGAGTGCTTGAAATGGGAAGAGGAAGTACGAATCAAGTTTGGAGGATGCGCACCCCTTGGCTTCTTGGTTTTCTCCTCCGTCATATGTTCAACACTAAATCTGATGAATCTGTGCTTTTCAGTCAGTTCCTTCTCCCCAGGGAAGGGCATACTGGCATTTTGACTTCCAGTACTAGATGTGTTTATCCGTTTTACTAGCAAGGCGATCAGCCCTGGCCCTACACAATAAGCTTCAATGCATTCGACACCTCTATGCCTATGAGTTTGAGCATGCCTGAGGCTAAGCATCCCTGTTGTTGAATCCGCGGTTTCAAGCTGTTTGATAGGGGGAGTTCTTTTCTGTGTCACGCTGTGGTACCTTGCACGGATGAGGAGAAGCACGTGGTCAGTTGCATTTGGACGATGGCTCAGTGTTACGATTTATGGGATGCTGGCCACTTGCTTCCCTTGTCGATGTCGATTGTAATTTGAGATGTTGAAAATTGGCATCAAGGTGCTGGCATTATGTTTGTCCAAGTTAAAGAAACAGGTCGTATTGATGGGGGGTTGCAGAGAGTGCAAGCGCACTTTCAACTGGCCAGCGATGCTCTAGACGTGTTGGATGGGTACAGAAATGTGGGTAGCTCTGCTGCCAGTGGGGCTCGGACTGCATCTGATGTGCAGATGAAAGGCTCCGCAAGGCGGCGGGACAGGCGGGACAGAGCCACCCGAGACATGGTCTTGGATCCCCGGACTTGTCTTGTGGGTCCTATTTTTTTGTTCTTCGTTGTTCCCAACCCCTTGCTCAATCAAGCTCTCTCTATCAATCCATAAGTTTCACACAGAACCTCTTGCTTTATCAATCCACGAGTCTCACAGAGAAGCTCGTGTGAGTCTCATGGAGAATCTCTTGTGAAAGCAATCCATGCTACTCATGCAGAATCTATGACACGTCTGCCGGAAGCCACATTTCTCCTGGTGATTTTCCTCTGGACTCCCATGGCGTCAAAACCCATTTGTGTCTCCAGGTTATTGCTTCTGAAATCCTGCTTATCTGCAAATCTGGCATCCTTGCAGTTTCAGGTATCATGCATCTCTGCAGCCATGTACGCACGAGCTGTGTGCATCAGGAGCAGATTTCTCATCTCATTTGCTTCCACCCTGAGCTCTGTGCGCCATTCAGGCGTAGCGAGCATGAGGAGCGTTACTTTTGACCCCTGTTTGACTCTATTGTTTCTTTATGCCCAGGTCCTCCACAAGATGTGGAAGAATGAAGTGTTTGCGGAGATTAACGGCTGCGTGTCGACTGGCAAGGAGGCCAATGTGTACCACGCCAGCACCCAAGATGGCAAGGACTTGGCAGTCAAAATCTACAAAACTTCAATTCTGGTGTTCAAAGACCGGGAGCGGTGCGCCCTCGTGTGTGTGTGTGTGTGTGCACACTTGGAGAAGGAGGGGGGGGGGAGGGGGAGCGGAGAGGGAGGGAGGCAGGCAGGGGAGAGGGAGGAAGGGAGGGAGAGTTGCACCAGGTACTTCTCAATTCAACCCTATGCGTTGGGCCTTAATCAACAGTGTGCATCGGGCTTTTCCGGCAACATGAGATGGCGCAGGAAGGTTTTGCAATGCTTGCAGTTACGCAACCAGTCACACCGGGATGTGAGTGTTTCATCACCAAGGAAAACACCAGATGTGCTCTTGCAGCACTGTTTTAGCGTTTGCAGACACACTGCAGGGACGGATTCGCATGGCAAGAATGCACATGGTAATGAATCTAGGAAAAGGTATAAACCCTACAGGTTTTTTTTATACAATCAGATCTATAATTGGTGATCACTGGCCCCATTGCGATGGGGCTGTCACTTGCAGGTACTTGAAGCGGTACTTTGGAGGGGGTTTTGAGGGGCGGCGCGGGGGGCATGCGCAGGTACGTGACGGGGGACCACCGGTACATGAGGGGGTACTGCAAGAGCAACCCTCGGAAGATGGTGGTCATGTGGGCGGAGAAGGAGATGCGGAACCTGGCCCGCCTCAAGAGCGCGGGGATCAACTGCCCGGCGCCCCTCCAGCTGCGGGCCCATGTGTTGGTCATGGAGTTCATTGGCTCAGATGGGGTTGCTGCGCCCCGCCTGAAGGTGGGAGTCCCTCACCCCGAACCCCCTCTGTTGGGTCTGTGTGTCAACTTTGCCGCATGGGTTCCTGTGTTCCCCCCTTTTTGATGTGTTGGGGGTTCGATAGTGCGCCTGTGGGTTGCATGAGCGCGGAAGTTGGGGGTATACATGGGGAGGGGGAAGCTCTGGGAGAGGTGGGCGGGAGAGAGCAAGGAATTGAGAAGGACAGGAGGGGGGAGCTAGTGAGGGAGGGGGCAAGCTTTTGTGGCTAGCTTGCGTGGATGCACGTGTGTGTGTGTGTGTGTGTGTGTGTGTGTGTGTGTGTGTGTGTGTGTGTGTGTGTGTGTGTGTGCGCGCGCGCAGGCGCGCGCTACTGCTGCTGCCATTTTTACAGTTCTATTTGGTTTATGTGGTTTAATAATGTCTGTGCTTTTGCCAACGCAGGAACTTAGGACAGGCATTTGCAATGTGTGTGGCAAACGAGCCTGAGGTTCTTGTAGTAGCTTAGCTCGTGTTACATTGGCCCTCTCCATTAATTTGTTGACCCGGTGTAATGGGTTTTAGGGGATGGTCGACTAACAAGCCTTTCATTGGTTGCCAGGATGCGAATTTGAGCCAGGAGCGGCGGGAGAGCATGTACATTGAAATGTTGCTGCTCATGAGAAAGTTGTATCAGGAGTGCCGGCTCGTGCATGCAGATCTCTCCGAGTACAACATCCTTGTTCACGAGGTAATCGTGTGTTTGCTTTCGGGGCCCCTCCCCTTCTGCTCTGGGCTGTCTCCTGTGCACCCACACCTTATCAGGCCTGTTTGCCTTATATCCCTGTAGGACCTGTTGCTGTACATCCTCGTAGGTCCTGGAAAAAGTGTTGCTGTACAGTTGCTGTACCGCAGCTGTCCAGTTGCTGTACAGTTATGTTTGACTCGGTCTTGGACATGCCTTCTTTTCTTTTCTTTTTTTTTTTTGCCCCCCCAACTACAAACGCACAGGTCCTCCTAGGATGCGGCTGGTACCGATGCGCTTTGGACCATTCCTGCAAGATTTGGCCAGAATCCAAGACTGCGCCTTGAAAGACGGTGCCAGCAGGATGAGTTGCAGTTGATAGATGTCAGCCAGTCAGTGGACTTGAGCCAGCCTCGTGTGCTGGAGTTCTTGAGTTAGGATGGAGCACACAGTACTTGCCTTCATTGAGGGATTACAACGTGGCCCCTTAAACCTGCGTTAAACCTGCGTGCAGGATGAGTTGCATATGACTTTTGACAGCCAGTCAGTGGACTTGGGCCATCCGCGTGTGCTGGAATCTTCGAGAGAGGATGTAGCACACGACCAATGCCTTCATTGTGGGGATTTGACATTGAGGGAATTTAACACGGCCGTCTCGAAACTGGGTGCAGGATGAGTTGTATCTGATAGATGTCAGCCAGTCAGTGGACTTGGACCATCCACATGTGCTGGACTTCTTGAGGGAGGATGCGGCACACGTGAATGCCTTCTTTGCACGCGGCGGGGTGCACACGGGCACCATACGGGAAGTCTTCGACTTTGTGGTGGATCCCAGCATCACCAGCAGCAACATTCATGAGGCCCTGGATGCTTTGGTGGCTGCTGCTTCCTCCCGCCCTCCTGGCTTTGAGGATGGGGATGCGGCTGTTGCTGATAATGTACGTCTTGAGCTCGGTTCTGGCTCCGTAATGTCTGTGCTGCCATGTACGAATGTCTGTGCGGGCATGTAAGAATGTTTGTGGGGCCATATAAGAATGTCTTTGCGGCCATAAAAGGATTTCTGCGGGCATGTAAGCATGTTTGTGGGGCCATATAAGAATGTCTTTGCGGCCATAAAAGGTTTTCTGCGGGCATGTAAGAATGTCTATGCAGCCATTTAAGAATGTCAATGCAGCTCCATATAAGAATGTCTGTGCAGGCATGTAAGAATGTCTGTGCGGCTGTATGAGAATGTCAATGCGGCTCCATATAAGAATGTCTTTGCGGCCATTTGAGAATGTCTGTGCGGCCATATTAGAATGTCTGTGCGGCCATATAAGAATGTCTGTGCGGCCATGTAAGAATGTATGTGCGGCCATGTAAGAATGGCAATGCGGCTCCATATATGAATGTCTGTGCAGGCATGTAAGAATGTCAATGCGGCTCCATATAAAAATGTCTGTGCGGCCGTGTGAGAATGTGGCGGCCATATAAGAATTCTGGTGGTGCATCTGCTCTTCTCTCAAAGATCTACGGTCTCAGAAGGCATGCGGGGTCGGGAAAGCAGGTGTTCCGCCAGGCTGACATCCCCAGGCGGCTGGAAGACGTTGTTGATCACGAAAAGGACTTCCAACGCTTGGCAGAGGGGCACGAAGTGGAGGGCATCTACTACCAGGGCATCACCGGCATGCGCTCTGACATGACCGGAGCGCGATTGGTTCCCGCCCTTGTCGAGCGAGCGCAGCTCTCCCTCTCCGAGCCCCCGGGTGACAGGTACAGCCCCATTTCACGTATAGCAGGACTGGTCATAATGCAGTATTATGCAGGAGCAGATACAGGGACAAACGCAATTCGAATCAAGTCTTCCTTCCAGTCGTTTGCCTGTCTTTCTCTCCGCTTTTTTTGGACGAAATATAGAAGCCCCTTGTCATTGGGAACTCCAACGAGGTCACATTACAGTCCGAAATTTGGCACGGATCGGGACCATCCCGACTCGAAAGGGAAGAAATTTGTGCCAAAAAGCCACACAAATTCGACCTCGCTGAAGTTCCCATGGTCATGCAGTATGGAGCAAGATACGGTATGTCTTACGTTGAATTCATGTTGCATCTATTGTCGCTGGGTCCTGGGACGTCGGGACTAGATGATGAAGCGATCTTTGTAGGTTTATTCGCTCCTCAAGCTTTGATGTGATTGTCCAGGGTTGGGGAAGAAATTGCACCTGCCGGCCCATCCAAGGGTGCGGAAGGAGTTGGATTTGATGAGGAAGCTGGCTCGTCGGACTCCTGGTCATCATCTGATACGGAAGGGCCAGAGCCGGGCGGAAAAGACGGTCAACAGCCTGACGGGCACAAGGACAAGGCAGTGTCGAAAGAAGAGCGCAAGGCTCACAAGAAGGAGGTCAAGGAAGCGAATCGTGAACGCCGGCAAACCAAGATGCCAAAGCATGTAAAGAAGCGAGCAGAGAAGAAGCACAAGCGGAAGTGAGAGATGGTAAATGAAAGTTGCGACCATGCAGTTGTTGTGCTGAAGCAATTTTGCGTTTAGGTGGGAAGCGAAGGGTTTGGCATCGAATCCAGAAGGGACCCTGCAAGAAAATGGGACCCTGTGGAAACATGTTGTTAACAAAGCTGTTGTTTAAACTGGACCTGCAGGAATCACCTCGGTTGATTGGATATCATTGACCCATGCATCTATTGCTTGTTGGAAACAGGATGATGGCAATGTTAACATCACATGTTTGGGTACCTCGATGCTCTTGGGACAAAGGTTTGGCACATGCGCCGTCACAGTCTTTTTGAGTGTGTCTGTCTTTTTTTTGGTTTGCAAGCCAGGCAGGTGACGAATGACGATGTGACAGTACCTGTTGCGGCGCACCATCACTCACGCAGTTGTAGGGAAGGAAATTGCTATCTTTAAAATCAGGCAGAAGCGTATTCTGTTGGAGCTATAGTCGCTTCGGTCATATGCGTGTAGTGTACTGTGGCTTTGCAATGTATGCGCGTGGCACCATGTTTCAAGCTTCTTTTCCCCGACATTGGTTCTTTCCTGGTCTTCAGGTAATCAAGTTTTGAAGTACCAAGCCGTTACGCTTGTGGCGGCTATGGCACACCGCACAGATACACGCATAAAGTCCCCTCCCTTCTTTAGTTGTAGTAAAGTGGTTTGGAGAGTTTCAAATCCGGTTTTCTTTCCGGAAGATCCATCAGCAAGCCCTCGACTGATACCCACGTGCACCCAACGTGCACAGGAGGCCATCTGAGCTTGGACACTCCCTGATATGCGTATACGCTGCTGTTTAAACAAATTTGCATCCCGACCTTGCATTACACTGTTGACCTTTAGGAGACACTCTCACTTCAACACTGACACACTTAAGCACCGACACACTCCACCACAGACACTTATGTCACGTGACAGGACTGGTCGTGGCCTTCTACATAAGCAGGGCTGCAAAGCATTTCCCACCTTATTCCCAGCCACCCGGTGGGATCCACCAACCCACCAGGGTGAATGACACATGGTTTATGTATTCGATGTACTTCACTTCCGACTACCACAATTACTTCAGAAGCATAAGACTGACACACCTTCATCCACATGCATTCCGGATCAATGCCGGGAGTTTGCGGGCTGGGTGGTTCCGTTCGAAGGTTCCTTACCACCCCCACCAGCGCCCGCTTTGGAGGTGGCAGCCAGAATCTCCCGCAGCTTCTTGGCGGCCGCGTCCACAGACTTCTTCTTCAGGAAGCTCTGCAAGTGCCCCAACTCAAGTCACGTGCTAGATGTATTCACTTTGTTCCTGCGAAGATTTGTTCCTGCGAAGGAGACCCCAAGACCCTCCCTGAAATTTTCCTTGCAAGCCACAACTCACTTTCTTTATGGTAAAGGAAGGAATCAGTTTTGCAGCCGCTGTGTGTTGCCAGCTGGCTGCTCGCCGGGTGTGATCTGTAGCTTGAAACAGTGGTTTTGGGTTGTTGCTTTATTGGGCTGCTCATTTCAGTCCTACTCTTGTAAAGGACGGACAACAAGGCACGGTCAGATGAGAGCGGAAGGAGCAGAACCGGATCACACGATTTCTCGCATGACACGTTTTTCCCTTGCTCACACGCGACAGTCTGGCGATGCTTCTTCCAGGAGTAACTGCTCCCACTCCTGGCCCCTCCTTCAACACGTGACTGGTGAGCCAGCAGCTTCCCCACGACCAACACTCTGTACTAGTCGAACGAGGCGGACACCTGTGCAGGGGTGGCAGGGACGGAGATTGTTTGCTGGGAGTTACTCCAGTACGGTGGCGTTTCACAGACTCTTGTGGCACGTGTGTGCAACTGCTTGAATAGTAACCGCTTTGCGGCTGATCAATGACCATGACCACCCGCAAACAGCAAGCAAGAAAACCCTCGATAACAGGCAGATGGACACACAGCCCCAGGTGCCCATCCGTGCAAGAACAAATGCTCGCGCGCCCACCCATACGGGCACGCACTCACGCACGCAACACCCCCCCCCCCCACACACACACATATTTGTGTAAATGGCACCAATGACATCGTATCTGACAAATACGAGACACACAGTAACACCTGCAATACAATGCAACCTCAGCACCTATGGCAAGAACAGTTGGACAGTCCCATCGACACGACAGACTTCACAAGCTGGAGTTCAACAATGTCAGAACTCGTTACATATGTTTATTGTGTAGAATGTGACGCATCTAGCTAAGAACAGCATGATAGGGGTACTTGCAATACAATGCAATCTCAGCATCTATGGCAGGACAGTTGGACAGTCCCATCGACACGACGGACTTCACAGACTGGACTTCAGCAACCGTTGTTGAACTCCACTCTGTGAAGTGCTATAGTTACTCCTGCCTCTATCCCTTTAATACCACAACTGGAGGACTGGCTTAGTTTGCCTCCCTTAGCCTTGCCGTCACCACTCTCATGCAAGTTGCATGATGCAACGGAATACCTATCTACGGCCCCGTACCAGTGCGTACATCGTGAAACCGTATATGCATCGTTCAGGCTGAACGGTTCAGTCCTATCGGTCTAGCGGAGAACCGACCTGGACAATCCTCGATCCGTCTAAACGACACGATCTAACCACAAGTGCTTCGAGCGGTCAGCTCGGAGCCAAACACAGGCTCCGTGTAACTAATTCGGAACCAAACAGGAGCTCCGTGGAAACGTACGGATCCTAAGGCTACCTCGGAGAACTAGTTAGTTCTCTGGTGCCTAGAAACAGTTCTGAGATGCCGCATTTGCGACTGACTTACTCGAATCTACCCGAAAGAACCGTACTTGTATCCCGGATCTCATCTGTGTTCCGTAAACCGCCCTGAACACCTTGATTAAGTCTGCAGGCCTATGTTACCTTATTGCCTACTCAACCATAAATCACATATGCTATCATGAATTTATGTACGTGCATTTCTAATGTGTACATCAAACATACCATAAGTACAATATCTAGTTGAATGCTATCATGAGCATAAGGTACTACTGTACCTTATGCTCATGTACCTTATTTGACCTCTTCAAACATGTCAAACCCAGCCAAAGAAATCCCATCAGATGTGTATTGAAATTTAGTAAGTATACACTGATGATTCCCTGTCTATAACACACACACACACACACACACACACACACACACACACACACACACACACACACGCGAAACACGCCCCTGCATATACTCGTAAGCATGCACTTTAAACAAACACACACACACACACACACACACACACACACAGACACAGAGAGAGAGGGGGGAGGGGAGAGAG
>KV908525.1:227724-260224 GCA_002005505.1 Botryococcus braunii
GTCCTAGGGGCCTGCCCCTCAGTCCAGAAGCTTGAAATAAGGTTGGGGAATTATATGCTCCAGGACCAGGAAGGGTTTGCCCAGGCAGTCCTTGAGCCACCCAATTTGGCTGCTTTCTGTGCCAGCTCCATTAACATCGGGTGGCGCGGTCTTTTGCCCAGCATCTCCCAGCTGACAAGGCTGCAGGCCTTGGAACATGTGCCCCTAATGCGCAAGGCTGACATCGAGGCCCTTGCGGTTCTGACACAGCTTACACGCCTTTCAATTGTCCAATGGTATGACCACTGGCTCGAGATGACGCTGCTGTCCAGCCTCTCCCTTCTGCAGAGTTTTTCTTATTACGGGGAAATGGACATGACGACGCTGCGGGAGTTGGTGGAGCCCATGAGGCAGCTGCAGGAACTCAACCTTAAACTTACTGTCCCGTTGTTGGAGTTTCATTGCGAAAACCTGGACTCGCTTTTGGCATCACTTTCCCGACTTACACAGCTGGCTTTAACCGATTCTGCTGGCTTGCGGCCGGTCCCGAGAGCACCCGTTCCCAAAAGAGTTGGCGCTAACTTTGCTTTGCGGGGCATTGCGGGGCTGCGTGCTCTCCACTATACATTGCCTGAGGTCGGGCAGGAGGATATGGCAGTGCTCATTGCGGCCTTGACGGGGCTTCACCGCCTTGAAGTAACTTGTGACACAAGGACCTGCAGGCAGCTAGCCCTGCATCTGCACTCAATGCCATGCCTTACAGAGCTTGTTCTGAAGGCGCATGCATATTTCCATCCGGGGTGGTGGTCATACACATCTGGCAGAATCTTGGTAGGCCTCACCCGGCTCCGCCACCTTTGTTTATGGGACGTGCTGAATCCCATGAGCTGGGATGACGACGTGGCTTATATCGCCGCCTTAACGGACCTCAGGTCGCTTGAGATTCATTGCGAAGTCCATGGAAATTACCAGTTGACCGCCGCACAGTTCCTGCCGCTGACGGTGCTGAGACAGCTGGAGCTTCTTAACACATCCAGACGATGGGGCGCGAGTATTGCTGAGCCGGAGTTTCGAGATGCCCAGCGAGAATCCCGGGCCAAGATGGGCCTGCCAGTCACAGACATTTGTGTTTGCGGCCCACCTGCATGGTAACGATCTATTCCATGAGTCCAGAAGGCGGGCCTCCGTCGGGGCTTGGTTGCGTGCACGCCTGCGCAAGCCTTGCTGGTATATATAACTGCTGAATGCGCGATGGAGGCAGGTCGGAACCTGGAGCGAGCTTGGGCGTGATAGCCTAAGTCCGGCCTTAGGACTTCTTACATGAAAGGGCGCCCCCCGCCGGGGGGGTGGGGGGGGGGGTTGATTTTTGGCCTCCGACCCTTTAGGGAGGAGGGTCATCCTTTCGTGCAGCCTGTGCTGCCTAAAAGTCAACATTTGTTGCCCATGTACTGCTTTTGTTACGCGATGCATTGGGACACGCTTTATGTCAGAATTGGCTCGAGCATCATGGTATAAGGAAGGCGTGGGGGATGGCACGTGGGTAGCAAACATGGGTGCTTTATAAAGAGGCGAAAATGTGTGCCTGTCTGTTGTACGGAGGGAAGTAATGTGTATAGTGCAAACCCATGTATGTGCAAAACACACCGAATGATTCCTCAGCTGTGGCTTTACTCCCGCAGCATTCCACGCCCCCTCAGTGAATCTGG
This sequence comes from Botryococcus braunii, assembly GCA_002005505.1. Lineage (NCBI taxonomy): Eukaryota > Viridiplantae > Chlorophyta > Trebouxiophyceae > Botryococcus > Botryococcus braunii. The sequence continues at coordinate 229,410 of KV908525.1, forward strand.
ACGAAAATGGCAGGGATGGACAGCAGATTGATTGGCACAGGTGCACCATAAACCATCCTGCTCCTTCCAGGTAGTCTGGCTTTCATGATTCCAGCAGACGCAACCTCCTCAACCTCAACCACCACCACCACCTCCTACTCCTCCTCCTCCCTCTTTTTCTTCTTCTCCTTCTTGGTCTCGCTTGGTCTTAGGGGGAGATGGGTGCTCCTCCTCCCCTCCTCCTCCTCCTCCTCCTCCTCCTCCACTATTTTTTATTCCTCTTCTCCTTCTCCCTCTTCTTCCTCCTTCCTCTTCTCCCTCTTCTCCTTCTTCCCCTTCCGCTTCCTCTTTTCCTTCTTCTTCAGTCGTAATTGCTTTCGCCTTGACACACCCTCTCTCCACCTTTTCCTTCATCTTCCTCTTTTGTTCTTTCTCTCGCTGTGACACACCCTCTCTTGTAACATCGGCGAGTCAGAAGTCGTCAGCAGGTGCTTCGGGAGGGCCGCGTGTGTCCTGATGTGACTGCGGGGGTTCCTCGTCCAAGCATTCACTGTAGAGTATGGGCATGTGAAACATCACGAGCGCAGCCTTCTCCGCCATAACCAACTGGACTTTACGAGCTCCGCACCCTCAACTGCTACCCACGGGACTGCCCTCAATTGGTACCCACGGGACTGCCTGCGAGTGAGACCAAGTAGACTTCACGAGCGCAGTGCCCTCAACCGATACCCACAGGACTGCCCCCCACTGGTACCCACGGGACTGCCCTCAACTGATACAAACTGGACTAGCCGTAAGTCATACTATGTAGACTCCACCAGCGCATGGAGACTCCACGAGCCCTTGATTGATACGCACAGGATTATCCTCAACCGATACCCACAAGACTCTCTCAACAAATACCAACCGGACTTCCTGAACACAGTGCTCTCAATTGAGACCAACGGATTGCCCTCAAGTGATCTCGCGCTTGACTGCCTTCAACTGATACCGACCAGACTGCGCACACTTGATGCCAACGCGGATTTCATAAGCGCAGTGCCCTCGACCGCTTCCACATGCACTCCACGTGCACAGGAGGACATCTGAGCTTGGACAGTTCCCGACATGCGTATACGCTACTGTTTAAACACAGTTGCATCCCGACCTCTTATCACACTGTTGACCTCTAGGAGACCTCTCACTTCAACACGGACACACTCCACCAGGGACACTTATGTCACGTGACAGGACTCGTCGTTGCCTTCCACATAAGCAGGGCTGCAAAAGCGTTTCCCACCTTGTTCCCAGCCACCCAGTGGGATCCACCCACCCACCAGTGTGTTATGACACATGATTTACAAATGGTGTACAATTATAATTCATGTGACCCGATGTACTCAATTCTGAATACCACAATTACTTTAAAAAGCGAAAGACTGACACACTCTTATTCTACATGCATTCCTGGTCAATGCCGGGAGTTTGCGGGCTGGGTGGTTCCGTTCAAAGCCACCCCACCAGCGCCCGCTTTGGAGGTGGCAGCCAGAATCTCCCGCAGCTTCTTCACGGTCGCGTCTACAGACTTCTTCTTCAGGAAGCTCTGCACATCCCTCAACCCAAGTCACGTGCTTTTATTCATAGTTGGCTTTCTTCCTGAGAGTAAGACCCAAAACATCCCCTGCTAATTTCCTGAGAAGAAGACCGAAAAACACCCCATGCAAATTGCCTGAGAAGAAACCCTGCAAATTTCCCAAGAAGAAGACCAAAAAGCACCCCCGTGAACCAGAACGAACTTTCTCAATGCTGACTGAAGCAAATATATTCAGCCGCCGCGCAGGGCACGATGAGATGATAGTGGAATCGCAAAAAAGGATCACATGTTTTTCCACACGACACGGTTTTTCCCTTGCTCACACGCGACAGTCTGGCGATGCTTGTTCCAGGAGTAATTGCTCCCACTCCTGGCCCCTCCTTCAACACGTGACTGGTGAGCCAGCAGCTTCCCCACGACCAACACTCTGTTTGTCGAAGACGAAGGAGGTGGAAAACAAGTGCATTGGTGGCAGGGATGGAAACTGGTTGCTGGGGGTTACTACAGAACGGTTCTCTTTCACAGACCCTCGTGGCACAAATGTGCAACTTCTTGATTAGTAACCTCCTGGTGGCTGATGAATGACCATGCCCACCCGCCAAGCGTAAGCAAGAAAAGACAGGCAAATGGACACACAGTCACACATGCCCATTCGTGCAAGAACAAATTCTTGCGCGCGCAGCTATACGTACACGCACGCGTGCGCACGCACACACACACACACACACACACACACACACACACACACACACACACACAACGTGTCCATTCATATACGCGCGAGCATGAACTTACAGACACACCACAGACACAGAAACACACACACACACACACACTCTCACACACACACAGGGAGGGAGAGAGAGAGAGAGAGAGAGAGAGAGAGAGAGAGAGAGAGAGAGAGAGAGAGAGAGAGAGAGAGAGAGAGAGAGAGAGAGAGAAAGAGAGAGAGAGAGAGAGAGAGAGAGAGAGCATGCGCGTCACTGCGCACGGGCGGCAGCCCTTCTGTATGCCTATTCCTCTATTCACTTCTTCGGCTTTTTGTGTTTCGAGGGGGGAGAGGGGGGAGCGCCGCCCAAGTTACAGGTATATGCGCACCTGAGGCTGTTTGCTGTTGCTTCGGACAGAATGGTGGCCGACGTAATTGGCCTTATCACCCACTTCCCTGCGCATCAGCAAGCAGCCCAAAGTAGGAAGGGTACCCTATGGCTAAAAAAATTTACAGGCCTGACTCTTGACAATACCCCAACGTGTGTGTGTGTGTGTGGGGGGGGGGGAGGGGGGGGCGCCGCTAGACAGTACCCTAGCTTGGTGGACTACAACCAGTGCACAAGCATCTCAGAAAGACGGTTCATTTGCCAATCACAAAGACCCCCAAAAGGCGCAAATCGCGTCCTCCACATTCACGGCATGTTTTCAGCTGCATCGGGGTATCCGGTACCTGATGTCTAACAGGACATTCCCCCAGTAATGCCCGAGTTTTGTGGCATAACAGTCAAGACAAAAAGAAAATGCAGGAGTGTCACATGTAGACATGGCCTTTTCCGCCTGTGTGCATCAGTATGGCGACAATCCTGGACGGTACCCGAGTGGTGTCCATGTACTGGGGTACCCGAGTGGTGTCCATGTACTGGGGTACCCGAGTGGTGTCCATGTACTGGGGTACCCGAGTGGTGTTGAAGTACTGGGGGACCCAAGCAATGTCACAGTTCGGGGTACCGGAGTAGTGCCAAAGTACTGGGGTGCCGATCAGTCATCGTTGCCCCACTTTTGACCGTGGTGGCAAGACACAGAAGCTACCAGCATGTTGGATAGAGGATGCAAGCTTTGCGGTTTGAATACCTTCCCTCTTTCCTAATTACCTTGTACATTTATTTATTGATATTTATTTATTTTACATTTATTGGTATTTATTTATTCCTTGAGTTTATACATTTACCTACTTATTTATTTATCTACGATAGTTATTAAACTATTTTTTTTAAAAGCATGTTTAAAAAGTATGTTTAAATAGTATGTTTTGTGCACGCCGACGGAAAGGGGGACGGCAGTGCAGATGGCGTGCCTGAACTTGGGCAGGATGGTGATGAGGCGCTTCAGTTCGAGGCCAGAGTACTGGGAAGCCCTTATCTTGGGGTCCAGAATGTCCTCCACCTGGCCCGCCACCAGCAGATGGCACAGCTGCACAGGCTCGCCCAGCCCTTCCTGCAACACCCGTGCAGCGCGCGCCCTCTCACCCCCCCGAAATGTGTAGTTTGAAGCCCGGCTACTCAAAGCGTTGACCTAACCGGACCCACCTCTTGCTGCCAGCTTCCTTGCGCACCAAGTGTGCGACCGTATGTGTGACGCGCGCGCACGCGCACACACACACACACACACACACACACACACACACAGAGAGAGAGAGAGAGAGAGAGAGAGAGAGAGAGAGAGAGGGGGGGGGAGCGCATAGCCTACACGTCCGACGGGGCTCGCACACTACGAAGTGGAGGGCGGGTAGAATCAAGTCAAGCCATATCAAGCCATCTACTCCAGTGGCAAAGCTCTGGCATGAGCCGGGCCATGTGAGCAGGGCAAGAGCTCATACTGGCCAGGTGTACAACATAGGAGGAGACCTAAAGTTCTTAATCCTCTTTTCTCTGCAGCAGCCAAGCAAGAGGAGAATCAAAGTACCGCAAGGTCTGGTACGGCGCAAGTTTCTGCAAATTGGCACAAGTTTCCGCAAACTGGCACACGTTTCAGCAGTTGGCACAAGCTTCCACGAACTGGCACAAGTTTCCGCGAAAGAAGAAATCAATGTACCGCAAGGTCTGGTACGGCGCAAGTTTCTGCAAATTGGCAGATGGCCATGAGATCATCGTGGAAGCGAAAGATGGCGTAGATATTGAAAGCAGGAACCGCGTCTTCCTCCAGAAGCGCCATCATTTCATCGCCCAGGTAGATGAAGAGCGCCCTCAGCACAGACGTGTATGCACCGCAGGGCAGGATCCCCGCGCCCATCAGCAGGGACTCCTGCGCCCCACCACCATTCCCTTTTATAATAGAGCCGGCAGAATAATCCCTTGGGTCTGACAGCACCCCCCCCCCCCCCCAACCACAAGGGGGGCAGGGACAGTGCCATGTCTTCTGGGTCGAACGTCCCTGGTTCAAATCCCCCATTCCATAGACCTTTGTCTTATGATGACTATTTTTTTTCCAACTTCTTTTGTTTTGTTTGTTTTTGTTTGTTCCCCCTGGTTTGTTCATTGCTTTTGCCCGTGCTAGGTTTTCCGAGGGGCTCAGCTCCTTTATATGAGTACAGGGCTCCTCCTGAGCCATGAGGAGGAGGGGCTCAGCTCCTTCCTAGAAACACGTTTTGCCACCACCACTCGTTTCAAAAGGTTGCTTGCCAAAGCAATAGAAAACAAATCCCGTTTAGCTCACATCTTCCACTTCGAACTCCCCTGATTTCTGTACTGAAACCAGACTCAACATCTGGGCCCAGCAGCAGATCCAAATGCTCTGATCATAACCTTTTTGGTGCTTACACGATATCTCCTCCGCGTGTGCCGGGTCATGACCACTTTACACTTTCTTCTAATAACCTTACTTTATTTTATAACCAGGTCCAGCTGGCAACCCCAGGCAGTCCTTCGTCTTGTACATGCATACTGCACGTGCTGAAGGCCAAGAGGACGGAACCGTGTTGATGATGATAACATTTACGGGCGAGGCTCGCTGTACCTTAAGGTAGGCCAAAAGGGACGTGACATAAGCGGAGTGGGCGGAGGCGGTACGGGGAGGCTGATCAGGCAACCAAGACTGAGCCTTGGCCTGCCCCAGTAGAGATCCTGCTTGCGCGGCCAGCAAGCGAACCACAGCCCTCTCCGCCTCTTCACACAGCGCCACCCAGGCGTTCAGGAGCCCCGCCCCGCCTGTTTGAAAGTGCAAAAGCAAAATACATCAGTCGTTTTGGAAATCCCAAAGGCCCCGGGGCGGCGTGGGGTAGGGGGGGGGGCAAATGTACAAGGTTTTTAATGTCTCGATAAAACTAGACCAACTAGACGATATTTGCCTAGTCTTATTCAAGGTATTGCACCCTGCCAGAGGGCACATTTGGTGCTCCTGCTCACGAGGTTAGTAACCGCTCCCTCGTGTCCCATTCTCGAGTGAATGCCATCAGTTGCTCGCGCATCCATCACGACCTCCCGAATGTGTGTGTGTGTGTGTGTGTGTGTGTGTGTGTGCATGTGTGTGTGTGCATGTGTGTGTGTGTGTGTGCATGTGTGTGCATGTGTGTGTGTGTGTGTGTGTGTGTGCGTGCCTGCGTGCCTGTGTGTGTGCGTGCGTGCGTGTGTGTGGGGGGCGGCAGGCCATAATCGAGGGGAGGGGACAGAGCAAAGTAGGGCAGGAGAGGGCTCTGCCACAATACAGAGTCTGGAGCAGAGTAAGGCAGGGATGGGCAGGCCATAACAAGAGGGGCCGCAGCAGAGTAGGGCAGGGGTGGGCCGGCAGGCCATAACAGCCCCGAGTGCAGATCCGGCAAAACCGTGGGGTCTGCTCACTGGCCAGACCACAATGATCCAGGGGAGATTCAGCAGGACAGGGCAGGGCATGCAATGGGACAGCAGGGTGGGCAGGCCATAACAGGGGGACAGAAAGGTGGGCAGGCCAGGACAGGGGACTGCAGGGGTGGGGCAGGCAGGCTGCGGGAGAGCGTGGGCAGAGGGCACCTTCGGGGGGAGGGGAGGGGCCGGGGGAGGCGCGGAGGGGGTCGGGGGGCGGGGGCGGGTCGGGCGGGGCTCGGTTCCAAACTTGAGGCGGGGCTGCCACCAGCAATTTCACCACATCCTGCCTGGCTCGCTCACACAAGGCGCCATAGTAGGCGCTGATCCTGCCCATCTCATCTGCCCCCCGATCCCCCCCGAGCTCCGGCTTCTCGCTTCCCCTACATCAGCTTGTGCATGTGCGCCCATGTGGGCCCCATGTGACACCTCCTCCAGGGTCCCAAAGTTCCCCCCCTCCCCTCCCCGCTTCCCAAACATCAGCCTGTGCACGTGCACCCACGTGGGCCCATGTGACCCCCTAAAGGGTCCCAGAGTCGCCCCCCCCTCCCCCCTCCCCCTACATCAGCCTCTGCACGCGCGCCCGTGTGGGCCCCATGTGACCTCCTGCACGGTCCCTATGTACCCTCCCTGCATCTTCCCTACAGTCGGCTTGTGCATGTGCACCCATGTGGACCCCATGTGACGTCAGGCAGGGTCCCAAAGTCCTCCCCTTCCCCCTCCCCCCAATCTCCCCCCCCGGGGGGGCTCCCCTGTCCTCTCTACCCCCCCCCCCACCCTTGTTGCACCGGTCCTATGCAGCATTTCCAGACGAGGACACAGATGAGAGCAGATTTGCTCTCAGCTAGTTCCTTGGTGTCTGATCACGAGCTGGAGGGGCAGGAGGAGCAGGAAGGGCAGATTTGCCCTGCCCCCTCCTGCTCCCATCCAGGGGGCACCCGTCCGGCTTGGCCCGGTGTACTCGCGCCCCAGGTTGTGCAAGCTGGTGGAAAAGCAACCCGGTTAAGAGGCCTTTGAAACCTTTGCCCCAGCCCCCCTTCCGCCTTTCTGCCGCGACCGTGCTGGCGGTTTGAAGGGGCAAAAAAAGGGTAGGGGAGAAAAAAAAACTAGAGAATGCACCCCTGGGGTTTCGAACCCCGGTGCCTGCTGACTTTGCAAGCGTCGAGGTGAGCCGACAGCTTGCGGTCCAGACCGGAGAGGGGTGCTTGGGAATGGTTAGCCGTGGGGAGAGGTAAAAATTGGGGGGGAGGTGAGGATTGGGGAGGAGGTGAGGAGGGAGAGGAGGCTTGCCTGATGTGGCAATGAGAGGCGTCCGAATCCAGCCATCCATGGCGGCCTTGTTCGGGCCCAGGGCGTGACCGTTTGCCAGATTGTGGCCTGCCTTGGCACGAGCCTTGGCCCCCAGCCTATCCTGCGCATATCCCCTGCCCCGCCCCGCACCACATGTGTCAGCTCCCTTTCTGCCCCCCCTCTCAACCTCCCCCCCCCCCCCCCCGCGCTCTCTCCCTGGCCCCTCCTCTCCCCCTCTCTCCCTCCCTCTCTACCTCTCTTCCTCCCTACCTCTCTTTTATGCCCCTCTCTGCCTCTCTCCCTCTCTCACTTCCTCCGTCCACCCTCTCTCCGTCCCTCCCTCGCCCCACCCCTCTCTCCCCCGCTCGTCCCCTCTCGCTCTCCCTCTGGCGAGCAGGCCTGAATAGGAGGGGGGAGGGGTGCTTTGCGAGCTCCCTGTGCCCCTCCCCCCCCCTCAAACCCTCCTTCCCTCCTGCAAAAGGGGGAAGCAGGGGTATTTTTCTCTTTTTAACTTTCATTTCTATTTGCATTCTTAGAAAGGAAAGGGAGGAGGGGGAGGGCGGAGCAGCACAAAACAAAGGGAGGGGGGGACAATAGAAGCAGTTGGGGGGAAAGAGGGTCGGGGGATAGGGAGGAAGGGAGACACACACACACACACACACACACACACACACACACACACACACAGAGAGAGAGAGGGGGGGGGGGAGAGAGAGGGGGGATCTACAGACAGACAGATTGACAGACCAACAGACACACACAGACAGACACACACCCGCCCCCACACGCGCACACACGCAGGGAAGAGAGAGAGAGAGAGAGAGAGAGAGAGAGAGAGAGAGAGAGAGAGAGAGAGAGAGAGAGAGAGAGAGAGAGAGAGAGAGAGAGAGAGAGAGAGAGAGAGAGAGAGAGAGAGAGAGAGTGAGAGAGAGAGAGAGGACATGGGGGGGGGGGGGGCTCACCGAGCGCGGGCCACTGTGAAGTCGTCGAGGGCAGGGAGGGCCTGGGCCAGGCTCCAGACGTTGGCCACCTGCTGCATGGCCTGCCGCAGCCCTCCCCCCTTCCCGAAGGAGGAGGCCTCCAGCGCCGCCTGCAGGGCGGGCACCACGATGCGGGCCAGCATGCGGTCCCGCTGCTGGCGGGCCACGGGGACCATCTCGCTCGGGCTCACCAGCCCGTTCAGATAGGCCACGCTCTCCCCCACCCTCCTGCAGCCCCGCTTCGCCATTTTCAAGTTGAATGTACGTTTAAGTCTCGGGGGAACATTTCACTCGTTACATCCCTCCCACTTATTACAACCTAAAAGCACAGGACTTTTCCACATGCATGCATGTGCATGGCGCCTGTGAGCGCGCTCATACACCAGGCAGGTGTTGTCATTTAATGTATGGAGAAAACACGGTCAAAGCACGCCGGTGCCCGCCCCCCCGGCGGGGGGAGGGCTGGAGGAGGGAGGCCGCAGCTTGCCCTCCCGGCCGGAGGCACCTGGGGGCGGGGGCAGGACGGTAGGGAGGAGGAGGAGGGGGACGGGAGAGGGGCAGGAGGAGAGGAAGAGCAGAAGGTGGTGGAGGAGGAGGGGGGACATCTGCACGCCCGCGCACGCACACACACGCCCAATAACACACACGCGCGCGCACACACACACACACACACACACACACACACACACACACACACAAACAAACACTCAGGTGCGTCTGTTTATTTGTGTTTTTTATGTGTGTGTGTGTGTGTCGTCGTTTTTTTGTAGGGAGGGGCGTAGGGTTTGGGCGGCAGAAAAAAATGAAGCAGTGATGCAGTGGGGGACAAATTGGGAGAAAGTATGGGGGGGGGGGGAGGGGACCCTCACGTGCGAGACAGATGGAGTAGCTGGGGGACCATGCTCGAGAAGGGGGCGTCGAACGGTGGGAGCGGGGCAGGGGCTCCTGCGGGACCGTCCAGCACCAGAGGGAGGCCCAGGTCGAAAGCCAGCTCGTTGGCTCCCGAGAGACTGCTCACCTCCACCACATGCAGGGAGTCCTCCTCGATGCATTGCTTCACCTGCAACGCCACGCCCTCCCGCTTGCCCGTCCCTCTCGACTCGGTTGGATGCTTTGCTGTGCTTGTGCATTCCCTCATTACTCCATGCCCTCCAGCTTGCCCGCCCTCTCGAGTCGATCGGATTCTCTGCTGTGCTTCAGTGCTTCCTCACTACTCCCCGCCCTCCAGCTTGCCCGCCCTCTCGACTCGATTGGATTCTAAGAAAAAGTGTGAAGTGCGCACGACCCGGCACAAAGAAATAATATGTAAGCACCACACATCCTTGCTGTGCCCGTGCACTTCCTCATTATCCCACATGGCGGGTCGGAACCCCTTCTGCCTTCGGGCAAGACGGCAAGAACGCACAACAACATTATTCCCGACAACATCATTCACTTTACAAGATTATTCCCGGACAACATCATCCACTTCAAGATTCCGGACAATGTTATTCCTGCAGGTTATTCTCAAGGAGGAAGGCCCTGCAGAACTTAAATAGCAGGAGTAAACAAGCAGAAGAACAGAACAGACCACATCTAACCAAATTGAAGGGCTGTGAAACAGCACCAGACGACCAGAAACAATGCAGTAAGTCCATGTTTGCCTGAGAAAACGGTGGATCCATCATGAGACTTTGACAAGAGAACCCGTCCCATGTGTCCAAGCCAACTCTGACTTGAAGCCTTTGAAACCCCCACCCTTTCCTCTCTCCATGGTGTTCACGCGTGGGCGTGTGTGTGTGGGGTGTGTCCCCCCTTCTCCCTCCTCTCCCACCCACCATTCTCTCTCTCTCTCTCTCTCTCTCTCTCTCTCTCTCTCTCTCTCTCTCTCTCTCTCTCTCTCTCTCTCTCTCTCTCTCTCTCTCTGCGCTTCTCTCGGCCCTCTGTCCACCCTCTTCTCCCCAGTTTTCTTTCTTATTTCCCTCTCAAGTGCGGGAAAGGGGCCCCCCAGGAGGGGCAGACCTGGGGCCCGACTTGCTGGTCCAGGAGCTCCGTGTATCGGAGCCTGCCCTGGTGCAGCTCCTCCGTGAATGCCACCACTTGGTACCCCCGCTCCCCTGCATCCTCCCCCCTCCCTCAGGACCCCCCCACATACCACCCCACAACCCCCCCCACAGACACACATACAAACACACACACAGGCACATGCACATGCATGCACGCATGCAGTCGCACGCGCGCATACACAGACACACACGGCACAGGCACACACACACACACACACACACACACAGGCACAGGCACGTGCGCGCGCGCGCACACACACACACACACACACACAAACCCACGCATGCACGCACACACACCCACAACAACCCCCGCCCCCCCCCCCCCCCCCACACACACACAAACACGCACGAGCGCATTCCCAGGGAACTGCGCAGGGATGAAGAGAACGCTGAGCAGTACCAAACAGGAGAATGAAACCTTTTACACAAGGCAGGGTCACACCTAGGGCCGCACAGAACAACAGAACGAAGTCCTTTGCAGTAAGCAGAGCCAGAGGGGTGGAGGCCTCCTCCCAGACCTGCCCTAGGAGGACCTTCAGTCTTGCCACAGTAGCTTCCCACAAGGCTTCCACCTGCGCTTCCCAGATCACCTCCCCCCAGGGTCAGCCAGACTTGCAGACCAACCCCCTCTCCCATGAACAAATGGGCTCACATGACTTATGACTTCTCATGACTCAATGATGACTCAGGCCTCGCTCCCACGTGTGCCATCATGGACACATGTGCGGCTACCATGGACAAACGTAGCGTGATCATGGACACATGTGCCGGCATCATGGACACATGTGGTAGCCAGCCGCCTCATCACCCTGGAAGGGAAAAACAAAGAAAAAAGCCAAAAGTCACCTAAGCCAAAGCGAAAAGGTACAACCGCTTCTCGGGGTTTCTGCGGCTTGCCCCGGGCTCGAAACCCAGCTCCTGAATATGTGGTTTCTCAGAGGGAACCCTGTTCCTCTGAAAAAAAGCCAATTGGATAAATTAAAAAAAAAAAAAAACAAAAAAAATAAATGGAAAAACTCCTTCCAGTGCTTTCCAGGCACGTTTTGGACCTCAAGCCTGACATTGCCGATATCTTTGACCAGAAATGTAGAGCAGCGGCGGCGCCGGCGGCTGCTGCGGAGGTGATGACAACGACGACGGTCACGATGAGAGTATTAAGAATAAGAATAAGACTGAGGATAAGGCTGAGAATGAGAATGAGACTAAGAATAAGAATGAGAATGAGACTAAGAATAAGAATGAGAATGGGAATGGGAATTGGAATGGGGATGATGATGATGATGATGATGATGATAACAACAATTTGGTAAAACAGAGGCGTTTCAGCCGCAGAGGCAGGAGACAGGTTGGGGGACAGGGCGGTACCGCAGAGCCAGCAGAGAGGGAGGGGCAGGTGCGGCGAACCCGCTCCTCCAGCAGGAAGTTGCCCGCCACCTGGAGCAAGAAGGCCTGATAGGAGTCGGGCGAGGCGGCGGACCCCCGCCGCCCGAGCTGAGATCGCTGTTCAGCTGCATCTGCCGATTCCGCACATAGTAGTCCTGGAACTCCGCTAGCCGTCCCGCCTCCTCTTGTACCTGCACGCACCTGCACCATGCCCGAGCCCCCAGCATGTGACGCGCATTTGAGGATCCAAAATACAAAATACAGAGGCCGGCAGGCTGGAGGGTGCGGGTTCAATCTCTCTCTTTCTCTCTGTCTCTCTCTCTCTCTCTCTCTCTCTCTCTCTCTCTCTCTCTCTCTCTCTCTCTCTCTCACTCACTCACACACACACACACACACACACACACACACACACACACACACGAGCGCGCGCGCGCAGTGCATGTGTGTGTGTGTGTGTGTGTGTGTGTAGTGTGTCGGTGAGAAAGGGCAGAAAGCGAGGAGCGAAGTTTGTGTGTGTGTGTGTGTGTGAGTGTGTGTGTGTGTGTGTGTGTGTCTGTGTGTGTGTGTGTGTCTGTGTGTGTGTGTCTGTGTGTGTGTGTGTGTGTGAGAGAGAGAGGGGGGGGCGAGCGGGGTGAGAGAGAGAGAGGGGGTGAGAGAGAGAGAGAGAGAGAGAGAGAGAGAGAGAGAGAGAGAGAGAGAGAGAGAGAGAGAGAGAGAGAGAGAGAGAGAGTGGAAGGGACAGAGGGACAGAGGGAGTGCAACAGGGAGTGTGAGAGAGAGTCAGTAACATGCGCACACGCACGCACCACACACACACACACACACACACACACACACGCACACACACGCACGCACACACACACACACACCCACACAAAGAGAGGGAGAGGGGGGTAGGAAGGGAGGGAGGGAGGGAGGGAAGGGGGTACCGGAAGAGCAGTGCCATATCAATGCCCTCCAGGAGGTCGCCACTGGTGCAAGTCTGGGGTACTGCCAGCAAGGCAGCAGCTGCAGGGTGCATGCCAGGATCCAATCCCACATCCGGGGACACCCCTGCAAGCCCTCACTCATCCTACCTTTGTCTCAACCTCAGCAAGCCCTCACTCCCCCCTACTTCTGTCTCAACTCCTGCAAGCCCTCACTCCCCACTACTATTGTCTCAACCCCTGCAAGCCCTCACGCCCCCTACATCTGTCTCCGGGGGTAGCGGGAGGGGGAGGGAGGGCCCCACCAGGGGCGGATATGGCGAGGCAGCGGGCGACGGCATCCGCAGCCGCCTGCGGGTCGGGAAGGGAGGGCAGCGCGGCGGTCAAGCTGCGGCGGTGGCTGGCCACGGCCTCCTCCACACCTCTTTCGTAGGCCGCCTGCCACAGCGCCCGCGCTCCCACGCTGCGCGCTTCCGCCCGCACGCTCACCTGCAAAACCCCCCCCCGTGCCGCTGCCTTGAGAAATCTGAAGGACGAAAGGGCGTGTCTCTCCCAGTGGCCCCCCCCCCTTCCCCTCTCCTCAACTCAGCGCATCTCTTCCTACATTCTCTGCCCCCCGCCACACCCTTGTTGGAAGAGATGGTGGAAGAGATGGTGGAAGACGTGCCCGCATCTCGTGCTTCATCCCCCCCACCCCCCGGTACCTCGTCCTACATCCACCCCCACCCCTAGATCTTGTCCTACATTCTACCCTCCCCCCTTCCCCAATCTCTATCTACATTCTGTTCGCCCCCCTTCTCTCCCCACATTCTCCCCCGCCTCTTCCACCACTTCCAACGTCCCGTCCCTCGTATCTCTTCCAACGCTCTCTTTGCCCCCCCCCCTTCCCTGGGACCTTTCCCCACATTCGGTCCCCCACCCTCTCTCCATCTCTTCCTATGTTCTCCCCCCCCCCCCGGGGGCTCCATCTGTTCCCATACTTTATCCCTTATCCTCTGCCCACACTCCGCTTACGAAACGTCATCCTCGAGCTGCCTGCCGCACACACATGCCGTGGCTCCGTGCGGGACGCAACACTCTGACGCACACCCCTCTTCTCACAGCCCTCTGCTCGGCCCTTCTGGGCTCACTTCCCTCACCCTATCCCCCTTTTGGAGCCGTTTCGATTCATTCCAAATCGCAAAATTTGTGTGCAAGATTTGGCAGCCCACCATGGCAGTCTGAAGAAACTCATGCGGAAACTTATGCTAATGTCACCCCCGGGGGGGGGGGGGGAACTGCCATAGGGCCCCCGCGGGAGCCTGCCATGTGCCCGCCAGGGGACCGTATAGGTTCCCCAGGGGACTGTCATGCCTCCGCCCAGAAACTATCCTGTCCCTTCCCAATGGGGACTCTCACTTCCGGTCCAGATGGGACTGTCACGATCCCCCCCCTCCCCCCGAGGGCCTGTTATAGGCCCGCAGGGGACTGACACAATCCCCTGCTCCCCCGGGGAACTGTCACATCGCTGCCCAAGGCGTCTGTCAGCCCCCTCACCCCCAAGAAAGGGAGGCTGTCAGGGAGGCTTTTTCTGAAGGTGTCAACCTTTGCTGAAAAAAGGACCCCTCCCCCCCCTCGACATGCCACTCACGAGACAACGACATGCGATGTAGGAAGGGGCGCGGCCACACCAGCCAGGAATTGAAATCGGACATGCATGCTTGCTGGACTGCGTTTCTCAACTCGGAGATGCGGTCCTGCAGGAAGGGGCCGAGGCGGCCTAATCTGGCAACCAGGGTTTGCTCCTGCTGCAGTCCTTGCGCAGCGCTGCCGCCTTCCTGCTCCAAACCCCTGTCCCGGCCCCCACCTCCATGCACCACGTTAGCGGGAGCAATCACAACTTGGTCGAAGAGATCCGGGGTGTGGCCCGCACTGTGCAGGCGCCACCACAACTTCTGGCACCCAAAAGCAGGGTTCGATTCCCCGTCAACCCATTGCGTTTGTGACATATATCAAGTATTTAGCCCTTGCTGTTTTTTGGGGCATCTCTCCTTGGCCATCCTGTAACAGTGTGCTCGCAGGGTCAGACTACAAGGCAACATATCTTCAGCCAGATCTTCATGCCCCTCATCCCCCCTTGGCCGCCCCCACCCGTTCTCCCCTTCCCGACAGATAGCCCCCAAACCCTCCCACACAGATTTCACACGCAAAGACACACACACACACACGTGTGCGCGCACACATATGCACACACACCCCCCACCCCCCTCCACCCACCCACACACACGCACACACGCACGCGCGCCCACGCACGCGCTCCCACGCACGCATGCACATGCACGCATGCACACGCACGCACGCAGGCACGGCGTGAGCAGTGGCTAGTGAGGGGGGAAAAAGTGAGATGCGTACGACAGAGCAGGCAGCAGAATTGGGCGAGGCAGCAACAAGGGGGATTGCGGCGCTTTGGAAAGGGGGGACGTACGAGGCAACGGGCGGGAGAGTCTGCTGCAGTCGTGCCTCCATGCGCTTCAGTACTCTGAGGGCCTTGTAGTACTGCTGATTTGAGAGATGGGCGCCCGCCGTCCCGCACATCTCCATAACTTGGCTGGCCTGCGCCACTGCCTGCCCTCCCACTCCCAAGCGCCTCGCTTAAGCTCTCCAGTCTGCCCCGCCTGGCTGCTTGCCATACCCCACCCCCGCCCTCTCTCCCATTCCTCTCTTCCCAACCCCCTCTCTGTGTGTCTGTGTGTGTGGTTGCATGTTTGTGTGTGTGTGTGTGTGTGTGTGCGCGCGCGTGTGTTTGTCTGTGTGCCACTGTCTCTCCTCTCTCTCTCTCTCTCTCTCTCTCTCTCTCTCTCTCTCACACACACACACACACACACACACACACACACACACACACACACACACACACACACACACACACACACACACACACATGCGTGTGTGTGGGACAGAGGGGAGAGTTGGAGGAGGCGGGCATCTGGGAGGGGCGGGGCTGAACCTCACGAGTGGCCTGTATAGAATGCGTGACGCCCTCCATGTCGGCGTTTCGCTGCAGCCTCTCCAGCAAGTGGGAGCCTGCCTCTTCAACTCCCGAACTGCTCTCCACCAGCCGCTCCCTCACTTCCGCGGCGGTTGCGCGCATTTCCCCCACCTCCTCCAGGCTCTGCGCAATGTCGTCCGCATTGCTCCTGCGCATCACACACCCATCCAAGGTGTCAAATTGTGAAAAATACACCCACCCATCACACCCAAGTGTAAAGTTGTGAGGCTCGAGGGAGTGGGTCCACTTCAGTCCAGAGCGCCCGCATTCTAATGCCATCCAGATGTTCATTGTCTGAGCATTGATGTAGCTGTCCAGTGCCTGGAAACGACATGGTGGATGCACATGTGAGGGCGAGCACATGCACAGCCCCGCACACACACACACACACACACACACACACACACACACACACACATGCACGCTCGCACACACACACACACACACACACACACGCACGCACGCACGCGCATATGCACATGGACGCAACACAGGCATACGCATGCATATTCTCTCTCTCTCTCTCTCTCTCTCTCTCTCTCTCTCTCTCTCTCTCTCGCTTGCTCGTTTGTCTCGCTGACTCTGTGTGGGTGTGTGCACATTTTTGTATAATCGTGGATGGATGGATGTGTGTGTGTGTGTGTGTGTGTGTGTGTGTGTGTGTGCGTGTGTGTGTGTGTGTGTGCGCGCGCGCGCATGTGTGTGTGTGTGTGTGTGCCCGATTGCCATTGCGCCACTCAGGCATGCTTTGAACACACCCCACAAGGGGCTGCCGTGGCGGGCTCGACCTGCAAAGCTGAAGGATCTCTGCGCTGCGATCTAGTGCCAGCTGTCGCAGAGTGGCAATCAGAGCTTCCGCAATAGCTGCAGTAGGAGGTGGTGGGGGCCCTCCTCCCTCAATCTCTGACTCAGCAGGCCCACTGCCCGCCTCGCTGATCCTTGCCCTGAAGCTTTCACTGAGTTTCCGTGAGAAAGCTCGCCCTGCTGTGGCCGGAATGTGGATTCCCCCTCCCACCGCGGCTGGGCCCTCAAACACCAGCCGCACCTGTTCGAACCCCACGAGAGGTCATGAGACTCTTCAATGTGGATCCCTCCAGCGTCAAAGGTGGCACGTGCAGCGAGACAATGGCAGATAAATCTGGTGTGACCGCTGTTAGGTTACTATAGTCTATCCAAGGTTCATAACAAGGAAGGTAGGTGGAGTCTGGCGCAAGGAACAGGCAAAAAATATCACTGTACGGGCAGGGTGGACGCAGTTGCTTAGCGATGTATGTTCTCCCAGCGTCATGCCAATCCGTCACAGGTGCTCCGTATTGAATCGCCACGGGGGACATTCAGCAGTTGACATCATTGTCATCCTTACCAGCGGTATGATCTCCTCCTGATTGAGAGCATCTTCCACAAACTGCTTGAGAGTGCGTTCAGAGTTTGCCCTGGGTATCTCAGGCCCTCCCATTAATTCCAATCCTCTGTCAAAACCCCCCACGTAAGGCCTTGTGTCTAGCCTTGCATGCCGGGAGTAGCATCGTCCGCAAGCACGTCCTCAAGACATTAGCCTCCCGCATGGGCTAGAGTCAAGCCTGACGGGAAAGCATAAGACAACATCATGAAGTCATTAGCTTGCCAAAAAATGGCGGTCTGAAGTCATGTGGATCCTAAGACTACATGATCTGACGTATTAATACAGCCCGGTTTCGACCAAACAGGAATATAGCATTTATATACACTAACAATGAGAACTTGAGGACTGCAAAAGTTTAATAAAAAGCACGATGTGCTGTGTCGCATCGACAGACTCCACAGCCGAACTGCTACGCTTACTGCGCGAGTCACCAACCCTCGCAGGTGGACAAGCGTGCCAATAACAGAAGAAAAGAACTTTCTGAGTACACTAAGTTCTGATCCGGTCAGCAGTGCAGTCAGGGCAGACCTTGTTTTAAAACGGAGCTTGCCTGGATGATCTAGCTAGTTTGGGGCGCAAAAAAACGTCCCATGTGTCCCAAGGCCTAAGGTGTTAGTAAGGAGCAGACGTTACAAGACTGCCGCCAGACAACGATGAGACATACCGCCTCGTTCGGTAGTCTGGAGGATAATCAATTTCGCAGTCAGGAGCAATGTGGTTTCCGCCCTGGGTTCTCGCCATGACATGCTTCATTTAAAAGGACATTACATCCATGACAAGAAGTCTTGTCACAGCGTTACTCACGCAAGTCTGGCCTGCAAAACCCCACTTTGCGCTTACAGCCTACAAGCTTCCATATCAAGGTCCTACATGAGCAAGGCAAAACGTGGGTAGAAGCTAGGCCGACGAGACACAGCCCCTAGACATGACCAACGCTTGGATTCACACACACCAGTTGCACCAACAAGTGAAAGTTAACCATATTCCTCCATTTTGGGCCCCACAACTCGGCGGGGGGCCCTACGTCACCCCTCGAGGGTGCGTCCCCTCCCCTCTGCCCTTCCACATTCACATGGGCCAGGCTTTCAGCCCAGCCAAAACATTCAGAAATACCCCAAAACAATCACGGATTGCTTGTCAAGAATGCCGCAAAATGCTACCAAGTTGTCGGGCTCACGGTTTCATGTCGTACTTTGGGCATGCAAAATTTCGGACCGTCTCCGATGCTCTCCAAACTCTGCCCCTCTTCTCGTTATCGCCACCCACACCCCCAGTGGCATCCCTCGTGCAAAACGAAACCCCGTGGAAAGCCCTCTAAACGCCATTGCAAACAGAGCCCTTACCTCGCCGGGCTTCAAACGGCAAATCGCACCTGCAACTTCGGGGCGCTACTGTACCATCTTTGTCGCGCAGGGCCCACTAGATTTTCTTTATACTTCGGCAACTTGCAGACGCACCCATATCCCCCGTTCAGAGCGTTTATGTGACATTTGTGGCATAGCGGTGGGGATGAGCATCATTTTGTGTCTCATTGCCCCGCACTTGCTCAGGTTCGTGACCGCTATCCACATTTGTTCTCGTCCCCCTCGTGGTCACTACGTAACTGCATTTGGCAAGGGGATCCTGTTGCGGTTGTGTATTTTATATTCCAGGCCCGTCAAGTGTTTCAGCAGCGGTGACTTGGCCATTCTCCATTATCCAGTTATCAATATTGTTATCCGTGTTATAGCATAGTACTATTCCAACTCATTTCTCACATACCAACGTTGGTTTATCCGTCTGCATCTCATCATGCCCTCTGGGCTGGATTGATGTAATTCTTCTTCTTCTTGCAGTACGCCTCACCCGTGTACTGCCCATGGCCCTCTAATCCCCTGACTAAATGTCTTAAAATGCCGATTTCTGCAGCCCAGATTTGCGCCTGACAAGATTTATTGTCAAGGGTGATTATATGCTTTATTTGCTCTCCAAAATCTTGTTGACTTAGCTACGCCCACTGCCCCGCTGTAATGCTGTTTCTTAGATCTATCTACAGCCTATGATTGAGTTCCTAGGCATCACTGAAGCATTTCTGCTTCAGGCGTGACCTGCACTCCGAGCACTTTCTGCTTCAGGCTTGACCTTGTCTTTTCCTGTTCGGCTCTGCACCCGCTCTGGGATCATTATGCCTATCTTTTTGGTTCCCCCTTTCGGTCGTTACATGAGTTTGTTTGGCAACCTGACCTTCCGTCTGTGGTCAACTTCATCTCTGACTGTTTTCAGTTTCGGCCTCGTGTTATTGTCTTGGCCCTTTTCTGGCCCTCGCTCACTCCTGGGCTGTGTTTTGGGGCATTCTTGCCCTTTTCCCGTGCTACTCGTTCACTACTTGTTTCTTTGGGTTTGCAAATTGTGTCTGGTCTCGCCTGGTCTTGTTTCTAGGGAGTGTCACTGGTCTCTCTCTGTGTTTTGCCGCTCCCAGGCCTGTCTTTGGTTTTCCATCTCATCAGCCTTTTGGGCTGCAGCTGGGTTGATGTAATTCTTTCTCATGGACGTTTGCAGAAACATTTCTCTGGGAGCAGTGGGTGGACATTGTGATAATGCGGAGGGGAAAATATAATATAATATAAAACAAAACATTCAAAACAAAACAAAACAAAACAAAACAAAACAAAACAAAACAAAACAAAACAAAACAAAACAAAACAAAATAAAATGAAACCGCTCAAAACGCCCTACTGTGTAGGAGGAGCGTGCGATGCGGTTGCCTGCCTATTTCCCGGATTGCCCGCCCTTTTGCTGTTGCCCGCTGTTTTGGCCACGTGCCAAGTTCCTGCCCTCTCCTGTCTGTACCGCCTGCTTCCGATTCTTCTTCTTCCCCCTACGTCTGGCCTGTGCCCCTTTTCCACGCGTTCGTTTTCTGCCCGTTTTTCCCTGTTTCCACCGTGTGCCCCTTTCTTTGCCCCATCACCCCCCCTCCTCCCCGGAGTGACGGCACTGCCCTGACAGTCCGTGCACTCTGTACATGTGTGAGGGCGTTTAAATGTGGAGGGCGTTTGAGTGTGACGGTAGGCGGATTGCATGGAGCCAGGCCCCCCCCCCCCCCGCGCACAAGGGGCAAGGATGAGGGGGGGGGAGAGAGAGAGAGAGAGAGAGAGAGAGAGAGAGAGAGAGAGAGAGAGAGAGAGAGAGAGAGAGAGAGAGAGAGAGAGAGAGAGAGAGAGAGAGAGAGAGAGAGAGAGAGGGGGGGGGGGGAGAGGGGGGGAGGGGGGAGGGAAGAGACTGATACAAGCGTGCGTGGGGTATGGCTGGACCGGTCATCCTGGAGGTACGTCACCTGGAATAGCCCAACATGGAGTAGCCCAAGTATACTGCCAAAGACCCCTCAGCAAACCCTCTAGGGTTGGGCTCTGGGTCCGAGGTACTTCAGCCCGCGAGCACCCGCCACGTAAGCCGTCGGATGCCCTGTACACATGTGGTGTCGCTGAGTATTGAGACCGCTGGGTATTCGGATCCCGTATTAGGATGCCAAATAAGTGGCAATAATGCAGGTGAGCCAAGATGGGCTACCTGGGCTGCAAGGGCAGCCGCTTGACCATTATTTCGACGTCAATCTGGATACTGTTCGGTCTAGCTTAGCTTAGCATTACACCAACTTCACCCTTATCCTGGACGTGGGACCTTCATCTTCTACCGAGGGACGAGGAACCACCGTCACCAACTGCGGGCAGGACGACGAACCGCCGTCACCCACGTGGAATTGTTACACCTTTCTAATCTGGCAATGGCTTGATCGGGCCGGACCTCGACTATAAGAACCGCGAGCAATCACTCGGGGCGTCATAATTGCACTGGGATTGTCTTCGACACCTTTGGGGACCTGTGTTCGAACTGTACTGCTCTCATGGCTGCGAGTCTCGATGCGACCGCTAATTTGACTGATGAAGAGCCGGAACAACAGTCTAGTTCTAAATGCTTGTTGAAAGGAATCCAACTAAGCAAGTGTGCTTCACAGTTGGATGATGTCAAAACTTTCTTTGAAAAGATAGCTACGGAGTCTCTCACGGACACCGCGGTCGTCGATTTGTGGTACAATAATCGCCCTGCTTTTGACAACCAGTACATGGCAATTTTCAATGCCAAATTTATCATGGAAGATATAAAAGCAGCTGTTGACAGACGTGAGAGACTGACGAAATATCCTTTTGGGCAGAACGTGATCGGATATAAAATTGAGGTAACAGGCTTTCCCCTTTTCTTTCAGAACACACATGTCCTGGTGTTTGGTGTTTGTTCATTCTTGTTCCCATACCTGGTATGCTAGTCTACGTGGAGGCTAGCAGTACATGATTTCGCGCGTGTGTACTTCGGACGTCCTAGGTTGAAGTGAGGCTTTCAACAGTCGCCTCAGGAAGGTTCGCGGTCTTACTAAAGCTGAGAGGATTGATGAAGCATGATATTAATTTTTATTTTCAAGTACCGCGCGGAGGTTCTGAGTGGAACAAGTGGGGAATGTCTGTGACAACAGGACGGAGATTTGAGGATTGTGCGAGGACCATCGGTCAAGAAAGGCAAGGCCTTATCTCGCAAGGACAAGAGGCGCTTCCATAAGGAGAGGAAGCGTATGGCAGGAAGCATTTGATCTGGAAGACTAACCTGAGCCTAGGCTCAGGTTAGTCTTCCAGATCAAAGGCTTCCTCAGTAGCTATCAGTAGCTATATATAGCACTTAATTCGAATTCGCCTTAGGAATTCCTAAGGCCTTGTGTGCCAAGTCAAATTTTAAGCTTCATTCTAAATAGCCATAGGCGCCTATGGCTATTTAGAATGAAGCTTAAAATTTGACTTGGCACACAAGGCCTTAGGAATTCCTAAGGCGAATTCAAATTAAGTGCTATGTATAGCTATGGCTTGTCGCATGGAGACACTGCAGTATTGAGTGTCATTATCTGTTTCAAGCACTTGAGTGTCATTATCTGTTTCAAGCAGTACTGAACACTCAAGTGCTCTTGAAGCACTGAACAATCCATGAATCAAGTTCTGCTGCTCGTTTGGTTCATTGATCAAGTGCTGCTGCTCCTTTGGTTTGATTTAAGCATTGACTTTGCCCCACCTTGAAAGTGACACAATGGCATTAGTCTTTTGCGAGTGTACATAAATATGATTTTTGCTAGATACAGCAACAAGGAATATAGACAAGTAGTATTTGAATACCATTTTAAAATTTGGATTGAGAAGCAAGTATTTGAAGCAATTTCTGAGGTACCGGTACAGTTCAGTTAGAGGATTGTACCATGTAGCTACAAATCAATCCACCTGGTCTTCTAAAAGAAGATCAATGCAACTTTCGCTCAGGACACTGTCATGACAAGTGTGAGAGAAGTGTCACACAAGACCTCGGATCCGGACATCTTCTCCAATTTCCAAACACATCGTAACACGTTATATTCTTTCTTAATTGAGAAAGAATGACAGACGCAGTCCCTTTGACCCCATATTTTAAAAGTAAAAATCCAGCATTATTGACTGTAAGAACAGTGGGTCCTTGTACCTCGAGCTCGTTGTATGGTCAAGGGAGTACCCCGTGTACCAGATTCATACAATCATACATATTTGCCTTCACCGCATACGGCTATTTTTGGCATTCCGCCTGTGTTGATAAGCGAGTGCCATTGGTAAATGTAAGGACTATTCATCCGAGATCTCAACTTGGTCTGCTTGCTCGCTCTCAAAACCTCTTCCGCTTTGCATGTCCTGACACTGTCTGACAACAGCGCAATGATGCCCTCTAGCATTCGTGTCCACATCATCACCTAAGTGTACTGTTCCCACCACCCAAGTCATACTGCAAAAATGCCACTATTGTACCAATCTCTGAAACAAGCTGCAGCAAGTTTGCCCTCATGAGCGACACTTACAAGGGAATGTCTGTGATTACCCCCTATTTCTCGACATGACCATGACGACACTAGCTAGTGTCCATCATGTCGCCCTGCGCAGCCTGCATGCAATCTTTAAGTGTGCGCTACTTTTAAAATGGCGGGCTGCATTCTTTAGGTTTGCCATCGCTGACAACTGCTACACATCACGACAACCCAACAACATTTCCATCGATGCCAAAAGGACCTTCTCAAAAGTTTAGAATTGTACATGCATATAAATGGAGGTCTTTCCTCATCCCCGTTAAACTCCCTAAGCGCGCCCAAATGTACGACCTTCAAAGCGTGGGTGTCCTCCACTTTGCACCCTCGCTTCTTCTCACCTTGTACGAACAGCCTTCCCAGGCAGCAACCGTAACTGCAACTCAAAGATTGCTCGCACAACACCCTCATTTGAGGGCCCACACGCACCCCACGACCTATAGGTAGCTAGCTAGCTACCAGCGACAAGCGGCACGGGGTCAGCGAATGCCATCACTCACCGAGCCTCGAACTTGCTTGTAAGGCCAGTAACAGGGGGGAGAGACAAGTCTCTGCCACTGCAAAAGAAGTAGGAACCATCGTGGCCCCTTTACGGCGCTGATCAGCCGGCCTGCCCTGACTTTCCCACTCTCTCCCTCCCGAACCCACCCCCGGGGGGGGGGGGTGCCCCTCCTCCCCGTGCTTGCTCCACCTCTCCCTCTCCCCCCCCCCTAACCCCATGCCTTAGGCGGCACATGTGGTGACGGGAAGGGGGGGCATGCACATGGGAGAAACGGTGAGAGTTGTGGCGCACCACTTGTGGGAGTGACAGAAACGAGGATACAACCACACACACAGTCACCCACACACACACGCACCCACCCCACCCCACCCCCCTCCCCCACACCCACACACACGCGCACACACGCACACGCACACGCAGAGGGAGGGTGGGGGGGGGGTGGGAGGAGTGAAGCGCGTGCACATGTGCGCACGTGCGAGATGGAGCAGTTGGTTCATGCGTATGTAGCAAAACCATCCACAGCCCCTCATGACCCCCAAAAGAAACCCCGACCATTCCTTGTGGCCTGCCAAGCCCAGTACTGAACTAGTCAGCGAAGGCGGGGAACAGATACAAAAGACGGAAACCAGAACACCACCTGAAGTGAACAGCCTCCCCTCAACAAGAGACGTGGAACTCTTTCCCCCCCCCCCCGGGGGGAGGGGTGCTGAACGTAGGTCTGGAACCCATGTGCCATTCTCTTTCTGGGTTTTGGGGGTTTTCTATACTGGTCAAACTGCCGGCAGTAGCGGGGTGGGAGTTTTGGGCTCTCGCCCCCCTCTTCCTTTTTCTTAAACAAGAGACGTAGCCTCCTCCACACGTCAGTGCTCGCACAGTTTCCCTCTTCTGGGGACGCAAACGGCCATGTCGCAAATCCCCGAACAGAAAAGTGAGCCCACGTAACTTCTCATTCCATTCCCTCCGCTCACCGCTGCCCAGTGACGCATCCTGGAGTCTCCCCGATGAAGAAATACGCCTCGGGCTGTACACAAGCCATAAAGAATGCTGAGGCCTCCCCCTTCGCCCCCCGCTCAAGAAATACCCATCGGGCTCGCTACAAGTCATCGGGCATCCTCGAGTCCCGTCCCCTTTCCTCCCTGCATAAGGAATACCCCTCAGGCTCTCTACAAATCTACAGGCCATAGGGAATGCTGGAGGCCTCCCACTTCCCCTGCGCTCTGGAAATACCCATCGGGGCTCGCTACAAGTCATCGGGCATCCGGGAGTCCTTGGCACGCTGCTCGGCCAGCCACATCCGCGCGATCTCGGCGCTGATGTTCAGAAACACGGGGCGGGACAGGTAGGGGTAGTCCCCCAGAAAGACGCCCATCTCGGGTAGATACACCTCCTTCAGGGCCTGCACGCCGCAACCACCTCCATTCACCTTTCCTCGCCTCGCCTCGCCTTGCCTTGCTTCCTGGCAAAGCAGGGGGGGCCAAGGGACCGAGGGAGCCGAGGAGGCCAAGGGAGCGCTTGCTTCCCGGGGGCCAAGCCAAGGGGCCTGAGGGAGCCAAGGAGGGCGAGCGATGCACGCCCTCCCTTGCCGTACTTCACCCCGGCATCTTTTTAAATTGCTTTAACTTCAGTTGCCTCGGGTTGCCTGCCCTCAGCTTGTTTGACCTAGGGTTGCTTGAGCTTGGGTTTGCTTGGCCATCGGCTTGTTTTACATGTTGGGTGCTTGACCTTGGGTTGCCTTACTTCTGAACGGCTTGAACTCAGGTTGCTCCACATTCGGTTGCTTGACCTGAAAATGCTTGAACCCAGGTTGCTCAACATAGGGTTGCTTGACATGAAAATGCTTGACATAGGGTTGCTTGACCTGAAAATGCTTGAACCCAGGTTGCTCAACATAGGGTTGCTTGACCTGAAATGCTTGACATAGGGTTGCTTGACCTGAAAATGCTTGACATAGGTTTGCTCAACATAGGGTTGCTTGACCTGAAATGCTTGACATAGGGTTGCTTGACCTGAAAATGCTTGAACCCAGGTTGCTCAACAGAGGGTTGCTTGACCTGAAAATGCTTGACATAGGGTTGTTTAAAATAGGGTTGCTTGACCTGAAAATGCTTGCACCGAGGTTGCTCAACATAGGGTTGCTTGACCGGAAAATGCTTGACATAGGGTTGCTAAGCCTTGGCATGTTTGACCTCAGGTTGCTTGACCTTCCATTCGTTGACATAGGGTAGCCTGGCATTCGTTGACATAGGGTAGCCTGGCATTCGTTGACATAGGGTTGCTAAACCTTGGCATGTTTGACCTCAGGTTGCTTGACCTTCCATTCCTTGACCAAGGGTAGCCTGACCTTGGCCGCTTCAGTCGGGGTGCACGACCCTAAACGCAATTCAAACAAAGGGAACCCTACCGGCAGAACAAATACAGAGCAAAAAAATGAGCAAAGAGAGGCCTCCAGCTCCCCCAGCTCCCTACTCCCTCCCTCCCTCCCTCCCTCAAATCATAGCGGGGGACAAGCACCTTGAAGCGTTCAAAGGATCGGCTCTCTGAGAGCACCAGCAGCTCCGCCGGCTCCCCATTCCGGATCATGTCATACCTACAAAGTCAACCAAACCCAACCCAGTCAATCGCTAGAAACTCTCCATGCCCTTGTCATGCCTAGATTTTACGTGTACTTCACAGCCTGCTCATACTGACCCTGCCAAACTTCCCTCCCTGCGCAGTCCTCCGGATTACTCATTCTCCCTTCCTCACTCTTTCACACACGCGCGCGCGCAAACGCGCGAACACACACACACAGCTCCCCCCCCCCTCTCTCTCTCAAACACTCACTCACACATACACACACACACACACACACACACACACACACACAGACACACACACACAGACACGCACGCACGCACGCATACCCACGCACGCACGCACACACACACACAGACACAGACACACACACTCACACACACACGCACACGCACACGCACTCTCTCTCTCTCTCTCTCTCACACACACACACACACACACACACACACACACACACACACACACACACACACTCTGCCTCCCATACTCTGCCTCCCATTCTCTCGCTCTCTCTCTCTCTCTCTCTCTCTCTCTCTCTCTCTCTCTCTCTCTCTCTCTCTCTCTCTCTCTCTCCTCTCTCTCTCTCTCTCTCACCCTCTCCCCCCCCTCTTTCTCTCTCTCACTCACACACACACACACACGCACACACACGCACACGCACACACACACACACACACACACACACACACCACACACACACACACCCACACACACACACACACCGCGTGATGCGCAGAAAGGCATGGTCCCCTTCCCCTCCCCTCCACGCTCTCATAGCTGCCACCATTCCGGACTTAAAACCAACCCAAACCCCCCCCCCCCCCCAGCCATTCGGGATGCACACACGTGCGCTCGCGGGGAATACTCAGCCGAGCACGTACCTGCGGTTGTAGGGGACCATGAGCTGGGTCCGAGCCCCGGAGGCATCTCCCACCACAAGGCGCAACCGTGTGGTAGCGGAGGCGGCCCAGTCCCTCCCGCCCGTCTGCGTCAAGGGGGCTCGCGGCCGGAAAATTTCCGCCTCCAAGACCTCGGCTCTCCAGAAACCCACGTACCTGCCCCGCTCCGCCCCGCCCTACCATCTGTGTTACACCTGCACTAGTAATCCATCTTGCCCCCTCAAACCCCGAGTCCCCCCCTCCTCTGGCATTATTTTAAGTGTTCAAAATGTACACTTGCACTAGTTATTAATCTTGCCGCCAGAAACCCGTGTACCTTGCCCCCCCCCCCCCCCCGGGGCGCCATACCACTTATTTTAAAATGCTTCGAGATGTAAATTTGCACTAGTGATTGATCTTGTAGCAAGAGAGCCACTGACCTCGCCTTGCCCTACCATTTCTCTTTCACTGCTTAAAAATTTAGGTTCTGGAATCCTAATTGCTGACCAAAAAGTACATCGCATCAGCCGCTTCTGATGTGGGAAGGAGCCACGAGTTATGGGTCTATCAGGGCTTCAGAGCATAAGCCAGCACCAACCCGGATCCTAAATTTCTTGAAAATTCTAGAACCTCCATGATAGCCGGCCTGCTCTAACTCATGCACCCTGCAGCATGAGCAAAGACATGCGACCTCGCCGTATACGGGCCACATGAGGACAGACAACATGAGGAGCCTCACACCTTGCAACATGAGCAAAGACATGCGACCTCGCCGTACACGGGTCACATGAGGAAAGACAACATGAGCAACCTCACACCTTGCAACATGAGCAAAGACCTCGTCATGCACGGGCCACTCCAAGAGAGCTCAAAGCAGGACAAGCTTGCCAAGATTGGACATGTGTCTGACATTTAGAAGGAAAAGTGCAATATTTGTTCTCCCCGATTTGAGGTGGTGCAGCTGCGGAGAGCTTGGGGCACCACGGTACCTACAGGGAGCAGGGGCCGAGGCGGGACGCCGGGGCCCCTGGATTGCTGTGGCACGGTTATGACTCAAACTCGCCCCATCAGCAGCCACTGGGCCGCCTCAGGCGTGATCTTAAGACCCGTGCATGCCTAACAAGCCTAAGATTGGCCCCGCGGGACAGCTAAACAAGCCGAAGATTGGCCCTGCAGGACAGCCAAACACGGCCCATGCGAAGAATCCAGAGGGGATAAACACAAAAGAGAAACCAAATCAGGAAAAAGGGCCTCGCACGAAATGGATTTCGAGATATCTTCTCAGGATGGATTTCAAAGATCCCCCACCCCCCTCCCCGGACACACACACACACACACACACACACACACACACACACACACACACACAGAGAGAGAGAGAGAGAGAGAGAGAGAGAGAGAGAGAGGAGAGAGAGAGAGAGAGAGAGAGAGAGAGAGAGAGAGAGAGAGAGAGAGAGAGAGAGAGAGAGAGAGAGAGAGAAGAGAGGAGAGAGGAGAGAGGAGAGAGGAGAGAGGAGAGCTCACATCTCCTCATTGAGCGCACGTGCAGGAAGCATGGCGAGATCGGCATACATGACCGTTTGAGGGCTCACACTCCTTAGTGACGACTCACCAGGATGGGCAAGGGGATGGCGGGAGGGCCAGAAAGAAAAAGGGGTGACCTTGCAGACGCGCGCACGGAGCGGTTGCGGTTGGCTGCTCGCAACAAAGGCCACCAGATGGGGAAGGTCAGAGTCGCAGCTGTGGCTGCTGGGACCTTGAACAACAAGGCCGTTGCCAGTATGCTGATCCCGATGTTCTGCACCAGGACGGTCACATCCGACAAGAAAAACCGCACCTGGTCCGAGCTTGGGGTGATTGACAGTACTTGCTCCTGTGCGCGGCCAAGCCTTTTCACGACATCGGTAGCGGTGAAAGACATAATGGGAACCAAAAAAGAATGGCATTGGGAAAAAACTGCCCCTTCAACCTCATACGCTGGGAGGGAATCGAACCTCTGTGCACAGGATGCTGTCCGGTGCTTATTTCACAAGGGCGTACAACAGAGGCCCAGGAGCCTGATTACGCCGACAAGAATGAACAACGGCCAGGTAGCTTTGAAAGGAGCAAACGGGGTCTGTAGGGATCCACATTGGGAACTGTTCTCTATCTCATGACAAGATATGACCGATGCGGCCTATGCGGTGGTCCCCTGTGTAATACCATTGGCCCAGATTAAAAACGGCACCCACTCCCCCATCAGCCTAAACATATCCTCAGCTTGCCCAAAGAGATTTTCTCCCGAGCCCACCTGGCATGGGCATGCAATGACCAACAGCGAAGAAAGCCTGATGTATCGGACAGGGGCGAAAGGCATCCAGCACCATTCACTTTGCCCCAACACAGAGTCCCGCTAGTAGCCCAAGGGGCCCAATGACCCACACAGGGAAAACCGCAGATGACCTCGCAGCCGAGTAACTAACAGGCGGTACGAAGGTACAAGAGTAGCCCACCACTTCTAGAGGCAGGAGCAACGTGATGTCGGGCCAAACGGCGTCAGACGCAGGGTCAGGGTCCTCCCAATCCTCATACACAGCAGCGGGGGGAGGAATTTCGCGTATTGGGGGAGGCGGTCCCACCCCACCCTGCAGCGGTATCCCCCGTCCCGCTTCGGAGTTGAGGCCCCCTCCCACCTCCCTGCCTGCCAAAGGTCCATCTGTCCAGGCGTTCCCACCTGCCCTCCCAACCCCGCTTTTTTCAATTCCGGTTCCCTGGGCTGTCTCTCTCTCTCTCTCTGTGTGTGTGTGTGTGTGTGTGTGGGGGGGGGGCGGGGGTTGTGTGTGTGTGTGGGGGGGGGGTTGTGTGTGTGTGTGTGTGTCTGTGTCTGTGTGTGTGTGTGCACGCCTGTCCTGTTCAGTACATTGTACATCAGCTTGCGCCCTCACCTGTGCCTGAGATACACACTCTCTCTCAATGCTCTCTAACCTCTTACCTATTCAGTGCATGGAAAGTCAACCCCAGGACTCCCAGAATGGGACCATGTATGTGCGCACAGCCCCACCTGACCCCACTCTACCTCCCCGCCCGCACGCACGTACACATACACACACACACACACACACACACACACACACTCACAAACTCACACGCGTACCCACACACACCCGTTTGGAGCTCAACATGGATGAGTCCTTGGCCGAGCAGGAGAGATCCAGCAAGCGTGCCTGCATGTTATACTGCCGATATATAGTCCCGGCTATTCCCTGATCACCCCAGAACATCGGAACTTGGGAGATGTAAGGCCCAGCTAAACCTCAGACCTCCCAGACGCGCATTTTTCAAGCGCACTCAAGGGACCCCGAAACCCATTTCAAAGTCTGTGAGAGCCACAGGAGGGCGCAGGCACAAAAGATGGACTGTCCAAATACCAACCTCATCCTTTATGCTTCCTATTGGGAAGCTGAATGCTGCAGTGCACAAAGGTGAACCGTCCCCCAACGCACAACGAGACTCTGGCAACTCTCGGCTGCAACTAACTTCAGACAGGGCACACCTGTGGGCTGCCAGGTGCCAGGTCCCCAATCGCTTTCGATCTCCGCCCTGACGCGTTGCCAGTCCTCCATTGAGAATCCCTCCGGAGGTTGGCCACTGCCATACCCCTGTGTTTCGGGTTCTGGCAAGCCCCAGAATGTGTCTGTGGGCCTTTCTGCTCCACTCTTTCCTCTGGGTTGCCCATTGCTGGGACCTGCCGTGTCAGCACGGTTCCTGCGCTCTGCTTGGGCGTCGTCAAAATAGACATCCAGATCCTCCAATGGCCATGATTCGAGACCGTC
>KV908525.1:265224-305224 GCA_002005505.1 Botryococcus braunii
CAGTGCCGGGAGTGTCTATCACATATCAGCTGTAGACACATTTTGGAAGTGAATGGGGCCTGTGGGTGGCATGTCCAGTTCGTAGTGCAAGGCGGGGACTTCACTCGAGGAGACGGCACAGGAGGGGCCAGCATCTATGGACGCCCCTTCGCCGATGAGAACTTTGTATTAAAGCATGATGCTCCAGGCTTGCTCAGCATGGCCAACTCGGGCGTGAACACAAACGAGAGCCAGTTCTTCATCACCTTGGTGCGAAAACATCTGGGAAGAAAGGAAGGGAGGGGGGGAGAAGTTAGGAAGAGAGGGTGAGCCAGAAAGAGAGAGGGGGAGGGGCCAAATAAACGGGTTTGCAAGACAGCAATCTGCAAGGCGTGGGGGAGAGACTGGAGGGTGGCATGATAGCAGTCGCAACTATGGTAAGCGTGAATGCATTTAAACGTTCTTATATTGCAGAAAGCAATCCAGCAGGGTGGGCAGCAGAGTGTCTCGGCAGTGTGCTAGTGTGGCTTTGCAATTGATTAGTTGGTCTGACCATAGCGATTAAGCCCAGCAGAGAAATGCATGTTAACAACCGTTTCTAGACCTAAGCAAGTGCATCTCTGTGACAAAGTAAGTCGCAACGAGCGAGTAAGCCTCTACAGAGCCACAAGACTGGTTTGTCCCTGGGATGCTGGTCCCTGCTGGGTCCGTGTGTATGTGCATGTTTTGAAGCTTGTGGGCAGCAGCGCAGCCTTGACAGCTGAGGAAGGATGCCTTACAACGTCTTGCTTTGCAGCCAACTCTATTTTGTTGAATTGTCGTTGGGTGGTAGTAGGGTGTGTGTGTGTGTGTGTGTGTGTGTGTGTGTGTGTGTGGTGTGTGTGTGTGTGTGTGTGTGTGTGTGTGTGTGTGTGTGTGTGTGTGTGTGTGTGTGTGTGTGTGTGTGTGTGTGTGTCTGTTGAGGGGGGGGGGATAATATGACTACAAGGGAGAGGGAGACACAAAGAGGAGGAAAAGCAAATTAGGGAGAGGTTAAAGGGAGCGATGGGGAGAAGGGATGTGGGAGTGTGAAAGTGGGGGTAGGGGGGCAGAGAGAAGATGGGTGGGGCATGGGAAAAATAAATCGGAGAGGAGGCATGGGAATTGTGCAAGAAAGGGAGAGGCAGTGCAGGACAGTGAGGGGAGACAGAGCCCGGTGAAGGGCTATACAGCCAATGTGGGAGCCAAAAGAGGATGCATTGCGAGGGACGAGGCTTGAGGGGTTTTATGTGGCCATCGGTGTCTGGATGTGTAGAGATCGTTTCCCTGTTCCTGTACGTGCTGTGAGTGCTGTGACATCCCGTACGTGCTGTGAGGCCACGGCAGGGGAGATGAGAAGGAAAAAAGAGCCCAAGACATGAACAGGCAGGATAGACTAGTGGAACTAATCGGAGGGGGCGTGTGGGGTGGGGTGCTAGGCAGCATTTCCCCATTTGGACGGTCACCACGTTGTGAGTTCCTGCCTTCTCCTTCCAGTCTGTCACTAGATCCCAATCCGCTTTTTACAGTCTCTCTCTCTCTCTCTCTCTCTCTCTCTCTCTCTCTCTCTCTCTCTCTCTCTCTCTCTCTCTCTCTCTCTCTCTCTCTCTCTCTCTCTCTTCCCCCCCCTCCCCCCCCCCCTCTCTCTCTCTCGCTCTCTCTCTCTCTCTCTCTCTCACTCTCTCTCTCCCCCTCCCCCCCACCCCATCCCCTCTCTTTGTCTCCCTCCGTCCCTCTCTCCCTCCTCTCCCTTTAGCCCCCCCCCTAACAACACACACCCACACACACAGCACACCCACCCACGGACACACACACTCACTTTCTCTCGTCCACGGGACAAGACACAGGCAGAGGGGAAAGAAGTATCTGAGGAGTTATGACATTCATCTACATAACAGAAATTGCTGCAAGCAATCAGACAGAATCGTGCAAATTGAGAGGGATCCCATGTGGGTGGTGTCCTCTCCCCATGCCCCTTCCCTGGGGGGAGGGCGGGGAACCCCGAGAGTCCATCGAGTGTGCCTGTCTGTCTATGACCTCACCTCTCTCCCTCCTGCCTTGTTTGTGCGCGCGGTGCATGCATGTCAGTTTTCACATTTTTGTTGCAGGAGCGCGCACGCGCGTGTGCGTGTGTGTGTGTGTGTGTGTGTGTGTGTGTGTGTGTGTCTGTGTGTGTGTGTGTGTGTGTGTGTGTGTGTCTGTGACTGTGTCTGTGTCTGTGTCTGTGTCTGTGTGTGTGGGTGGGGTTTCCTCCCTCTCAAGCCCTCGGCCTCCCCCCCCCCGCCCGCGGGCGGCCCCTGTGGCTAGATGAGCAAGCATCACTGAGACCTAGGAACATGAAAGTCCATTGCGTTATGTGGGGAAGGGTTTGTCATTGTAACAGTGCGCCGGTGTACGTCGCGACCGGGGCACACTTCTTGCGGGGGGCCATACACTCCGAACAATACTTTTCCTCAGGGTTAAACCACAAAAGGAGATGGGGCTGCAGGTCTTTGGCCACGTCAAGAGTGGCTTTGACATTGTAAAAGCCATGGAAGGCTACGGATCTCAGGGCGGAACCCCAACTGCCAACATCACAGTCATGGTACGAATCCCAGTTCAGCCATCGGTGTGAACTAGATCGCATATTTTCCGAGCTCATTCTATGTGCCTGCCGGCCCATTGCTTGGATGTCGGGTCAGCTTCATGTCACGTGCAATGTACAGGATATGTGCTTCCTCATTATGTGCTTCCTTATTTTTGGAACTTATGGTGTCTGTCCCAGTGCCACTGGGATAGGCACCCACCTTTTTTTTTCCTTCGTCGGTGCGCAAACTAAAGCAGGGCAAAGCCGCTAGATGGCTGATCGGAGCCTAGTCAGTCAGGAACGTTGGCTGGCCTGAAACTGGGAACTCCGACGAGGTCAAATTTGTGTGGCTTTTTTGGCACAAATTCCTTCACAGGAGGATTTTTGCTTTTTGTAGGAAACTGTTCAGCTTCCCACTCCCTGACAACACATGGGTTGTTGAGTTATTGGTAGGAATCTGGGAAGCTTCCCACTCCCTGACAACACATGGGTTGTTGAGTTATTGGTAGGAATCTGGGAAGCTTCCCACTCCCTGACAACACATGGGTTGTTGAGTTATTGGTAGGAATCTGGAAAGCTTCCCACTCCCTGACAACACAGAAGGTGTTACTCTTTTATAGGAAACTAGGCCGCTTCCATCTGTCTGACAAGACAGGAGGTGTTGCTGTTCGTAGGAAACTGGGCAGCTTCCCACTGCCTGACTCCTTTTGAGGCAAGGCGCCAGCAGTGGTCTCTGGAGGGAGCTAGTGGCGGGATCGGCAAAACACATCTTCGAAGCAGGCGCAGCAAGGCGGGACATTCAAGGCGGTGGAGCAAGGCAGGACTGTAAAGGAGGGGCTGCAGTGGTACCATCGGGTTCGAATCGTCGGGGGAAGTGCCTAGATTCAATGCAGCATCTGGCACAGAGTATTCCCACTACTTCAAGCACCTGATCAGTAACATAAGACGCTCCACACAAAAGAAAGGGCAATCGCACACTCTTGCACCCTCATCTGTCGCTGGGGCTCGAGCCGCCGCGTCCGCATGACCACACCACCTCTACAATGCCCCACAGTGCAGTTTGTGTCAGTGTCAGTGTCCATATCTCGATCGATTTCTCCTGGCTTTGTTGACGACGGCATAGCATCTCAGGCATTATTCCTGTTGGTTTTGTGTGCGTGGATTGCGCAACTGGCCAAACCTGGAATCGCATCTCTGTGGAGTGAAAATGGACGGAGAGGATTGTACCAATGCAGGTAGAGCGTCTTTTAAAGGAAGGATGGAAGGAAATACTAAGTCCATAACCCGCCATGACGGCTGAAGGGATGATTGTAAGGACGGCTGTAATAGCGAAACATGGAACATAGTGAGCGTTACTACCATTTGGCCAGAATAGTAATACTACTAATCAAAAGAATACCGCACCGTCGCTAATTATTGGGCATCTAAATAATTTTGGGCACCCAAAAGGACCCGTTGGTTTCCCCTATCCTGCGGAAATTTGGAATATTTTTAATGTTGGGCGCCCATTTTTGAAACATTTGTGCCCAATAATTAGCAACGGTACGGTACCTGTTACTAGACAGCCTACTGGATGCAAACAGGCAGCACGTGTTATGATGATGTGTGTCCATGGGCATGGCCCCTGGCTTCTGGGACTCGGGCATACAGCGCTGAATTGGTCGAATTTATGGTGTTTATCCCGGTGCCGCTGGGATAAACACCCACACCTTTTTCTAATGCATGGTTCGCAGTTACCTAACAGGATATGCTTCAGTTTCTAAGTAAATGGGAGTGAAAAAAACCTTGTTGCTGGGCCTCTCACGTTGTGTTCAAGGTTTTCTGTTTACGCCTTCTGCTGTAAGTGGATATGGTCAGACTCATCAACAAGCGCTGCGTCTCCTCTCTGCCAGTGATTTCTCTCCATAGCATCAGTCTCAAATCGATGTTCTCTCTCCATGACATCAATTTATAAATCGCTGTTTTGTCTCCATAATGTCAGTTCATAAATCGCAGTTTTCTCTCCACAACTGATATAGTTATAACATCACTTCCGACCAGTCTTACAAATCCTGTCCCACACCAGGGCTGGGTAGTTACAACTCTAAACCGAGCTAGATCGGTATAATATAAGCATTTACAAGTCAGCATTATCGCGATCGGGTTTCGCCAGCGCTCACTCTACTCATGTCACATGAGTCATCTGGCCATATGAGTCATGTGGCAATCATTCCACACATTCCATTATGTGGCGTTGTTTGCAGTCCAGCTGTCAGCTGGACGAAGCCCGGCAAACAGGGGCCAGCACATCCCAAAAGGACGGATACTTCACGGCTCCATGATGTGTGGTCAGGTGGGGTGTTTGATCTTATATGAGTCTTCAAGACTCCCATTCCACCACAACTATCTGATGCTGGAGTCTTCAAGGCCACCACAAGCATGCATACATTACCACCTCAAGTATGCATACAATACCACCTCAAGTCTGCATACATTACCACCACAAGTATCACATTGTATCGTTGCCACCACAAAGTTTGTAGAGCGGATCAAGTCTTCAAGACCCCGACAGGCCACCATATGTAGATGGTGGTTGAGTCTTCAAGACCCCCAAAGTCCACCATTACTATCTGGTGGTCAAGGCTTCGAACTCCCACGATACCTCAGTTGCAAGATGGGTAGACTCTTCGAGACTCCCCCACCCCCCCCCCCCCCAAAAAAAACTCACACACCCATTTGCCACCCTATTGGGCGTTGAATGATGCTTCTTATCCCCAGGCCCCTTCCGTTTGCAGCCATGGATGCCCCCTCCAGCACAACAAAATGGGAACCGTTCAGACACCTAAACACTCCATCCGCAACTCTGGCCGCCAATGGCCCGCAGACTTCCCCGCCAGCACCAGCACGCTGCAAAGTGGGCGGGCCTGCCAAGAACTGCAGCAAGCAGGAGGATGCCCTTAAAAAGGGGGGAATCCCCCCCCCCCCCCCAAAAAAAAAAACAAAAACCAAAGAACCAAAAAAAAAAAAAAAGGGAGCAGGTCAAGCCGCGGAGTCGAACCGCTGCCCGTCTCAAGTCTGCAGCTTGCGTCGGCGGGAAGACTGGGCCTCTGTGACTGCGTCTGAGGTGGCGGGGAGGCTCTGCTCACTGCCAGGCTCCGCACTGGCTTTAGGGGCGCGCGCCGATGGGTTTTTGCGCTTCTTACCCCCTTGAGGCGCATCGGATAGGGCTCCCTGAGAGGATCCCTTCCTCTTGGGTCCAGATCCCGCCCGTCGCCGCTCCGAGCGCGTCCCCGACGGATTGTCCTGCTGAATCAGTTGACACCCCCCGCCTCTTCAGACCCGCCAAGTATGCTTTCTTGTCTGTGCTAGAACCACAAGCTTGCAGTATAAGAGAAAGGGGGAGACTTACCCCTGAGCACCGGCCCCCCTAATCCTCCACCCACCACACACGTCCGCACGCACACATGCGTATCTGCAAGGGCACGCACGGCACACAAGTTTGCACACGCACACGCACACACACACACACACACACACACACACACACACACACACACACACACACACACACACACACACACACACACAGACAGGCAGACAGATACAACACGCAAAGCGAAGTCACAGCCGTGGTTTCCAAGTGCCAACCCCTCTCTTTGCTGCAGCACAGGCTAGGTGGCTCTGCAGCAAAGGCTAGAGGCTCTGCAGCAGAGAGTGAGAGTGAGAGAGAGAGAAAGAGTGAGTGTGTGTGTGTGTGTGTGTGTGTGAGAGAGAGAGAGAGAGAGAGAGAGAGAGAGAGAGAGAGAGAGAGAGAGAGAGAGAGAGAGAGAGAGAGAGAGAGAGAGAGAGAGAGAGAGAGGGAGAGAGAGAGAGAGAGAGAACGGGGGGGGGGGCGAAGAGGCTCTGCAGAAACCTTGGGGAAAGCGAAAAGAAGGGGTGGCGGGGGGTTGGGGGCCTTTAATTGGCATTTTGGAAATTAAGGCAAGATGGCTCTGCAGTGGGACACAGACGGGGAACGGTATCAGATCAAGCTTGGGCCTTTGCAGGACTCCAAAGCAGTCCAGGTTGACCAATCACAACACGCCAGCTGGTGAGGGTCCGAAAGGGCAGAGCAGGTTGACCAATCAGGACACGCCAGCTGGTGTGGGCCCCAAGAGCAGAGCAGGTTGGCCAATCAGAACACGCCAGCTGGTGGGGGTCCCGAGAGCAGAGCAGCCTCTCGAGTAAACAAAGCATGCAAAGCAGGTGTGGGGTAAATACCGGGGTCAGGTGTACATGGGCAGACTCCACCGGGGGAGGCGTGCCATCCGGAATGGGAGGTTTCCCCCCACGAGACCGCTCAGGAGACCCGGTACCCACACCCGCTTCCGTCCCCATGACCACGATTTCTTGCGGGTGCTGCTGCCCCTGTGCGCCCTCCTGCTGGAGCCTGTACCTCCTCGCCTCCCCACGTTTATACGAACCTTGGCTGTACATGTACATGCCCCCCTTCCCACAGTGATATGAACACTCTCTGTGCACTAAAACTGTAGGAGCACAAATGTGTAGGAGCATGGATCATGCCATAAAAGGATAAGACGGCCAAAGAAACCGAGGACCCTAACAATTGACCGGAAGTTAAACAACAATGACAATACGGAATGACAATATGAACAGTGTGTACGGTGGGAACGGGATATACTGTTTGTTCTTACATAGCTTACTTCTCCGTACGTGCCGTGTCATGCAGACTTCACAATTCACACTTCACACTGCACAATTCATACTTCACAATTCACACTTCACAATTTGTACTTCGCAATTCACACTTCACAATTCATGCTTCACAATTCAGACTTCACATGTTTTAATTCAGGGACATGAAGAGAGGAGGAATAACAAGCACATTAAGGAAAGGCGATAAGGAGGGGGAGGAGCAAGCACAATAAAGAAGAGTGATAAGAAGAGAGGAGGAGGAACAAGGTATGCTGTGGCGGGGTCAGCAAGCCAGAAGGAGATCAGCAAAAGCATTGTGAAATGCACTGCAAATGTCATTGTGAAATGCACTGCAAATGACATCGTGAAATGCACTGCCAATGTCATCCTGAAATGCATTACAAATATTATTGTGAAACGCAATACACATGCCATTGTGAAACGCCCTACAAATGTCATTGTGAAACGCAATAATCATGTCATTGTGAAATGCACTATAAATGAACACCATGCGGGAACAGCGCTCAGGAACAGTGGCGGCGAATGGAGCTCGGCTGGGTAAACGAAATGGACACCACGTGCTTCAAGAACAGCGCTGAATAGGGTTAACAAAACTGACACTGTGTGCTTAAAAGGACAGTGCTGCTTTGAGAAAACGGAACAGACACCACATCTATTCGAAGTCAAGCCGTCTGAGCCAGGAAAACGGAAGATTCGTCATCTGTGCCATCTGAAACGCGCCATTTCAAAGATCCTCATCCGGCCTTCTTCAGTCTTCGCCAGGTGCGAGGCATAAGCGCGAGCGCGCGCGCACACGCACACGCACACGCGCGCGCGCGCGCACGCACACACACACACACACACCCTCCCTCCCTTCCGCACGGCAGGCCCCTCTCCCCGCAGTCACCACCGGCCTCATCCCCATACACACTGCTGCCCGCGCTCCCCACATGCGCATCCACATGCACTCAGGCCGCACTCCCGCCCCAAGGTGGTGGAGAAAGGGGGGGGTGGGGAAGCGCGGCGAACACTCCCAGGGTGATTCAAAATGAGAACACGCATGCCAGACAAATGTCGTGCAACTAAAAGGTATGGATTACAGGAGAAGAAAACGATGCGGTACTCACTCGACAAGGAAGCTAGGGGTTCTTAGGCCGCCCAAAAATTCGCGGCCGAGCTCGGGAGCGGCATGGCCCGCCTGATCAGGCAGCCTACCAGCCTCCCCATGGTCCTTGGAGGGCCCCTGAGGGAACCGCGGCTCCCTCCCGCTCCCGCCTCCCCCCGCAAGCATTAGGGGCGTCAGGGGAGCTTCGCCCGCCTGCTCCTGGTTCCAGGGGTACCCGTGCTCGGGCTCCCCCAGGGGCCCCTGCGCAGCAGCCGCATAGGCAGCCCTAGCGTGCTTGCCTCTGGGGCTGCGCCCCTCCGCCAACTGCTGTTGCCTGATTAGGCGCCCCAGGTCTGTTATTATGGCCTGCCTCTGCAGCTTCAGATGCTCGCGGAAATGAGCCTCGTTCGTGCGCATCCGCTCCTCCATCTGCTGCAACAGCCTGCCACACCCCCCCGGGAGACAATTATAGCGAATTATAGTATTATACATCTTTATCAGCGGGGGAGCTGGAGGGAAGGGCAAGAGCGCCTTACGCCGATGCCAAGACAATTAACGGTTGGATCTCAACTTGTTAGAAGTCATAAAACTTGGCCAATCCAATCACGTGCTGCACACCATCACAACAACTCATTTCACTCAAGGACGACAAAGCAAGACGGTCGAACAACCAAAATGACAAGGCTGTTGATGGACTTCAACGACTTTAAATTTTCAAGGATGAGCGCAAGAGCCGGATCCCCCGCCTCATCCACCCAATCCTCTCCTGCCACTCTGTCCGCTGACCCCTTGTTTGCGGCCCATCACGCACTCACCCTGTACACACACACACACACACACACACACACACACACACACACACACACACACAACACACACACATGCATATATAAAGACAAGCACACACACACACACACACACACACACATACACACACATGCATATATAAACACAAGCACACACACACATGCATATATAACCACAAGCACACACACACACATGCATATATAAACACAAGCACACACACACACATGCATATATAAACAGAAGCACAAACACACACACACACACACACACACACACACACACACACACAGGAACACACACACACACACAGACACCACAGAAAGACACATAGGGAGAGAGGGGAAGTGTGCTGTGTGCTGTGTGTGTGTGTGTATGTGTGTGTGTGTGTGTGTGTGTGTGTGTGTGTGTGTGTGTGTGTGTGTGTGAGGGGAGAGAGAGAGAGAGATAGATAGAGAGAGAGATAGATAGATAGAGAGAGAGAGAGGGAGAGAGAGAGAGAGAGAGAGAGAGAGAGAGAGAGAGAGAGAGAGAGAGAGAGAGAGAGAGAGAGAGAAGGGGTGGGGGGAGAGCCACACAAGCCAGGAGGAGGAGCCCCGGTGGTGGGGGAGGCGGAAAAAGGCGCCAACAGGATAAGCTGCAGTTTTTGGGGGGGAGGGGGGGGGGGGCAAGAGCTATAGCAGTACAGACTCTACACTTCTTCCCCGGACAAGCAGGTATGGCAGTACAAACTTAAAATTTTGTTCAAGCACAGAAGGTATGGCAGTACAAACTTAACATTTTGTTCAAGCACAGAAGGTGCGGCAGCAGTACGGACATTACACTTTGTTCTAGCACAGCAGGTACGGCAGTACGGACAGTACACTCTGTTCTAGCAAAGAAGGAATGGCAGTGCAGACTTGACGCGCTTTTCCAGGACAGAAGGGTGCGGCAGTACAGCCTGTACACTTTGTTCCAGGACAGAAGGTACGTCAGGGCAAGCACCTGAAAGACTCCCGCTCGTAGTCGCGGTAGTAAAAAGCAGCCGCCAGGACAAGCAGAAGGCCCAGAACCACAGCCGTCTTCCTGAGGAGCCCCTTTAGGTCCACCCGCAAGGGGGCGCTTGCCCGTTCAGGCACCTCCCCCAGCCAGGACCGCACGTTCACCAGCGGGGCCGGCAGAGGCAACAAGGCCTGTGCTCCCCACCCTCCTCAAGTTGGGCGGCTCCAGCTGTTGATCAAGGGGGGAGTTGGGGGACCGAAAACGAAAGGGGGCGGCGAAAAAGGGGTTGGCGAAAAGAGGGTGTTTTGCTCACATGCACACACCTGAGCGCAGTCGGATGAGTCATAGCGCATTCGCATGAGTCACGTGCGCCGTCAGATGAGTCATGAGCGCATTCAGATTAGTCAAGAGGACATTCACATGAGTCACGGGCGCAGTCCCATGAGTCACGAGCGCAGTCGGATGGGTCACGGGCGCAGTCCCATGAGTCACGAGCGCAGTCCCATGAGTCACGAGCGCAGTCCATAAGTCACGGGCGCAGTCCCATGGGTCACGGGCGCAGTCCATGAGTCACGAACGCAGTCCCATGAGTCACGAGCGCAGTCCATGAGTCATGAGCGCAGTCTCATGAGTCACGAGCGCAGTCCATGAGTCACGAGCGCAGTCCCATGGGTCACGGGCGCAGTCTCATGAGTCACGGGCGCAGTCCATGAGTCATGAGCGCAGTCTCATCAGTCACAGGCGCAGTCCATGAGTCACGGGCGCAGTCCATGAGTCACGAACGCAGTCCCATGAGTCACGGGCGCAGTCCATGAGTCACGAGCGCAGTCTCATCAGTCATGGGCGCAGTCCATGAGTCACGAGCGCAGTCTCATCAGTCACGGGCGCAGTCCATGAGTCACGGGCGCAGTCCATGAGTCACGAGCGCAGTCTCAATCAGTCACGGGCGCAGTCCATGAGTCACGGGCGCAGTCCATGAGTCACGAACGCAGTCCCATGAGTCACGGGCGCAGTTCATGAGTCACGAGCGCAGTCCATGAGTCACGAGCGCAGTCTCATCAGTCACGGGCGCAGTCCATGAGTCACGGGCGCAGTCCATGAGTCACGAGCGCAGTCTCAATCAGTCACGGGCGCAGTCCATGAGTCACGGGCGCAGTCCATGAGTCACGAACGCAGTCCCATGAGTCACGGGCGCAGTTCATGAGTCACGAGCGCAGTCCATGAGTCACGAGCGCAGTCTCATCAGTCAC
Source organism: Botryococcus braunii (assembly GCA_002005505.1). Taxonomy (NCBI): domain Eukaryota; kingdom Viridiplantae; phylum Chlorophyta; class Trebouxiophyceae; genus Botryococcus; species Botryococcus braunii. Next base: position 276,602 of record KV908525.1, read on the forward strand.
GGGCGCAGTCCATGAGTCACGGGCGCAGTCCATGAGTCACGAGCGCAGTCTCATCAGTCAGGGGCGCAGTCCATGAGTCACGGGCGCAGTCCATGAGTCACGAACGCAGTCCCATAAGTCACGGGCGCAGTCCATGAGTCACGAGCGCAGTCTCATGAGTCACGGGCGCAGTCCATGAGTCACGAGCGCAGTCTCATCAGTCACGGGCGCAGTCCATGAGTCACGGGCGCAGTCCATGAGTCATGAACGCAGTCACATGAGTCACGAGCGCAGTCTCATCAGTCACGGGCGCAGTCCCATGAGTCACGGGCGCAGTCCATGAGTCACGAACGCAGTCTCATCAGTCAAGAGGGCAGCGAGGTGAGGGGAGGGGGGCAGAGAGGGGTGAGGGGCACCTGGCCTGCAGGATCAATGTGGAGATGCGGGTACAGGCGGGACAGCAAGCTCCTCTCAGTGGCTAGGCTGGCCCCCCACACTGCCAGTAAAGGCAACCTGCCCCCCCAACCACACTGCCAGTAAAGGCAACCTGCCCTCCACACTGCCAGTAAAGGCAACCTGCACCCCCCCCCCACCCACCCACCTCAAAGCACCCTGGCCCCCCCCCCACCATGCCAGTAAAGGCAACCTGCGCCCCCCCCTCAAGGCAACCTGCCCCCCCCCCCCCCCAAAAATGCCAGTAAAGGCAACCTGGGCTCCACACACCTCGGGACAATCTACCCCCGCACACTGTCAATGAAGGCATGTTGCCCCCCACCAACCCCAAAAATGGTCCCCTGGCCTACATTTTTCACTCCAGGACAGGTGCTCGGGTTTATGCGCAGACTCATCTGGTACCCCGTGGGGGCTCCGCCCTCCCTTCAAGGCCCCTGCGCGGGCGGCTGTGGCCCCTCCACAGCAGGTGCTGGGCAGGTCCTACCAAAAGCTGTTGGGAAAAAATGTTGGGAAAAAAGTGGTCCTCTCGCCCCCATTCCTTTATATCCCCCGTAAACAGGGCCAGTTTGGTGCTCTCTCTCCCCTTCTTCTCCCACTTTTCCTGTGAGCAGTGGGGCCTTGGTGCTGTCGGCCCCATCTCCCGCTTTCCCGCAAAACAACGGGAACTTGGGGGTCTCTAGCCCCCATCTCCCTCTTTCCCATAAAACAGCAGAAACTTGGGCGTCTCTAGCCCCCATCTCCCTCTCTTCCGTAAAACGGCGGGAACTTGGGGGTCTCTGGCCCCCATCTCCCTCTTTTCCGTAAAACAGTGGGAGTTTGGGTCGCTCGCCCCCATCTCCCTCTTTTCCGTAAAACAGTGGCACTGCAGGTCTCCTGGCCCCCTCTCCTGCTCCCTCATCAATAGTGGGAGCTCGATAGTACCGCCCCCATCAACAGTGGGAGCTCGATAGTACCGCCCCCATCAATAGTGGGAGCTCGATAGTACCGCCCCCATCAATAGTGGGAGCTTGATAGTACCGCCCCCATTTTCCGTGAACCCTCCCATAATCCTCCCATTATTCCATGAACTCTCCCATAACCCTCCCATAATCCCCCCATTATTCCATGAACCCTCCCATAGTCCTCCCATTATTCCATGAACTCTCCCATAACCCTCCCATAATCCCCCCATTATTCCATGAACCCTCCCATTACCGCCCCGATTTTCCATAGACAGTGAGACTTAGGGTCGCCTGCACCCCATCTCCTACTTTCGCATAAACAGTGCGAGTTCGATCCTTTCACCCCCCCTCCCCCCAATTTTCCGTGAAGCCTCCCATAACCCTCCCACTTTTCCATAAACCCTCCCATTTTTCCGTAAACCCTCCCATAACCTCCAATTTTTCCATAAACCCTCCCATATCCCTCCCATCTTTCCGTAAACTCTCCCATAACCCTCCCAGGTTTCCGTAAACCCTCCCGTAACCCTCCCATTTCTCCGCAGACCCTCCCAATTTTCCGAAGACTGTCCCCTAATCCTCCGAACTATCCATGGACCGTCCGCTTTTCCGTAAAACAGCAGGGCGCGCACCGGGCGGGGCGGGTGCGTGGCAGCAGACCAGAAGCCATAGCCAGAGAAGCGCCCCCATGTAGAACGCAGCATCCCCCAAAGTGTATGTTCTGCCCAGCAGATGGCCCAAGAGGGCTTCCGTCCGGGCCTGATAGTATAACAACCCCTCCAGCGTCTCCCTCACCCCTTTGCTGCTCTCGCTCATGGACCTGCGCCCGCGCCCGCCCCCGGTCATCAGGCCGGGCCCGCCCATGTGGGCCCATGTGATCCCCAACTGGATCAAGCCCTGTCCCGCAGGTGCCCCCCCCCCACCCCAAGTAGGCCCGAGTGATTGCCAACTGGACCCGTGCCTTGCCCAGCTGGTGGCCCCCCACTTGGACCCATGTGATCAGCAAGTAGTCCATGCCGTTCCCCGCTGGTGGCCCTCCACGCGCGCCCATGTGATCCCGAACTGGATCGCGGCCTGCCCCGCGAATTGCCCCTCACCTGGACCCATGTGATCCCTCCCTCCTGCTCCATCCTCGGCTATGCGCTCCCTCGCGCATTCCCCCCCCCCACCCTCCCTCTCTCCATGGTGTGTGTGTGTGTGTGTGTGTGTGTGTGTGTGTGTGTGTGTGTGTGTGTGTGTGTGTGTGTGTCCCATTCCCTGTGCCCCGTCTGTTGCCAGGGCGTGCACATGCGGAAACATCCCTCTGTGTGTGTGTGTGTGTGTGTGTGTGTGTGTGTGTGTGTGCGTGCGTGTGCGTGCGTGTGTGGTGTGCGCGCGCGTGCATGTGGGTGGGGGGGGGGGCGGGTGGGTGACTCTTTGGGTTCATCCCCAGGGGACCCCCTAAAAGGACCTCCCGCAAGCACCCAGCTTTTGCCGGCAAGCTCCTCTCAGCCCTTCCCATAAATAAATCATGCAACTCATATCGAGGCGCCCGAGCACATCCTGATTTAACGCAATCAGACAACTAAAGGACAACACACGGGGACAGGTTTGACCCACACCTTCAGCCAGACAAAAAAAAAAAAAAAAAAAAAAAAAAAAAAAACACGGGGCAGGAGAGGGAGGGGTGTGTGTGTGTGTGTGTGTGTGTGTGTGTGTGTGTGTGTGTGTGTGTGTGTGTGTGTGTGTGTGTGTGTGTGTATGTGTGTGTGTGGAGGGTCCCTCAGGGGGATAATGCGAACAGGAAGAAGAGAACAAGAGTTCCCTATTATTCACTGTTCCCATAACCATTGTGTCAACGTCCATGTCAATACCGATGACATCATGTCAATGTATCAATGTCAATGTGTCAATGTCAATGTATGTGTCCATGTCAATGTCAATGTGTCAATGTCAACGTCTCGATGTGTGTCCGTATCAATGTGTCAATGTCAATGTGTCAACGTCAGTGTGTCAATGTGTAATGTGTGTACTCAACAATTAAATTTTCTTGTTTCCTACGATAATCATCAGCAATGGAACTCACTGCATGCCTTGGAGCAGAGAGCGTTGCAGGGCTTCCTGCTCCAGGTGGGCAGCCTTCAGCCTCTCTGCCTGCTCCTGCGCTGCCTGCCCCAGGACACATCCCTTCTCCTCTTACTGCCCCAGGACGCATCCCTTCTCCTCTTACTGCCCCAGGACGCATCCCTTCCCCTCTTACTGCCCCAGCCACCAGCGCATCCCCCCTCCCCCCCAAAAAAAAGGCATCCACAAGCATGCGGAACATGTGGCGGCATGTGACGCACGTCATCAACGACCGCACCCCCTCCCAAACCCCCCCCCCCCCAGCCCGGAGGCATCCAGAAGCATGCGGAACATGTGGCGGCATGTGACCACGTCTTCGACGACCGCACCTGCCAGCGGGAATCGGCAAGGGAAGCTCGATCCGTCTCAGCCGCCTCCAGAGTGGCAAACCCCGCCAGCAGGGCAGCCTGCTTCTCCACCAGCTTGTCCTGAGAGGCCAGTGCTCGCCCCACGCCCCGCTCCAGGTTCTCTGTGGCCCCCTTCACCTGCAAGACGGGCTCTCACGGTGTCCCTCAGACACGTCCAAACACCTTTTATCCCTTCGGCATCTTTGCCCCTTCCGGCATCTTCCCCCCTTTCCTCTCGGCTGGTTTTCAATCAGCGTATTGCACACACTTATTACTAATACGAACCCTGGGCAAGATGGGGGCAAGCCTGGTGATTAAAAATTACGCTGCACACACTAAATGATATTATTAGTATCTGGGCAAGATGGGCAAGGCTGGTGTTTGATAAGCATGTTGCACACACTTGGAAGGGAAGTATTAGTGCCTGCGCAAGATGGGGAAGGCTTGTGATCAATAAGTATAGTACAGACACTTCTTGAAAGTCAGTAACTGGGCAAGGTGGGGAAGGCTGGTGATTGATAAGTATATTACACACACTTCATGATAAAATTAGTACCTGGGCAAGATGAGTAAGGCTGGTACCCACTCCCTTAGCAATGCGGTCCCCCTGCCGCTGGAGCCCATCCAGGCCCAGTTGTACCGCCTCCAGCTGAGCAGCCTCTCTGCCTAAAGAGGCACTGATGTTGGCCAAGGCATCTGCCGCCACTGCCGAGCTCCCCCACAGGGTAGCCACCAGTCCCTCCACATGCCTCTCAAAGTCTTCGCTCTGCAGGTGCAGGCACATGCTGCAGTACACCCCACACCCCCCACATCCTCCATCATGTCCTCGACACGCCGCGCAAGTCCTCACTCTGCAGGTGCAGGCACATGCTGCAGTACGCCCCACACCCCCCACATCCTCCATCACGTCCTCGATACGCCGCTCAAGTCCTGGCTCTGCAGGTGCAGGCACATGCTGCGGTACACCCCACAGTCTGCCCCCCCCCCCCCCCCATATCCTCTATCTTCTGATTCAAATCCGGCAGCTTGGCAGGCTGACAACAGGCATCGTAGCTATGAGGATTCGGGCTTTAACGGGAGTTAACACCCAACAGGCCTTCTCAGCATGATACAATCGGATAAAATATTTTATACGGAGGGTCTGGATAACTAATTTATTATAGCGGCAGCCCTGACAAGGGCCCGCACCCGTCCACATGGGCGAAAAACTCATTGAAAGTGATGTACACCCGCTCCGGCATGCGTGCAAAGCATTCCGGGAGAGGGACCGAGCGCGGGCAGTCCCCATGGGCTCCCCAGGAGACTCAGCTGGCACCTGGTGAGCTCCAGAGCAAAGCGGGCCCGGGTTTCGTGGCTCATATGCTTGCAGGTTTCGCCATCCAGGAGGTTCAAGGCCTGGTTGAAACAGTCAACGGGCCCCATGGCTGTTGTCACGGCCCGGGCGTCCCGCCCGTACCGCGCTACAGTCTCCTTGGCCTGCTCCATGAGTTCTGAGCATCCACCCCCCCCCCCCCATCAGCCCTCTTCACATGCACAGTCCCTCCTCCCCTCTGCATACCCCTTCGTGAGTGCGTGTGCATGTGTGTGAGAGTGAGTGAGTGTGTGTGTGTGTGTGTGTGTGTGTGTGTGTGTGTGTGTGTGTGTGTGTGTGTGTGTGTGTGTGTATCATGTGTGCACGCGCGCTTGTGCAAAAAGGGAGGGTAGTGAGGCAGGGATGGAAAGGGGAGAAAGACTCTCTCTCTCTCTCTCTCTCTCTCTCTCTCTCTCTCTCTCTCTCTCTCTCTCTCTCTCTCTCTCTCTCTCTCTCTCTCTCTCTCTCTCTCTCTCTCTCTCTCTCTCTCTCTCTCTCACACACACACACACACACACACACACACACACACACACACACACACACACACACACACACACACACACACACACACACACAAACACATATAAGAGCACGAGAGAGAGGGAAGAATGAGAGCGGGAGAGAGAGAGAGATATACCTCTCACAGACTACTGGACGCTAACAGGGATGATTCAAGTAGGCCATCCAATGGTTCCTGAGAGCTTGCGGAGACCCCGACCCCGACCATTCCACTCTAGTGTTTTGAGGATTTAGCTTGTTAATATCCCCAAGCACCCCTCAGCTGGGAGAATTGATTACTTGCAAAGGCGGGACAGTTGGCATTGGTTCCTCATATGCAATTGGCAGCCAGGCCAGGGCAAATGCTGACCTGTTGCCAAGTCATTTCTTGACTTCTCTTTTGGTGCACGTGACCTTGTTCTCGAGTCAACTGCGTGGCAGGACCAATAGTGGAGTGCTAGTTAGCATTTTCCAAGAACCGGGTTCGAATTAATCTGCTTTCAGTTTTGAACTGTTGCAGTCATACTGTGCGCAGTCCCAATGGATTATGATTCTTGGTAAGTTTCAGGGCCTTTGGCCCCGTGTGTAAGGTAACGGCAGTGGCTTGGGGGCAGGTCGACTCCCATCGATTCATCTGTACCATGTTTATTCACCAGGGGATCGAGGACTTTTCCACCGCATCCATAGATACGTGCTGATATCAAATAGTGAGCGTAGCAGTTTGGCATCTGGAGGAAGAACTTACCCCTTCCTTCTCTGACAACATTTGGAGGTACTAGCTCGAAGCTCGGCGAACGCAATTTGATGCTTTGGCCCGGTGCTTCGGAGCTCCTAGAAAAAGGCCAAAAAGATTCCGTCACACTGGCAGAACTTGCTAGGATAAGTACAGCCAGCAGAGCGCAATGCCCTCCCCCGTTCCGACCATGGTGCGATGCCGGACCAGAGTTCGACAAAGCCCGGGTATTCTCATTTGTCGACCCCATGTCAGCTGCTTCATGCTGTTTGAACCATACTCAAGTAGTGCAGGTTCCGGTTTCTGACGTAATTAGGAAGTCCCAGCAGTGGCTAACGAGACTCGCGACATCGAGCTTATCACTGGCACGGAGTCGGGCGGCTCAAATCCTTCCGGCACGGTGCACTTTAAGTCACAGGGACTCCTAAAAGCATGTAATCAGCAAACTGCAAGCCGAGATGGTGACATTTCCCGGTAGATCATCACCGAAGTTACTGTCGAGAATCAAGGCTAGATTTCTGGCCTAGACACGGCCTGATCCGCGCGTTCAACGCCCCACATGAATCATGTGACGGTCCCGACACGTGCAGCCCACGTGTTTTCATGCGATCGCACAAGTGGACGAGGCAAAGGGAATTTTCAGGTCAGTGAGGAAATCCACTTATCCCATCACAACCATCCCACCCAGTGGGAAGCAGCACTTAACTCAGGGAACATCTTTATTCTGGTTAAAGAAAGTATTCACCACTGATTGTCACATTTCGCTGAAGAGGCAAGGGACAATGAGATGGAAATGTTTCTAGGACACCAGTATATGAAGTAAGCAATCCTTTCTCTTTTGCTTAGGAGTGGGTTTGCAAAGACAAGTGTAAATTGACAATGTCTCACGGTACCCTCGAAGTGGAGGGTCTGCCGCTTCAAGCAACCCCTTGCCTTCAATGCAGGCAGGGCAGCCCCAGCCTAGCACAAAAAACTCATCTAACTCCAGAAGGAGTGGACGAGCAGCTTAGCTCAGAAATGTACGAAATTTACAGCAAGCTTCACCATCATAGAGACGATCTACTAAGAGGGGGCCGAACGGAAGGGGTAGGGGGGAGAGGGAGAGAGGGAGAGAGAGAGGGGGGGGGGAGAGAGAGAGAGAGAGAGAGAGAGAGAGAGAGAGAGAGAGAGAGAGAGAGAGAGAGAGAGAGAGAGAGAGAGAGAGAGAGAGAGAGAGAGAGAGAGAGAGAGAGAGAGAGAGAGAGAGAGAGAGAGAGAGAGAGAGAGAGAGAGAGAGAGAGAGAAGGGGGGGGGTTCCCTCCCTCCCTCCCTCCCTCTCTCTCAATATCACCTTCAGTATTTGGCCCTAGATTCCGCGTCCCTGCATGATGGATTTTTGGTAAGCGGTTAGAATAGGCTTCACTCCTTTTAAATCACTTATCAGAATAATAGAAGCAGGACTTGTTCTCCATCAGATTGCCGTCAAAAACTATCAGAGCTTAAGGACACTCAGAGCATTTCCCGCCCAAAATAACGAAGAACTGGAGGAGATTGTACACACGATGGAGTCGAAATACGGTTAATTACATTTCTCCTACATTGATGATTTTCGCCAGATGATATTCTGTTACAGTGCACTTCAACTTGCGGGCTTCGTTACCTACGCTCATACCTCTCCTAATCCCGCACACTTAAACAACATAATGGTTTTAAAAGACATGTATTTGCATCTACAAAGCCAATCCACCTTAAAGCAATGGATTGGCTGAGGATGCACAAGACCTCCCTAGTTTCGGATGGTTCCAAGGTATTAAGGATGTCCTTGACCATCACAATATTTGCCTTCTTTTTCAAGTGTGCAAAGCATATCCTTTGCATCACATGCTGAATGTCACGAGTTTGCCTTCCTTATTACTGTACAAAGACTCAACTGAATTCAGATTCAGCAGGGAGCACGGACACGGGGCAAACCCACGTGGTACCCCACGTGATGCACTCATGTTGGTGTGGACCAAACACACACGTATCGTCATCGAACAGGTACAAGCTTCAAATCTTCGACACCTCGATCCTTTGTGCTTTTAAACTGATAAGTTCAGCATCCTCCGTTTTGTGTCGATGTTGTGGCGCCTATCAGGGATTTCGTGTTGTGAAGCCACTGAAATCCCCACAATGTGGCACCAAATCTCCCCCATGAGGCCCTATCCAGAAGCGAGCAACAAAGCTCACTAGCCTCCCTAGCAGTGCGCAATGCAGGTGAAGGGCTGTGAAATTTAGGTGGGCTCCACCCCCTTCATTGCAGTGAGCAGCGCATTCATAGAACTCCATTAGCCTAGCTGGCCACGGCTTCTTCACTACTACAAAACATGAATCACTGGGTGGGACCAATCCTGAATCATCCAGGAATACCCTGGTCTATATCTTCCGGACGCAAACAACTTTTTTCAACTCCACGCCATTTCAAAGAGATCCTGCCAAAAAAGGATGGCACGACCCCTAGTATGGCACCACACCCAACAGGACAGCCGCACCACTGCCTAGAAACCAAGGGACCGTCAACAGACAGTTGTCCCACACACGTGATGTCTTGCCTAATTGTGAACTCGACTTACAAAACGCTTTCTCACTGAAGGGTGGCCCATTACTCACAGCCGGACGTGTCAATTGGTCATCGGCTTCTGTCCTACAGGAACCTTGTCCCGCACTTCTCAAGGGGACGGCCGATGGCAACAACCAGACAGCCGACAGTCCGCCTCGCATGCTGGTAAAAGGCAATGCATATGATCCCGACTTTTTCATTCAGAACTGCAGAACAGAAAGCTCAGTTCTTGCGACACAAAAATGCATGATCAACTTTCCAAGTGAGTGAGCCACGCTTCGAGCCCTGGCAGAACAGCTCTCGGGAAAGGTCTCACCCTGGAATGCAGACATCGTTTGCGCATACAAAGGCGCATTTTTGCTGGGGCTAACTGGTAGGGCTTTTAACTGTTGGGCATAAACACTTGCCCAAAATCATACTACTCCCTGAAAACCAAGGCTAACTCAGCGCACTGATACACATCACAGCATTTCAATTCAATTAGAACCCATTGGCGCACGTACACCTGACTGGTTACTCGTTCTTCCGCCTGGCGAACCAACGGAAAACTCCCTCAAGAGTCATTCTCTCGTGCGCCAGGATGTTCTAGGTGTTGCGTAATCATAAGCAGCGCCTCCTGGCCTAAAACAGCCTTCACACACACGAGGAGAGCGATTCAAGTTGTGCAAAGTATTGGTCACTGTAAAGCAGCAGAGCCAGAATCCTTATGAAGACCTATGAAACTAAGCAGCGTCTCTCCTGGCCTTAAACAGCCTTCACACACATGAGGAGACCGATTCAAGTTTTGCAAAGTATTGGGTCACTGTAAAGCAGCAGAGTCAGGATCCTTGACAAGACCACTGAAACTCTGAGGGACGTGGCTTCCCCACCGCTGTCTTGACCAGGCCCCAGACATCTCCTATTCCTTGCCTAAACTCAATGCCTAAACTCGAAAGCACTGGGAAACAGGATCTTCAGCACCAGGAACCGACCATCTCCGCGCAAGTGGTTCAATGATAGTATCATGCCGTAACCCACTCTCTCAGAGACATATACACATCGGCTTCGCGAAACGGGGTACAACCCGACACGACTGTGAACGCAAGGCGTTTTCAGCGCTCAAGCCCACATGAAAGCAGAGCTGCCAACTGCGGGGCGTTTGGTTCTCAGCAGCAGGCCAGAAACCCCGCACTCAAAAGAGTATGCCTCATGGCGACCTTTCACAGTACACAGCTTCTACTTCATGCTTTTTTTTTTTTTTTTTCCTTTTTTCTTTTCTCTTTTTTTCTTTTTAACCATCCCCACACTACCCCACCCACCACCCTCTGTCGCGCCTCCTTCCGTCCCTCATTCCTGCCCCCGATCCTTCCCAGCAGGCCTCGGAGGTTCTTCCCCTCGGAGGGAAGCCAACGTACCACACGAGACGCCGCCCTTGATCTTTAAAGGTTTAAAGTTAAATATATCAGTCGATGTGCGGGAGGGATCGACCCGGGCGGGGACCGATTGCCTCTGAGCCTGGGGCTTCCAACCACATAATACCTCGGCTCAGTAGTGCTGGGGTGGCGCTCGGTCCTCTGGGGTACCCCCAGTCCAGCCAGGGTACCCCTGAGGGGACCACGCCTGCGGATTCTGCCCCCCCCCCCCCTTTTTCTCTGCACTGCTGCACAGCACTGCGCGCCCCAGCGAAAAGCGGCCCGCCCCCATCCGGATCCTTACTCCAACGCCCCTTTTGACTCAACAACGCGCACCCTTTGACTCCTCCGTAAAACTGTGGAAAGTTTCACTCCTCTTTGAGGCCCGTCGCTGCGGCCCACTGCCACGGCACGCTATCAGACAGGGCTTGGCCTGCGCTCTTTGAGGGCGCCTCTGCTTCCTATTCTAGATGTGGCACATTCCCGTGCGGCTGTCCCCCACTGCTCTGACCGTAGCGCCCCTCGGAGCGTGGAGATGCAGGCAGCGTGAGAATGGCCTTCACGAGGCCATTCTGTCACACCTTTCCATGTCGGGGGGGCAACTCGAGTTGATGCCCCCCGCAGCAGCGATACCGCGGCCCGTGAGTTGCGGGCAGTACAATGAAGAAGGTCGGGCTGTTCCCGAGCCCTCCCTCCACCACAGTCTGGGACGAGGAGAAACGCCACCCGCAGGCGCCCGCGGACGGAAAACCGAGCGCGCACCCGGCCAATCTCCCTCCTCCCCGCTCACGCCTCGCGGTGGTTGCCGTTGCTGTTCGCCATCGTGCGCTTCACCAGCTCGAGCTCCGTCTTCAGCAACTGGAATTGTTGCTGCATCATTGCCCCCCACATGCCACATGCTTGAGGACTCTGCCACACAAATGCCACACGCTTGAGGAATGTTTGACAAGGAAGCTAGAGCGGAGGGGGGACGGAGGGCTGTGGGACTGATGGAGACCTAGCCCTGGATGTGGCCATCTCAAACGCCCGGCAACGGCAGCCCATGTGCCCTGATTACCTCCTTTGGAGGCGGGACGGTGCATGCTGCTGCCCTTGCTGGTACCCACGGTACCCAGAGGCCTCTTGAGGGCCTCCACCGCGATGGTCAGCTGTGGAAGTTTCTGTTGCTGCGTCGCTTCCCGGTACCCCTCATTGACGCTTCGGACTATATATGCAGCCAGGCCCTCACACTGCATATGCAGCGAGCCAGATCCTTGCGGGACTTGTACTTGACCCTCTTGGCAGTGGAGCTGAGAAAACCGGTGGCAGGGTACGAATCCCCCTGAGGAATTCTGTTTTTTCACCCCCATTTTTTTCCATTTTTTCCGGGCGGGGGGAGGGGGGGGGACCACGTGGCCCTTTTCCTCCAGTAACAAACCCCGCAGTGATTTTGCTGTTCTCGAGAATATCACTCGCCCCACACTGTGGGCTTACCCTCACTTCCACAGTGGGAATCTTCTCTTGACAGCAACAAGCTCCCAGCGGGGCTCACCCCCTGCTGCCGCTTCCTGCCCTTGGCTTGCAAACCATTCTGAAGACTTTCAAGGGAAGCCTAACAATCCCGATGTGCCATTGAAAGTGATCCCACCGTGGGCTTTCCCCAGTGGAGTAGATCATGCCAAGGCTGGGCACATCCTCCCTTGGGGACCATTCGGGGTGAGACTTGAAAGTGAAGCATGACAATTCTGATTTAGACTCAAAAAAGTGGAGCATGACCAAACCGGTTCTAGACTTAAGAGTGAAGCATAACAGTCCCGGCTCAGACTCAATAGTGAAGCATGGAAATTCCGATTCAGACTGCAAAAAGCGAAGGACAAAATCCCGATTCAGAATTCACAGTGAAGATTTACAATTCGGATAAATACTCAAAAGTGAAGCACAACAATTCCCCCACCTGGAGGAACACTTCGTAAGCAAGGTAGAGATTCCGTCTTCGTTGGGGCCGCGCAGTGCTAGATTACATGGCGTAGACATGGCCTTTTTCATATAATTATACATTTCTTTATGTAGGTCCATGTGCACGAGCGAAACCCAGAGCCACAGCCCCAAAGACACTCTGATCCTCGAGGACAAAACGTGCTGGGCACTGTTTTGTCAGCCGCACCGAAATCACTCCCCTCGTGTGTGCCAACAAAATGTGTGGGATAGCTGTTTTGTCGTCAGACACCTCCGGATCGCCCCCCCTCCGGGTGGGCAAAGCAGTTTGCCATCAAAGGCCTGCCAGCTCTGTTGTAAGAACCACTTTGTCATCAAACGTGTCCAAAGCCCCTAGCTTTCATAAAAGAGGTTTGTTCGTCATCAACCGTATCGAAGCCGAGTTTGGATAAGACACACACACATCTCGGCCTCCCATCCGAAACAGCTTTCTGTCTGCTTTGTCTGCCATCCTCCTTTCCTCCATTGGGTTTGGAGCCAGGTTTCGCTCCCCAGGGAGCGAGGGCTGGGCCCCCGGAGGAGAGGGGGGGCACGCAACCCCCCCCCCCCCCAAACACACACACACACACACACACACACACACACACACACACAGCGCGAGTCCCGCCCAAGGGAGAGCTCCTCTCTTTAAGTCCCGTGGAGGGCTCCCCGCAGTCCCCAAATGAAGTGCGAATATAGCCTGCTGGCAAAACCGTGGGGTGGCTAGCCCATCAGGTGTGGGGATCTGTCAGGGGCCCCTGGGGGGCTCGAGCCCCGCAGCCCCGCAGGAGGTGTGGAAATCTGTCAGGAGCCTGTGGGGGACCCAGGTCCAGCAGGAGGGCCCGAGTGGGACACAGGTCCCGCAGGAGAAACTGAGGGGTGGCCAGCCCAAGCAGGAGGTGTGAGGATTCCTTTTTAGATGGCCAAGGTCTTCTTAAGGGCCTCCAGCTCTGTCTTCAGCTGCTGGTATTGTTGCTGCGACAGTGCCCCGCACCAGAACCCCCATGAGGGTGATGTCGATGGTTCAAATCCGGCACAGCCCAGGGAAAAAAAATCCCTTTCAGACCCTCCACGTTTTCCTCCCCCCCTCCCCCCCCCCCCCCCCGGCACAGCTGGGGGATATGGACAGCGGTGGGTGTCTCTTAGGAAGAGGCTAGTTATGCACATTTTCTCCCAATCACACATCAGATTTCCCCGACGTGTTTTTGCTCTCTGACGTACTGTGAGTACCTGAAGTGTCTGTTGTTTCCTTCAAGGTTAAGAGTACCAAAAGTGTGTTTTTGCTTTCTTGAGGGGTTTGTGACTATCTGAAGTGTGTGTCTTGCTTTCTTTGCTAAATATGCCAACGGAACATAGGATTTTCCGGGACACCCGCTTTTCCGTTCCTCCGCCAGTTCAATTGTTCCGGCTTCATTAGTAATTCCTCTGATTCCTTCATTAGTAGTTAGGCTTCAGGGACTAGGATTCTGGGTTCTAAAGGATAGCGGACCAGCGGAAGAGTTCCAACGGAACACCCTGGAGCAACCCTATGTTCCTTTTCTCTATCTTCCTTTTCTCTTTCTTCATTTTCTCTTTCTTTTGAAACCTGGAGCATGTTTTGTATTCTCGAGGGGTGTGTGAGTCCCTGAAATGCGGCTTGCTTTCTTTGAAACCTGGAGTGTGGTCTGCTTCCTCGAAGCTTCCGATTGCCCAAACACTGATCCTGGTGGGAACGGCCTGCCTGCCTGCCTGCCTGCCTGTCTGTCTGGGCCTCTCGCATTGACACATGTCGTAGTGCGGGACTGACATGAGCTCTCACATTTTTAAACCCTTTTGTCCACACACACACACACACACACACACACACACACACACACACAACACACACACACACACACACACACAGAGAGAGAGAGGGAGGGAGAGAGAGAGAGAGAGAGAGAGAGAGAGAGAGAGAGAGAGAGAGAGAGAGAGAGAGAGAGAGAGAGAGAGAGTGAGAGTGAGAGAGAGTGAGAGAGAGAGACAGAGAGAGAGGGGGGGGGGGCAGACCAGGGTCGGGGCAGTGCGGGCAGCAGAGAGGGAACGGTCGGAAGCTTCTTCGGGGCCGCCGGGGTAGGCGCTGCCTCCGTGCTGCGAGTCATCCAGGCCCAGAACCTCGTCGTCCGGCAGCACCCTCATCAGCCCAAACTGCACCCACATGGCTCCCACGTGAGCCCCTCCGTCCCAAGAACCCCACGCGAGCCCCTCCACCACTTGGGCCCCACTCGAGCCCCTCCGCCACATGCGTCCCATGTGAGAGCCCCTCCGCCGCTCGGACCCCACTCTCGCCCCTCGGCCACATGGGTCCCATATGAGAGCCCCTCCGCCACATGAATCCCCCCGCGAGCCCCTCGGCCACATGCGTCCTACGTGAGAGCCCGTGTGACCTCCTCCGCCAGGACATGAGCCTCCTCGGGTGGGACACTGCCACAGTGTTGGTGAGTCGTCAACAGTGGTGGCTCACCACCATCTTCAGGATGTACGCCCCCACATGGATCCCACATGGGGCCCCCATGGGAGACAGCTGAGTCTCCTGGGGCAGGCCCTGCCGTCAAACTGATATATTTCACTTAACCTTGTAAAACGTTGTGCCCACCCGACGTCCTGGAACCCCTCCCGGGCGGCCTACCCCCACACCTCCCCCCCCCCCAACCCAACCCCAAAAGGGGGGGGGGCTGTTTGTTTCCAAGAGGACAGTAGGCCCCATGTGGGCCCACTGCAAGCGCAAAGGCCTCCACACCCGCATGAGACCGTGCTGTTCCGGTACAGCGACAGATAGATAGATAGATAGATAGATAGGCCATTCTGAGAGGGGCGGGAGAGAGGGGGGATGGCGGGAGGGGGAGAGGGGGATGGGGGGGGGGGTGCCAGGGAGGGTGGGGACAACAAACAGAGAAGGAGCCCAACACCACCTGCGGTACGCTAGGCAGTCCACACGAGCCTTCCACGATGGCTCCCGACAAAACGAAGGAAAAAAGAAAGGAAAAAAAAGAAAAAAAAAGGGGAAAAAGAATAAAACAGCGACGGGGCCTGGGTCATTCGGGTGAGGTGAAGGGACAGGGCAGGCGCGCACGTACCTTGTTCAAAATGAACCAGAAGGGGAACATCATGCCCACCACCCACACTGCACCCCACATCCCCGCTCTTGGTCACTGACACACAAGCGGGAATCGGAAATCCGGCGCCCGACCTGTCCCAATCCCCATGTCCTCCCACAAACAGAAGAACTTTGGGACATCCCCCTGGCCCAAGATTCTTCTGTTCGTGGCGCCCCCCCCCCCCCAAAAAAAGAGGGCTAGGGTGGGGGAGAAGGAATGTCGAGAGCAGCTGGAGGAGTGGGGTGGATGCATAAGAGTGTTTAGGTCGAGTATGAGAAAAAGGGGTGCTCCAAACCGAGCGTGCCTGCATAGTGTGTGTGTGTGTGTGTGTGTGTGGTGTGTGTGTGTGGGAGGAGAGAGAGAGAGAGAGAGAGGAGAGAGAGAGAGAGAGAGGAGGGGAGAGAGAGAGAGAGAGAGAGAGAGAGGAGAGAGAGAGAGAGAGAGAGAGAGAGGAAGAGAGAGAGAGAGAGAGGAGAGAGAGAGAGAGAGAGAGAGAGAGAGAAGAGAGAGAGAGAGAGAGAGAGAGAGAGAGAGAGAGAGAGAGAGAGAGAGAAGAGAGAGAGAGAGGAGAGAGAGAGAGAGAGAGAGAGAGAGAGAGAGAGAGAGAGAGAGAGAGAGAGAGAGAGAGAGAGAGAGAGAGAGAGAGAGAGAGAGAGAGAGAGAGAGAGAGAGAGAGAGAGGAGAGAGAGAGAGAGAGAGAGAGAGAGAGAGAGAGTTGGTGTTACTCCAAATAACATCATTTTAAGCAAGTAAAATAAACATTCTAATAAACATATCTCAAAGCGGTTTTAAAGAAATCAGGTGGGGCGAGTCAAAAGGTCCCGGGGTTCCAGGGTGGGGGCCCCCACCTGCAATCCAGGCAGCGTAGATGACTTGAGCGCCCAGCAGATTGCCCCGCCGCCCATGAACAGGCCGCCTTGCGCTCGGGACGGGATCAGCGTCGGTCAGCAAGACGGGGCCATACGACTGCACGATGAGGTCTTTGGAGGCGAAGAATCCGACCGCAATGACCCCCCACAAGCCGTTCCATGCGTGCACGGCTACGGCATCCAACGGGTCGTCCAGCTGAGAGCCCCCACCAGGATCACTTTTTTAATGCAAGGCTAAATGTGATGCGGGTTACAGCTGAGAGCCTCCTGCAGGATAACATTTTCAATGTACGGCTAACATGTAATGCGGGTCAGTGTGTACATCTCAGATGTAAGGCTGGGAGCAGGCTCCCGCAAACACCCCCCCCCTCTTCAGTCTCCCTTAGTGAAAACATTGGTCTTGCGTCCGGAGGAGGAGGAAGAGTGGGAGACGCGCTCCGGGCATTGCTTTTGGTTGGACACTTGACATCAATTGGACGCTTGACGTCATTTGGACGCTTCACATAGTTTGGACACTTCACATAGTTTGGACACTTCACATAGTTTGGACGCATCAATCATTTGGACACTTGACATCATTTGGACGCTTGACCTCATTTGGACGCTTCACATCATTTGGACGTTTTACATAAATTGGACTAATCCATTTTTTTGTTATTTTACAGGGCCTGATTGCCCTCAAGATTGCCCCTATAGTGCTTTCTTCAAGAAATCGCATCCTAGTTTTGTTTGTACAGGAGGAGGCGGTCGAGGAGGAAGAGGAGAAGAGGAGGGGGAGGAGGAGGAGGAGGAGGAGGAGGAGGAGGAGGAGGAGGAGGAGGAGAATCCACTCGAATCCAATCCAATCCATCCGCTCGAATCCAATCCAATCCAATCGCTCGAATCCAATCCAATCCAATCCAATCCGCTCGAATCCAATCCAATCCGCTCGAATCCAATCCAATCCAATCCATTCGCATCCAATCCAATCGAAACCATCCATTCGAATCCAATCCAACCGAACCCAATCCAACTTATTCCAATCCCAATCAAATCCAATCCAAGCGAATCCAACAATACGCCAATGGGAGGGGGAGAAGGGAGACCTTGATGCGGACGGACACGGTGCTGCCAATGCAGTACAGGACGCCCGCAACCGCGCCGATGATGAGAGCGGCCCAGGGGTAGACGGTGGAGCAGCGGAGGTGATACCCACCAGGCCTGCCAGGGCTCCGTTGCCCATGGCCATCACGTCATACACTGGCTTGCCTGCCGGCCCCCAACCCCGCCTTTTAATGACACAGGCCTTCGTCTGATTGCGCAACTGCTCGCATTGAATGCCTCCGTCACACCGTGCAGGGCGGGGGAGGAAGGGGGGGGGAGGGAGGGGGGGAGAGAGAGAGGGGAGGGGGAGAGGGAGAGAGAGAGAGAGAAGAGAGAGAGAGAGAGAGAGAGGAGAGAGAGAGAGAGAGAGAGAGAGAGAGAGAGAGAGAGAGAGAGAGAGAGAGAGAGAGAGAGAGAGAGGAGAGAGAGAGAGAGGAGAGAGAGAGAGAGAGAGAGAGAGAGAGGAGAGAGAGAGAGAGAGAGAGAGAGAGAGCAGGGGGGGGCACCGGCACACACACACCACCTACACACACACACACACACACACACACACACACACACGCACACACGCGAGCACGCACACGCGCACACACACACACACACACACACACACACACACACACACACGCGCGCGCGCATGCGCACACAGACAGAGACAGACACAGGGAGGGCGAAGAGAACAAGGCGGGGGGTTGAGGCCGGGGGGGGGCGAGCACCGGTGGCCCTGTAGGAGCGGATGGCCTGGAAAGTGACACCGGCGAGACCGGCGGCAGCGGGAGCCAGCGTGGTGGTCACCGCGGCATTACTGACGGCCGCCATGGCACCGGCTGTCATTGCCTGCTGCGAGCCCGGGTTGAAGCCGTACCAGCCGAACCACAGGATCATGACGCCCAGCACGAACAGTGATGCGTTGTGCCCCGGCATGTCGATCACCTGCGCCCGCATCCGCCCGCCGGTCCCTCAGCATCCCGCCCGCCGGTCCCTCCGCCTCCCGCCCCATCTGCCAAGCTGGTCCTTTGACATTGTGTGATGGGTCCGGGGGGGGGGAGGGGGTGGAGGTAGAGGCGGAAACCACAGCCTTGCACGCACACACACACACACACACACACACACACACACACACACACACACACACACACACACACACACACACACACACACACCCCCACCCCCCCCCCACCACATGTACACACAAATCCACGCGTACAAAGCACACGGAACGTGCGGAGAAAGGGGGGGGGGAGAGGGGGAGAGAGAGAGGGGGGGAGGGAGGGAGGGAGGGAGGGGGAGAGAGAGAGAGAGAGAGAGAGAGAGAGAGAGAGAGAGAGGGAGAGAGAGAGAGAGAGAGAGAGAGAGAGAGAGAGAGAGAGAGAGAGAGAGAGAGGGGGGGGGGGGGAGGGAGGGAGGGAGGGAGGGAGGGAGGGAGGGAGGGAGGGAGGGGGAGAGGGAGAGGGAGAGGGAGAGGGAGAGGGAGAGGGAGAGGGAGAGGGAGAGGGAGAGGAGAGGAGAGGAGAGGAGAGAGAGAGAGAGAGAGAGAGAGAGAAGAGAGAGAGAGAGAGAGAAGAGAGAGAGAGAGAGAGAGAGAGAGAGAGAGAGAAGGGGGGGAAGAATCACCGTTCCATCAGGAAGGAAGCGGCCAATGCGGGGACCAACAATCAGAGCTCCCACGGCTGCTGCAAAGCCTCCCACCTGCCCCCCCCCCCATCCCAGCATATCCCGTCATTGCCATGTTCCCACTCACTTCCAGAGTTTTCATCTACGGATCCCCCAACGCGGTTTCATCTGCAGATCCTGTGGGAGTTTTCATCTACGGATCCCCCAAGGAGGTTTCATTTTCGGATCCCTCCGGGAGTTTTCACTTCCGGATCTCTGCGGGAGTTTTCATCTTCGGATCCCTGCGAGAGTTTTCATTTCCGGATCCCTGCGGGAGTTTCTGTGTCCTGATTCCTGGTGACCTCACTGTTCCCTCCGGCGGGACTGTCAAACTCCTAGTCCCTACAAATGCAATCATCCCCCACTCGCTGCCAGTGCTTTCATCTCCGCACCCCCTACGCGACACAGCATCTCCCTGCTCTCCTGCTCTAAGATTGCGACCCTGATTGGACCCCCACAATGTTCGGCAGGAGCATGTGCTTGCGACACCGGTGACGATCGAGCACGCTTTGCTTTGAAATGATGGGCATTCACATCTGTGCGTCACATCCCGAGGTGAAGGGCACCGAGTGCGCAAACAAAGGCGCGCACGGACCTCTCAACGTTAAAAGAAAATGAGGCCTATGTCCTATCCGTCCTCCCAGAGGTCCTCACTATTGTGAGCCGCAGTATCGTCCTCTGAAAACACAGGTGCACAGGCCAGGCGGACGCTCGCGCAACTGTGCATTTACGCATTTGTGTTCCTCATGTGTGTCCTGCGGGACACATACAACAAGGACGACGACGACGACAATGACAAGGACGATCACAAGGACAACGGCAATGACAACAACAGCAACAGCAGGTGGGGGAGGGGGTTGACGAAGCCCCGGGGGGAGGGGGGGGAGGGGGTCACCATATGGACAGCGCCTGAGCCCGCAAAGTCAATTGCCCCAGTGCCCGCCAACAAACTGCCCGTGGACCTGCGGGGAATCGCCGCAACCATTCAATTGCTTTTCAAAAGCAAACCAGTGTAGTACTGTCGAGTGTACTGTGCATCCTCATGGAACCCTCTAATGATTAATAATGCTTTGCAACGCAAAACCCTCACTTTTCCCTTTAAACCAGTGCACAGCAAGGCCCTGCAAGGTTCAGCAAGAGTCCAAGGAATCATGTATTCGATCATACGCTCTTCCCAGCAAACCAGTGCAGTACACTGAGTGTACTGCAGAAACCCGTGGGATCGTGTGCTTTTCACAGCGAACCAGTACGGTACACTAGGTTACTGCAGGAACCCATGGCACCCTCTAATGAGCCGCTGCTTACAACCACCTGTGTCTACCTTCTGGAACTGTCATTCAATCCGATTGTTTATAGGCCTCAATGTAAGGGGAGAACATCGAAGGGGGAGGGGAGAACATCAAAAGGGGGGAGGGAGAACAACAAAAGGGGGAGGGGAGAACATCAAAAGGGGGAGGGAGAACATCAAATGGGGGGGAGGGGAGAACAACAGGGGGAGGGGAGAACATCATAAGAGGGGAGGGGAGAACATCAAAAGGGGGAGGGGAGAACAACAAAAGGGGGAGGGGAGAACAACAAAAGGGGGAAGGGAGAACATCAAAAGGGGAGGGAGGCGGCTGACCTGGCCATGGAGGCCCAACCGAAGGGGCTCCAAACCGAATGCACGACGATGGGTACCTGCATCGCCCAAACAACACCTCACCCGCCTGTCTCTCAAAAAACCCCGTCAACCGCCCTCAGAGCCTCCTTGGGCCTCCATGCAGCTTCCCCGGCTACAGGCCCGTGCATTCCTCCCCTTGTCCGCACGAACCCAACAAATGCTGTACATTTGAGCACAAATGTTGTACATTTCAGCCCACATGTTGTACATTTGAACCCAAATGTTGTACATTTGAGCGCATATGTTGTACATTTGCCTATCAACGCCACGAGACAGAGAATGCCACCGATCCCGAAAGCATGTTTTGTGTCGTTTGTCTGTCATTGGCAGGAGGAAGAAAATCTGATGTGATTCTGCAAGCACAGTTTTAGAGTTGCCTGTGGCGGCACACGAGACAGGACGGACGTGGACGAAGAGATGCTTGTGCGAAGCACGCACACGTTCTGGCCGAGTCTCGAAAGCTTTGTAATGTGCATTTGCCTATCACTCGCAGGCAATGGAAATTCCAGTCTACCAAATACTTCTGGAGGAACCCTAATCGCCCGACAGACACGCGGGAGTTGGGAAGTCTGGTACGCAACAGTACGTCAGATGAGCAGAAGGCGAGGGAGGCTGATCCCATGTGTGGGCCTCTCACGGACTGCGTGGGTCTGTGCTGCAGGACAGAATTAGGGTTTAGGGTTTAGAGGGAGGCTTACACCCAGGCAGCCATGAAGAAGCTGTAGACGACGTAGACGGGGAAGCGAGTGCGCTCCGCTATGGCACCTGCACCACAACACCCCGGCCTTCTTTGACACACGCCGCTCTTTTTTGAAACCCTTCCCCGTCTTTTCTGAAAGACAGTCCCGCCCCCCCCCCCTCTTTTTTTTTTTTTTTTTTTTTTTTTTTTTTTTTTTTTGGGGGGGGGGGTGTGGAAACACCGATCTTTTCTGAAACACCGCGCCCCCCCCTGTGTGTGTGTGTGTGTGTGTGTGTGTGTGTGTGTGTGTGTGTGTGTGTGTGTGGGGGGGGGGGGGGGACACCGCCTTTTTTTGGAAACAACTATCTTTTTTGAAATACCGATCTGTTTCAAAAGACCACCCTTTTCTTCGGACACCGCTCTTTCATGAAACACGGCCCCCTTTTTCAAAACGCAGATCTCTTTTGAAACACACCCCGTTTTTGAAACGCCGTCCTCTTATGAAACCCCGCTCTTTCGTGAAACAAGGCCCCTTATCTGAAACACCGCTCTGTTTGAAGGTTGACCGCAACGGCACGTGCACCAGAACACCGCTCTTCTGATTTTTGAAAGCTGCAACAGCGCCTGCCAAAATTCCATCCTTCTTCAGACCTAAGACCCCTGCCACACCGCCTGCAAAAGTGCAATGAATTCCCCACCCTTTGGGATATGAAGCTGCAACAGAAGCAGCCGGGGCTCCCCCACACTTCAGACAAGAAGCTGCAACAGGGGCAGCACAACTTGTCCGTGACTGGCTCAAGAGAGCCTTCCCAACGTCGCACTAGATGACGAGACGGGTCAAATTGCACTTTTGGTGAGACCTGGGACACGGCGGGGAATAGTACCTGAGACGATGGTACAAGCTGTGGCTGCGAACTGCACAAACCCACCAACCCCAACTTGAATGCCGTTGCCACCTAGGGAAAAAAAAAAAAAAAACTAAAATAAAACAAGGGGGGGGGGAAAATGGAAAACACACACACACACACACACACACACACACACACACACACACACACACACACACACACACACACACACACACACACACACACAACAGACACGCACACACACAGTGTGTGAAAAAAAATAAAATAAAACAAAAGAGCCCGGGGGGGGGGGGAAAGGAACACACACACACGCACACACACACACACACACACACACACACACACACACACACACACACACACACACACACACACACACACACACACACACACACACACACACACACACAGCGCATGCTCTCGCTCCCAAGCGCTCTCTCGCCCTCTCCCTCCCTCCTCCCCCCCCCCCCTTCTCTCTCGCCCGCGCGCGCCAAACCTGTTAGACAATCCCTGGAAAACACAGAGTGCCCATGGGAGAGGGGGTTGGGCACACAAGAGGAAGTCCAGCGAGAAGGGCATACCGACCACTGGAAGAGCCACTGGTAGTATTGGGGCATCGCCGCCGCGTCCAAAGCCGGCAGTCCGCTCATCACAAAGAACTTTGTCCCTGCACATCATCCAACGCACCCCTTTTCCCACCTTGCAAATCTCAATCAATCAATCAATCTCTCTCTCTCTCTCTCTCTCTCTCTCTCTCTCTCTCTCTCTCTCTCTCTCTCTCTCTCTCTCTCTCTCTCTCTCTCTCTCTCTCTCTCTCTCTCTCTCTCTCTCTCTCCCTCCCTCCCTCCCTCCGCGCGTGCATGCGTGCGTGTGTGTGTGTGTGTGTGTGTGTGTGTGGAGAGAGAGAGAGAGAGAGAGAGAGAGAGAGAGAGAGAGAGAGAGAGAGAGAGAGAGAGAGAGAGAGAGAGAGAGAGAGAGAGAGAGTGTGTGTGCGCATGCGCTGCATTGCACGCTCGTCCCCACACACCTTTCAACACCCTCCATGCACACCATCCGCCGCAACTTTCTCCCCCCACCTTGCAAACAATTCGCTTGCATTTCACACTCGTCCGCACATGCCCTTTAACAACGTCCCTGCATGACATCCACCGCGATCTTTTCTGTTCGCATGCTGTTTGCGGGGCGGGGTGAGCGGGAGATGTGAGGCAGGGTAAGCCAACTGTGAGGCAAGGTGAGCAAAATGTGAGGCGGGGTGAGCGAAATGTGAGGCGGGGTGAGCGAAATGTGAGGCGGGGTGAGCGAGAGATGTGAAGCGCACCGATGAACTTGTTGGGGCTTTCAGGATCATCCCCGAAGGCAAACGCATAGCCCAGGAAGTAAAAGCCAATGGCTGAAGCACAGGCGTCCACCAGGATGAGGATGCAGATGTTCTTGGAGAAGCGCGCCCGCACGGATCCCACGGAAAGCTGCATGCCCCAGTCACCTCCCAATCACATCCCAGCAGGCCCCAATCACATCCCAATCGCATCCAATCACATTTCAGATCCTAATCGCATTCAATCACACTTCATATCACAAACACATCCCAGAACCTAAATCACATCCCAGAACCTGAACCACATCCCAGAACCTAAACCACATCCCAGAACCTAAACCACATCCCAGAACCTAAACCACATCCCAGAACCCAAATCACATCCCAGAACCTAAACCACATCCCAGAACCTAAATCACATCCCAGAACCTAAACCGCATCCCAGGCCCCACTGACACCCCATTCACATCCCAGATGCCAATCACAACCCAATTACATCCCAGGCCCCACTCACATCCCCGATCTCGTAAATAGCTGCAAACCACCCTCACACTGCCCATCAGGACCCTACTTGTGCCATTCCTGTTCTTATGGCAAAGAGGTTCTTAAAACAAAGAGCGAAAACAAATCTTGATCGTGCCCTTCCCCCTTCTTGGAAGAAGGATAAAACACATCTTTTCACAATGGCTCGCAGCCTTGACATTTTTTACAAGATATGTGTTCCCAAGCTTGCCCGAGACGCTGACAAACTGCCCTCCTGGCATCCTGTGACTCCCGGACCTACATCTGAGCAGAGTTATCCTTTTTCCGCAGCCAAAGACTTTCTCATGTCTCCGTGCACGAAGAGTCTCTCCCTTTTCTGCCCAAACCAGTTCTTCCTTATCCAAGCCAAAGAGTCCTCCATTTCCCAAACCAAAAAGAGGCCACCTTTTCCCGACCACAACAGTTCACTTTTGCCGACCAAAACAGTTCACTTCTCCTGACCAAAGCAGTTCACCTTTCCCGACCAGAAAAGTTCCCCTTTTTCCGGCAGATGCCTTCTCCTACTGCCAAGCAAAGAGTTCTTTTTCCTAACAAAGGAGGTCTCCGTGCCCGAGCACGAAGAGAGAGTCCTCCTTATTTCCAAGCAAAGACAGTCCTCCTATTTCCCAAGCACAGACAGTCCTCCTTTTTCCCCAAGCAAAGACAGTCCTCCTTTTTCCCAAGCGAAGAGAGGCCACCTTTCCCCGAACAAGAGAGAGCCCTCCTTTAAGCGAGCAGAAGAGTTCTACCTTCCTCCGAACAAAGAGTTCTGCCTTAAACTTCGGGCCGGTACCTGTCCGCCCCCCCAAGGGGGAGGGAGGGGGGGGGGGACGGGGGAGGATAGGTTCCTGTTTTACTTGTGGAACAAGCAGATTGTAATGCTACCCCTCCAAAGGAAGTGAGACACAGGTGTGGAAGCCCGGCACCGCTGGGGTGGGCTCCCACACCTACTTCTCACTTCCTTTGGGCCGGACAGGCATCATACGAGTAAGAGTTGGGGGAAGTCAGAGTTGGGAGAAGGGGTGGAGAAGTGCTGGGCGAAGGGGTGGCTCACCATGGCAAACCCGCAGTGCATGAAGAACACGAGGTATGCGGAAGACAGGGTGAAGGAGGCATTGAGGTCATTTGTAGTGATCCCAGTGCCTGCGATATGCGACTCGATCCTGCCGCCCCACGCCGCACCAAAGCCTTCAGGCTCGATTTGTCCTTGTTAAAGTCGGGCTCGACCAGTTTTGGGCTCGCACTGAGAACTGCCTGATCTGTGTAAGAAACTGGAGGGAGTGCAAGATGGGGCCTACACGGCACGCATTCCCACACCGGTACAATGTGCCCCACTACGGTACATCATGAGACGAACCGAATCTTGTATTCAGCAAGTACAAGGTACAGATCTAGAGTGTCATTGCAGCAACACGCTTCTGCAAGGACTCTGGACCTGCACCTTGTACTGCAATCACTCTGGATCTGCAGGGCTCATGAGTGCAATAAATGGGCATGTCCGCAAGACTCGGGCACACGGAGGAAACATGCTTACCTACTACGATTGACGCAAATATTAAGCAACAGGAGTTCTGGATTGCGTGATGCCACCTCAGATGGCCCGTTGCCAGATGTTCCGCCAGAGCACAAAAGGGACAGAACTCAGACAGGGCAAGCAGGACCTTGATATTATGCTAGGCATGTCCAGGCTATGCAAGTCGAAGCGTTGACGTCCAACAGCTCTAGGGACTCTCCTCTTGTATGCTGTCACTGAGCAGAGAGGGTCTTCTAACAGGACGGAATGGACGGAGGAGACAGTCGACGTGGGGCTTAAGAGCCTGTTCTGCTGATAAAGTACTGTATTCCCTTCACATCCCTCCTGTTCATTGATGACAACCTCCGTATGGAAAAGACCCCGGAAGGGATGCCCCGGGCAATATACGGGTCTTGGCGGCGGTGTAACCTTGTATGTCTCGTAGGAGGTCGTAGCCAGCCAGACGCCTTGCAATGCATACAGATAGGAATACAGAAGGGGCATAGTGTGACTCACGTTTCATTAATATTTCTCCAGCTCAGACGGGGAGCAGGCCCAGGGGCCGACATGGTGAAGACTGCCCCGCCTGTTCCTAAGTAGGAAGGTGATCACGCTATCCCCCCCTGGACCCCAAACACACTTTGCATAAGCAAGCTTCTGCAAAAAGTCCATCATGACCGCATATACGGTGCGTCATCTCTGCCGACTAGGAGCATCGGAAGCAACCTCTGGTGAAGAGCCTCTCGATATATTTAAACCAATCAAATGAGTTCCGTTGCTACATCTTGCCTTGAAAGGAACCGTAAGATGAAAATGTTTAGGACAAGATGGTAGCGACAGTGTTATCTTCTCACGGGGGGTTCACGTGGAACACATCCACCCCATATGCTTCCGTGCTGTTCATGCACATACATCTCTGACGACATCAAGCAAAAAGTCACCTTGACCATAACACAGCGTATGAGGCACACACGATCCCTAGGATAGCAGAACGCAAAAGCCCTCGGTCTGCATAACCTAGAGCCTCCAACAGAAGTACACCATGTATCCTACGGTAAAAGTCACAGCACTATTCCCAAGCCTTAGCTAGGCAACTTCGAGGATGCAGATTGAGCTCTGCACGTTGGTCATGGCACGACACACGATCGCTGGTTACATCCGGTCGGGGTTTTAAAGATGATTTCCGCTGAGGGTAGAGCCATGTACAACACATGCAAAATACAGGCAAAACTTCCAACGGCATCAGGAGGTGGACACGGATAACAAGTCTTCAGAATACATAACGAGGACGCTGCCTCACCGCAAGGGTAAAACCCAGCGAGATCTCTCGGCGCAAAAGTCTGTACAGAACCGTCTAATTCAGGAACTGAAGAGTTCCCAAAACGCTTGGATACGCTCCAAAGGGCTTGTGAGTTGCGAGGCTTTGAAGATGGATGAGTTTCTCAAGGGAAGAACAACAGTTAGAGCCTGCCATTCGTGCATCCAGCCGTTCGCGCGGGGAGCTCACGTAGCTCGCTTATCCACATCAACTGCCACTCAACCCGCGGCACGCGAGACGGGACCAAAATTCTATGATATTTTGGACAAAATTGGCTCTCTGATTATACTTCGCCACAACATTGTAAATAGAGCGTTACAGCATTGGTGACGCTTTATTTTATAACCCCAGTGGGATAGAGTTTGCAGGAGAAGAAGCTGAATGTGGGCATGAGGGTTAGTGGGTATAATCTTGCCTCTCTCTCCTGCTGTCTTGTTTAAAATTAAGAGTGAAGCCTATTCTATGCTGTCTTGTTTCTCTCCTCTTCTCGTCTTGGGTCTCTTCAAAAGCTTGTCACCGTTCTGTGCGTTCATTTAATATAAAGAGTGAAGCCTATCCATTTGTCTATCATCACGTGCAAACCTTCTGCGATACCCCTACATTTCTTCATTGCCTTACTGCGATTCTTGTCGGGCATGTGCTTCTCCTTCTCCCCCCCCCCCCCCGGGCCCCCTCTCTCCCCCCTGCCTCTCCCCCACGCTCTCCCCCCACCCCCCTTCTCTCCGTGTCAGGGGGTGTTACGAGGCTGTTTCAGCCACATCGGGACGTCAAATCAACAACAAGTGAGACACATGCCCATTGGTGGTGCAACACATGCTCGTACCAACCTGTCGCACCTTCTATTGAAGCCCGTCTGGCGCAGCGTAGTTCAGTAATTAAATTACGTAAGCTCAGTCGCTTTAGCTTGGTTCTGTAGATACACAGCTCCCTCCCTACCACCTTCCCATCGGCAGATAAAGGCTGCTACCTTCTCCTCGCCAGATTAACGCTACTGACTTCAACAAAGTTCACATTCTAAATAATATGTTGCAACGTATTATTTATCAACTGATATGTAGTACAGACGTCGGCGTGTGCTGCCTGTCCGTTGCAACATGCAAAAGGGAACACTCAATGAGTTACATGAGCTCTAGTTAACATGTGCTTCTGTTCCACAGGCCTTTGATAAGTAAAAAGAGTGAAGCCTATCCTAATCGCACACCATGACTCTTGCTTCTGTTCCATATGCTTCTGCTGCTCGGAAGAAACCTCGGCCGCCACGATCGTGTGGCCAGGGATATACCTTATATAAGATCTTGACTCCTCGGTCCTGTTGGTCCTGTGGACAAAGGGACGGTGGCCCCAGGATTCCGCATACCCGCAGGCAGGTTTTAAGGTGTGCGGTAAGGATAGGATTCACTCTTTATTCTAAATTTAAGAAGGATGACGGCACCTTTTAATACGGATGACGGCACCTTTTGACGGAGGATATGCGTCACTTTTCAGTCCAAAAGGGTCGTGTGGTCCCGTAAAATAGCCTGACCCCATCAAGTCAGGTGCGCGCACCCGGCTCCTGCGCGGGAGCCGGCTGACGTGCTCGGGATCACGTACGGAACTCCAGAAAGACCCCAAACAGTTCAAAAGGAAATGTGAGAAGATACCGTACTTCCAGGATGCATGTAGGATACGTGGTGCACGTAGAATCACGGCTGGGATATGC
>KV908526.1:5000-10000 GCA_002005505.1 Botryococcus braunii
GGATACTCTTTTGTTGCAAATCCAAAGTTGGGTTTGTAACTACAGAGTATCCAGCCAACAAGCTGGATACTCAATTTAAGCCAGGGTTGTTTGCCTTGAACTTGAAACCACGACAAACCACGCGTAGACCCCAAAATCTACCAAAGCATGTTTTAGAAGGCAACATTTCCAATAAAAAATTCCAGTCAACAGACAAAGAAGCTTGTTGGCCATATGTTGGTCAAAGCCCGACAAAATCGACCCAAGTCGTGGCTTACTTTTGGTTGTTTTGGAGCAGCTACGCCTTCCAATTGCTGTTCATTAATATTAAATTCGCTTCCAGAAGTGCCTGGCGCGTCGGACATTGTTATCACGATGTCCTATGCCCGACAAAACACACCGAAGACGTGACGACGACTGTGTCATGTTGCATTGGAGTGCATACGAGAATTTTGAACTGAGCACAATGCACTTAGATCATTTTCATTATAAATATCCACCTCACGAATATCAAAACGCTCGAAAACCAAGCACGTTCCCAAAGCACCAAATGCCCGCACCTCTGACACCTCACGAGCCACACCCCTCATACTGAGCCACCACCAGCCCCGTGAGACAGCCCCCATGAGCTAGCTAATCTATATAAAACCCATAGGTTGAAAATAATTGTAAGTGAGAGACCACCGTATCATTTCAAGACTCACCGTATTTACCACATCGTTGGTGGTAGAAACGCAACAGCGGTCTCACCAAATAGGCAGTGCTTAAGAAAAATCCGTAATTCTAAGTTGAACCCTCAAATTCTCAAGATAACCCATGGATTCAGTGCGAGCTTCCGGGCGGCTTGCGGTTTTCTTGCATCCCCACCGGCCGAAAACTCCACGACTCAAACAACGAAAAAAGCTCAATGCATCCAGTAAAGAAGAGAGATGTTTTCAGTTTCAGAAAGAATGGCAGTCCGCAAACTCGCAATAACGTGCACGAACAATGGACCAGTGTGTACGCTGGAGGGGATCACCTGCCGTAGTTTCCTGCCGTAGTTTGAGCCCACACTCCGTCCTTCGGCGCCGGTCCTCCGAGACCTCCGACACGAATTACATGAACTAGTTGGGAACCCGTCCTTCGAACGGCATACAAATTGTAAGTTGGCTTTCTTAATAATGATTTTGATGGAACCCTTCTTACGTATTCCATGCAGGTTGTCACGTTTCTGCAACGTTTCTGCAACAACGTAATAGTATATAGAAATGACCGGTGCCGGCCTTCGATCTAAATTCCCAATTTAAAAACCGTCGATATATTATAGAGATCCATCCCAGACGTTTGTACGTTTGTTTGAGTTTGTACAGATCGACTCGTTTGTTGACATAGATGCATAAATTGCTGCCGACGGCATGATGAGATGCAGACGGATACCAGCCTGGTATTACCAGGATGCCTATACATATACATATGTCCTTCATGAAGGATGATCATCGTTCACTGCCGCGTCCCGTGGTGCTGTGCGACCTTAGTAGTGCTGTGCACTCTCCCAGGTGCTGTGCGACCTTAGTTGGCTAGATATGGGTCATTCATTGTACTGCCGTCCTCTTCAGCCCTAGTGGCTGGTCTTTGGATGTAATCTTCCTTCCTTCCTTCCGTGCATCTCTCTGCCACGTGGCAGAGATGCAGTTGGGTCCAGGGTACGACAACCCGTGCGGGGTCCGTACGGGGATTGGGCTTGGCATGCGGGGCCCGTAAAATATCCGGGGAGGCATTCGGGAACGCCGCATGTTTTGCAACGTTTGCAAGGTCCTTCTAGGGGGGGCACCCGCGCCTTCTCTGCAAGGCAATACGTGTTCCCCGACAGAAAATAGAGGTTGGTAAGGGAAATTTACGGGGATGGAGGACAGTTTTAAAGACGATGATCCTCAGTTAACTTTTGGCTTTCCTTTTGAGGACCAGTACTGCCCCTAGGGCTCCGACGACTCAGGCGTGCCAGGTACGATATGCAAGTTGGGTCCAGCCTGGACGTCCAGGCTCTGTCGCGGCCCGGTGAGGTCGACCGTCCAGGATCTCCCGCGGCCCGGTGAACGAGCTTTTGGGTTGGTGCTGGGTTAAACTTTGTGTTTAATTTTGGTCGACTTGGAGATCTGTCATATCTTTGCAGGTTTTTACTAAGTTTTGTAATTGCTAGCCCGTACACGATGCTTTACTAATTTGTAATTGCTTAGCCCATAGGCGATACTACTTGACTAATTTTAATTGCTTAACCCGTATGCGGTACTGCTTTAGAAGGTGCATTGAAGATGGCTTTTAGATTAAGAGTGGGTGTACAAATGATGTCGCTTCCGGGTGATGTTGAGGATACTGAGATCCCCAGTGGTTCAGTTCAATGAGTTATATTTCAAAGGTTCATAGCTCTGGGATGAGGAGGGGCTGAAGGCTCAGCACGGTTGGATTGACTTTGGATTGCGGGGAATGAGGTTGATGTGAGCGTGTCAACGTGTAGTTAGCTATATATAGTCTAACTATAGTCGAGAACCCTTGGAGAGCTCCTGTATTTTAAACTGACCGGTCACCTGGTACCACTGGTACCACCCCTAGGGGTTTTCCTAAACCCGACCCCAAACCGTACCTCCAAGCACAAAAATCCTCCATTTTTTACCTCCAAAAACAGCATGTTCGCCCAGAAGGCCCCAACGGCTGGTCCTGGGCTTCTTCCTTCTCGTTTACTGAACGGATAGTTGACGAATGGGATCCACTCACTTTCCTTTCCTTTCGCGAGATATCGGTAACTTGCGGGCCCCGCGTGCCCAGCCCAATCCCGAGAGAGAGAGAGGAGAGAGAGAGAGAGAGAGAGAGAGAGAGAGAGAGAGAGAGAGAGGAGAGAGAGAGAGAGAGAGAGAGAGAGAGAGAGAGAGAGAGAAGAGAGAGAGAGAGAGAGGGGGGGGGGGGGGGGGGGGGGGGGGGGGGGGGGGGGGGGGGAGGGAGGGAGGGAGGGGGGAGGGAGGGAGGGGGGGAGGGGGGGGAGGGAGGGAGGGAGGGAGGGAGGGAGGGAGGAGGGAGAGAGAGGGGAGAGGAGAGAGGAGAGGAGAGAGAGAGAGGAGAGGAGGAGAGAGAGAGAGAGAGAGAGAGAGAGAGAGAGAGAGAGGAGAGAGAGAGAGAGGAGAGAGAGAGAGAGAGAGAGAGAGAGAGAGAGGAGAGAGAGAGAGAGGTACCCATATCACGCACACCCGTCGAAAGCACAAGCACAGGAGTATACAGTGGGGAGGGGAGGGGATGTATGCCACCACACCACGGTTTTACCCAGGGCTTGCAGACGACATTAGGAGGCATCCTGCCAGAGCCAAGAGAGACCGTTGACAAGAACGTACACCTAGGCCTGAAGGACATATACCAAATTTTGTATATGTCCTTTGAAGTAGGACGTTGTTTATGGAACAATCTCCCGAAGTCCAGAGAAAGGCGTTGTTTCTGGTACAACCCCACCGAAGACCACCAACCAGTCTGGAGTACCGTCTAACTAAGAAGGAGAACACATGCAACTCTGCAGACAATGTAACAGTGTGAAGCCCATGAAAAACCTCATACTCCCGCTGGGCGAGAGCGAGAGAGAGGGGGGGAGAGAGGGGGGGGGAGAGAGAGGAGAGAGAGGAGAGGAGAGAGAGAGAGAGAGAGAGAGAGAGAGAGAGAGAGAGAGAGAGAGAGAGAGAGAGAGAGAGAGAGAGAGAGAGAGAGAGAGAGAGAGAGAGAGCGGCGCGCGCGCGCGAGCGAAAGGGGGGGGAGAGAAGAGACACAGAGAGAGAGAGAGAAGAGAGAGAGAGAGAGAAGAGGAGAGAGAGAGGAGAAGAGAGAGAGAGAGAGAGAGGAGAGAGAGGAAGAGAGAGAGAGAGAGAAGAGAGAGAGAGAGAGAGAGAGAGAGAGAGAGAGAGAGAGAGAGGAGAGAGAGAAGAGAGAGAGAGAGAGAGAGAGAGAGAGAGAGAGAGAGAGAGAGGGGGGGGGGGGGATTTGGACGATCGCCTGTGGACTGGACAACCAAAGTTCTTGGCTATTCCTGAGTCCGGACTGGAGTTTCCAACATTTGCTTTAGCCGGAAAATTTTTTAAATCCTTGAGTGGGCAGATCAATATAAACTTTCTGAAGGCCTGGCCAAAACACATGGACAAATTCCTTCATGGGCGCAATTTGCAGTGGAGGGAAGTAGGGAGAGAAAGGCACAGGGGCGAAGGGGGGGGGAGGGGCTGAGGAAAATGAACCACTCCATTTATCACATCTTGTAGGGCATCAATGTAATATAATTTAGCACGCCAAATTCTGTGGGAAAAAAGCTTTGGTATATGCCATCCAGGATAAGGTTTACTCAGAATCGACTATGTATTATCATGTGCGAAAAATAACATTGATCCTTTTTGCAAAGGACTTTGGTAGAAGAAACAAAGTTCTGCATGTACAACACTGCACTGCAGTGCAGTGTATAGCACATTTCTGCTGTACTGCTTGAGCTCGTTTCAGCTCTTCTCTCTGTTTCTGCGCACTCTTCCTGGCAGTTGTCTGCAAGGCAGAGTACCACGTGCACCGACAATCACTTCTCACTGAGCACACCCCCTCCCCCCCCTCCCCCCCTTTCCCTTCTCCATTAAATCTATAGTCTTTATAAATACTGGACCGCAGGATACCTCAAGGAGACCCATACCACTATGTATAAAGACTAACCAGCTAGGTAATCGTTATGCAGACTGGACCGTAGGATTACATAACAAGTAGTTGCAAAAACGGTCCCAACCAAAACGGTTTACGGTCATTGGAAATAGTTCGATATTATTTTTGGCAATCAAAAAAATGGCTTGTGTGTGTGTTGTGGATATCTCACCATGCCCAAGTGGCTGGACAGAGGTAACTTCTTCTTCTTCCTTTTACAAGAGTGGAGCAAAAAAGACCATGCCCAATGTTCAAGGGCTTGAACCCAAATGTTTCAAGCTATGAGTCAAACCCGGCGAGCGGCCACCTGGCGACCCACAGCGGCCGCAATAATGAAACTG
>KV908526.1:15000-42500 GCA_002005505.1 Botryococcus braunii
GCAGCGCGACACAGATAGAGAGAGCGTAGTGGGTGGAGCCAGAGACAGCTCCATGAAAGGCACAGCTGTGGGCGAGACAAACTGTACCAGAAAGCTTGGCACTGGTACATACTGGCAGCCGGACAAGCCAGTACACAGAGTGCATTACAGCACAGCTGTGGTTGAGACAAAACTGTACCTGAAAAGTTGGCATGGTACATACTGGCAGCGGGACGGCCTGACTGTTGAAGACCCTCGGGCAGGGAGGTCCCCACAGACGCCGCCAAGTGGCAAATACGAGCGCAGGTGGCATCGAACAAAATCTCCAGCTGTGCCCTCTCGCTCAACGACAGCACCCCCAGCTTGAACGCCCGCAGCGCCTCCTCCCTGCACAAAGAGCCCCTCCCGTTAACATCCTTCTCGTCCTCCAGCAGCTGCTGAGGGTAATGAAAGAAAGGGGACAAAAGGGGAAAAAAGGGGGGGGGGGGAAAGGGGGTGAGATTTTTTTACTCTTTTCCTTCTCTTCCTCCTCCTCCTCCTCCTCCTGCTCCTCCTCCTCCTCCCTTTTTTTTTTTGGGGGGGGGGGGGGGGAGGGGCGGCAGTGAGGAGATCATGCATATCCATTCCAGTCAGGCTAGGGCCATGCCACTAAAGAACAAGCCATTCCACTTACGCATAGGCCATTTCATCAGGCATAGGCCACTCCATTCAGGCCTGAGCAATTCCAATCAGGAATGGGCCAATCAGTTTAGTCATGGGCAATTGCATTCAGGCAAGGGCCTTTCCAATCAGGCATGGTCAATCCAATATAGGCGGGGGCCATTCTACTCATGCATGGGCTATCCCATTTACATGGGGGCCATTCCAATTGGGCATGGGCAATCCCATTTGGATGGGGGCCATTCCATTAGGCATGGGCCATTCCAATCGGGCATGGTCAATCCCCATTAGCCACAAGCCGTTCAGCCTTTGGCGCATCTTTTCTCTGTCTCAGCTATCGCTAAAGCGAAAAGACCTCCCTTCAATTAAGGCGTGGGCAATCTCATTTAGGCATAGGCGATCTCATGCAGGGGCCACTCCACTCAGGCGCGGGCCATTCCATTCAGGCATGGGCCATTCCTATCAGGCATGGGCCATTCCATCCAGGCACCAGCCATTCCAATCAACCATGGCCAATCCCCTTCAGGCTCAAACCCTTCAATTTAGGGACGCGCAACCTCATCTAGGCATGGGCAATCTCGTTTAGGAATGTGCAATACCTATTAGACATGGGCAATCTCATATAGGCATGGGCCATTCCATTTAGGCATGGGCAATGGGATCCCATCTAGGCATGGGCCATGGGGTTCCCATGGGCTATTGCTTGGGCTTACTTGAAGTGGAGAGCATCGTCGTAGGCCTCCTGGAGCCCGGCAGCAGTAGGGACAATGCGGTCGAAGACCTCCTTGAAGGTGCAGAGCAAGAAGGCGCCCTTCCCACGGTCAGCAGCACGCTCCAGCTGGAGCTCCACCTCTCTCCGGCTGTCGAAGTCCTCCGCCACCTCCTCCCCTTCATCGCTGTCCACGTCTGGCACCATACTTGGCCTGCAGCTCTTCCCCCAACCCTGTTAGTACTGGCAACTCCGGGAAGATCCCATTTCAGCCCGAAATCTGCCGGGATCGGGACTTTCCCGAGTCGAAAGGAAGGAAATTTGAGCTGCCGCAGGTGAAATTCACACAAATTGGACCTCGCCGGAGTTCCCAGTTAGGGTTTAGGGTTTAGGGTTCACGAGTTGCGCAACA
This sequence comes from Botryococcus braunii, assembly GCA_002005505.1. Classification (NCBI taxonomy): domain Eukaryota; kingdom Viridiplantae; phylum Chlorophyta; class Trebouxiophyceae; genus Botryococcus; species Botryococcus braunii. The sequence continues at coordinate 16,761 of KV908526.1, forward strand.
CGCCGTGATCCACTAAAAGTATTCTCTGCCCTTCCTGCGCCTTCCTCTTCCCCTCTCCCCACATGCCAGTGCGGGAAAATTAAGAAATGAGGTGGGAGGAAGTGAAGGTGGCAATGGGCTGAGAAATAAACATGAACGACGAAAACTAGATCAGAAAAGTCTGGAAAGGTCCCTCTGAGAGGGTGGGGGACATTTGTTGTACCATACACAACAAAAGAGCCGCGGGGGGGGGGGGGAGAAAACTGCTCATCACCTGTTCAGGCAAGGACACAAGTGGTGGGAAGCCAGTGCTAGCTCGCTCTTGCTGACATATGCTGCAACATACACAACGAAAGAATTGGGGGCAGATAAGAAAATTGCTCATCACCTGTTCAGGACATCAAAGACAAGGACAGAGTGGTGGGAGGCCAGCGCTCGCCCACTCTCGCTGATGATGGTTGGCGAAACAACGATGCCGCGTTCGATGCAGACGTCTCTCAGGGAGGCCACGATATCGTTTGCGTAGCTCTGCAAACACCCCAGGTCCCAGTCACCCCAAAAAATCTTGATTGATAATAGCAGACAGTTCGGCCGACTCTCGCACGGCCACAACCTTGCAAAGAGGGGAGGGGACGTGACCCAAGACGATCATAAGCTGATCAACGCATCAATCCCCACATACCTCTTCCTACCATTTGCCCTCACTCCAGATACTAAGGGACACAAAACCGCGGGATGAAACAAGGGCAAGGGATCCAAAAGAAACAGAAGAAAAAAAAAATATATCTAAATAAGAATGGACCGAGAGAGAGAGAGAGAGAGAGAGAGAGAGAGAGAGAGAGAGAGAGAGAGAGAGAGAGAGAGAGAGAGAGAGAGAGAGAGAGAGAGAGAGAGAGAGAGAGAGAGAGAGAGCGAGCGAGCGAGAATAGGCTGAGACAGGGGGATGGGACCAAGCAACGACGAGGGGAACTAAAACAGCGGGAGAGCCTTGCCTGCATGTTGTAGGAGAGGGACATGGGGTTGCTGGTGGCACTGCCATCGTAGTCGATAGCCAAGCCTCCTCCTACATCGACATATCTCATTCCAGCCCCCATCTGCAACAGCTCCGCAAACAGGTAGCTTGCCTCGCTCATCCCTTCCTTCACTATGCCGATATCGTTTATCTGCCCCCCAACACCACCAGTGGATGAGTCTCTCTAGTGCCTTGGCCCACGAGCACATGTAGTTATCCTGACGCGTAATGTGGAACACTTCATTCATTCAATCATTCACTCAGTCAGTCAGTCCTTCGTTCAGTATCCTTTGTTCGGTCGTTCCTGCGTTCGTTCGTTGGTTCGTTCATACATACATTCGTTCGTTCGTTGGTTCGCTGATTCATTTGTCCGTTCGTTCGTTCATTCATTCATTCACTCAAACAATCAACACCAGCAACATCTCTCATGACGCCAGTGCCGCTGTAGACTTTCAAACCTGACAAAGGACAGTGAACGTCAAGGGTGCCTACCTCATCCGTTACCCCCCTTCCTCCCAGCGATCAATCTTGAAATCATGGGTGGTCCATTCCACCCTCACCTCAACAATCTCGACAAGGCCATATACACCAAATACACGAGAATTCGACTTCAGGAAACAACAATAGCGACAGCAACGACAAGGACAATGGCGAAGATGACGAGGTGAGGCCTACAAAGCGCAACCTCTAACTTTTCCCCTGAAGGGGTGAGAGCAGGGGGACCCAAGCATGGGTGACCACATGCATGGAGGAGCACTTGGGAAGCCCATGGAATGGAGCAGCTGGAGGCAGTCAACCATGGGGGACCAAACATGGGGGACCACAAGCATGGGACAACAAGACTGGGGGAGCACCTGGGAGCCCATGTGGAAGTGGAGCAGCTGGAGGCAGTCAAGCATGCCAGCGGTAGCGAGGTCATTTGCGACAGAAACAATCTCGCGCGCACGCAAGCCGAACTTGGACTTGTCGCCGCTGGTGGGGCCCCAGTGGCCCTTGTGCCGGGTGGCCAGGCGGGCCCTGATCCCCAGGGCGGGCCTGACGCCCGTCCGACGAGCCACCTCCATCATCACTGGTAGCTCCTGGGCTTGCTCCAGCACCAGCAAGGCATTGATCCCCAGCTGCCGGCACCTCAGCACCTACCCTCCAGCGCAGACAGCAGTCAGACGTGTAAGCACATAACAGCCAATTACAAGCACATAACACCCCCTAAACACTTCAACAGAAACAATCGCCTCAGCGCCTGCCCTCCGGCGCAGACAGCCGTCAGACATACCCCCCACGTAACAAACACGTGTTTCATATACCCACACAACACCCACTTAACACTTCGTAGGACACAGTTGCCATGTGCTGTAGAACAACCCTGTGCTCCGATCATTAATGCTGTGGCCTGCGCTAGGTCCCCGCGAAGGAACCATCCGTCCTTCCTCCTGCAAACAGATCTGTTCTTTGCGGTGTGTGTGTGTGTGTGTGTGTGTGTGTGTGTGTGTGTGCGGGCGCGCGCGCGCGCGTGCGTGCGTGCGTGTGTGTGTGTCTGTGTGTGTGTGTGTGTGTGTGTGTGTGTGTGTGTGTGTGTGTGTGTGTGAGAGAGAGAGAGAGAGAGAGAGAGAGAGAGAGAGAGAGAGAGAGAGAGAGAGAGAGAGAGAGAGAGAGAGAGAGAGAGACAGACAGAGAGAGAGAGAGAGGAGGGGGGGCGGAGAACAAGGGGGGAGAAATTGCAGATGTATTGCATACAACAGAGCAATTGTGCTATGTGCACCTGTCCAAACAAAATTCTGTTCCTGCCACGAAGTGGCCCCGCATGTCAAAGAGGAAAATGTACACAACGATGCATACGACACAGAGCGGTTGTGTCTTGCGTGCTTGTTCACCCACGCTTACGGAGGGCTGAAGACAGGGGGAAAGGGGCCGGGGGGGGGGGGGCAATGTCGCACCAACTCCATGTACTCTGCATCCTTGTAGCCATTGCAAATGAGGAGGCTGCCAGGGTACTTGCACAGCAGGGACATGGCCAGCATGATCTCGGGTTTAGAGCCTGCCTCCAGGCCCATTCCCGAGGCATGCTCTGTCTCCAACAGCTTGCTGATCAGCTGCCTGTCATGATTACACTTGACTGGGAAAACAGCCTGGTAAACTCCCTGTGCAGCCATTAAAAAAGCATCAGCTGCAGGACACCTCGCAGAATGACTCAGCACGACTGTTGGCAATTGCATTAATGACTTGTAACTAGCCTGAAATGCCATTGGGCATCTGCACTTTTGACTCATAACGTCCTAAATTGCCTCTTTTGTAAGCTTTACAGATTGGACACACTTGAAACAACGAAAACCACCCCTTAAAGACCATAAAATGCCCTAGAATGCCATAGATTTGAAGGCGAGGATATAAAGGTTGGATTATGTTACAGACATTTGATGAAGAGTACGTGCCAGGGCGCTTGCTGTTCCATCAGCATATTTGGTGTTAATACACTACAGCGTTCTGTTACACAAACTGAACAGCAGGGGACTTAAAGTTCTAAATACAGTCCTTTTTGTCATTCTTTATTTGGTAATGCTCCAGAGTGCGTGAGTCGTGCGTGGTTGCTGCCAAGTTGTGACCGCCTTAAGAGCTCAGAGAGGTCACATAGGAAACACATGAGTTGTGCTGTAACTGCCTTGAGAAATGTTACAGTGTGTTCTCGTACTGCCATGATGTCTGCTTGGCTTAATTTATCTTTTTTTTCCCCCACCAGGCACCACAACACGCTGCCACCTACTGGAAAAATAGCCTGACCGCTAGGCCTTCGCCGAGAATTGCCTCTACTCCATGACCTTTATCAGGAACAAAAACAAAGCCTCGAGGAAAAGGGAAAGACTTCTAGAGATTATTGGCAACAGAAGTGTACTGAATCAGGCATGGAAATAAACAAAGAGGGGGAGGAGCAGAGGAGGCCCGCCTGGTACTTGTATCGTCTGATGGCGGCGTTGAAAGAGCCCTGCCCCAACAACAACCGTTGGACAAAACATAGATGTCATTTGCTTTTTATTATAAGTGAAGATGGAATAGGTCAAAAGCAAATACTGCAGCATCGCATGCTTTTTTGCAGCAAAGTCACACAGACAAGAACAATAATCATTATGTCTATGCAGGCAGAAGCCCTTCCCCCACTGAGTCATTGAAGAATGAACAGGTCAATACATGATTTTGCTGTGGACTCACTCATCTTTGGCCCAGTAAGTTAAGGACAAGGGAGCAGGGTGCGGAAGGGGAAGGCAGTCTCACGCAATTTGCCCCCCTCTCCCCCCCCCCCCCTTTACTCACAGACGCAGGGACAGAGTTACCACTGCACATTGTATACAGTCACAAATCTTATTGCCCACTGAATAATCGCCACAGCAACAGAATAATGGCCACTGCTACAGGTGGTGGCAACTTGGACTCTGCAGAGTCATCAACCTTGCCAGCCACTATGGATACAGGAACAGAAGAGGCAGAAAGAATCCTACAGACCTTGCAACCTCCCCATCCACAGACTACAAGCAAGGCGCAGCTATTGACGTAAATCTGCGGATTCAAAGCCTTCACCATCCAGCACCCTCTAAAGAATGAGATGCACCTGGAGGAGGTGCAGCCTGTGCACTGCCACGTCTGGGAAGCGAAACAACATTGGTGTCTGCAGTCCACGGGCCTTCAATTTTGCAGCCAAGGCATACAGGTCGAACGCCGAGCCTGAGCCTGGGACCCAACACTTCGAGTGTCAGTAAATCCGACTAAGACCGTACAGCAGATGGCGACACCCTTAATGAGACCCTTCAAAGTTTAAGAGCTCAACACTTCATTCGTGCTCCATGGAAGGCTTCGGGTTATGCTTCGGAGCTTAAGGAAATCTCACATTGTGCAGACACGGACACTCTGTACAGCCATGGAGAGTTGAACAATATTGATGCCATGCCCAAAACAGAATTGATCCATCAAGGGCTCAAACTAGACTACTGATATTAAATCAGCTCATCAACAAAAGATTGAAACATAACTTTACTGCGACAAGGACGCGGAAATAGCTGGGACTACCTCGAGGTTTGACCATGACATTTCCATTTTCTCCCACAGAGAAATAAGGTCCTCCCCATCCAGATACATTGTATATTTGAGATGAATCTTGAGGAGTCCAGTCCACAGATGGGCTGGCTGTCTCCGCCGCAATCGACCGCGGGGGAACGTCCCAAAACCGATTAGCTAACTGGCCACTTTTTACCCATGGGTGCCCATTGGTATTAAAGAATGGACTATACAGATGATCTTCGTTTGCAGACTCAATCTGATTTGAGAAGTTGTATTCCACAGACCTCCGCTTAGCGGGGATGCGAAACGAAGCCATGTTACACCCCACGTAAAGGTAGGGGCAACACGGCTAGTCTAGACCATGCGGCAGAGATTTTCTGATGAGCTCCTTAGCCTTCTTGGACCTTTCACTCGTAGCTCTTGACTTTCAGTATTTGCTTCACTATTTCCACCGCCGATCGATGGACTACCTTCGGTCGTGGTCGTACAGTACAGAAGCGTCGTAACTCGTACGACGCTTCTGTACCAAGCCACGACTCCTAATTTTGGTACGACTCTGATGTGGTCGGGAACCCTAATTTTCCCTGCGTGTGCCGGTTCATGCACACTGAACCCCTCTTCTTAAGAAAATATAGGGGCCATCCCAGGGGGAGAGGCGGAACCTGCCCCCGAATTCGGCAAAAGGCCTTGCTGAAATTGGTTTGCAATTGCTGAAATATCGGGAAGCATGCAACCAGGTGTGGCCTGATTAGCCATGAATATGCAAGCCTGTATTACATTTTCACATGTGAATGCAATGTTGCTGACATTGTTGAAGATTGTTGTTACTATTGCAGCTGGAAGGGTGGTCATATTCATATACACCCACACAACAGTTTTGACACACTCAGACATTGCAGCAGGCGAAGAAGGCAGGCCACCAAATTTTGATTGCAGCGCTCTTACACAAAGAGCCTGGCTTGTCAACATTTTGCAGATAGACCATGCCATTCCTTGACTCATATCTACCCACCCCACTCCTGCTTTACGCATATGAGAGTATGCGTTCAGTACCAACCCAGGAAGAGTGTCACTTCCAGGACATCCTTGCATAACAAAACCCACTTTCGAAGCTTTCCAACGTTTCAGAAACAATCGCACAGCTTCCTTTACAATCAATTTTTTGATGGGACCTTCGAATCTCAGGTGTGTCCACAACTGGTCTGCACTACCCAAGATGGCAGCCGTGATCTGGCCCTTACTGATGGCAGTTGCAAATGTATTGACACTACCTTCATCTTCCACACGTACTGCGACAAACAGGCAACACAACAGTTTCTGCACTTGCAGTTCTACACTGCAGGTGCCGGCGATATCGGCAAATGCTCTGGTCCACTGTTGTAACTGTGTCTCATGGCTCAACATGACACCAGAGAAATTCCAGCACCTGATTGTCACGAACGTGAACAGCACGCTGCCAAGACTAGGTGAGGTCTCCCCATGCTCACTCTGTTTGATTTCATAGCATGTGTGCGATCATGCTGAATGGAATAAAGTCATTGCTGCATTTGGTTTTTGTCACCAACTACACCGTCTCCCGACATCTGTTGAAATGCATAAACCATGCATAGACAGATCTGTAAAAAGATCTTTCAAGATTCTATTCCTGGTCAGAGATTAGGAAATAAAGATTCAAGATTTAAGAGTCATGCATCCAGATTCTTGCTTCAGGATTCCAGAGTCATTGTGGCTTAGCATTATGCTTCAAGATACGTGCTGACATTTCCTCCTGCACCACCCCACAACTCCCATGCTGATGTCCACAATCTATCTGCTAAGTGTTGCAACGCGTTCAAACTGTCCATTCTGGATAAAAGCCACTATTTGCACTCTGTGTTTCGCATGGAGACGCATCTCAGTGTACTTGAGTGTAGCAGTTGCCAAGGAAGCGGCGAAATGATGCATACAGCGCAATGGAGTAATACTCAGGAAACAGTAGAACATCACATAACACGTAATGGTGTAAACATCTTGGATTTCGATTTTTGCACCATCCCTCTCAACCTTGTCCACAACCTGTGCATAGCATATCCCGTGGTAATCTTGGATATGGAATCTGGAATCATCACTGATCAGATGCATGACAGGTATGAGAAGCTGAGTATTTCTGAGGATGGAGAGTTTGAAATGGTTGCTTGCTGCGTTTATGTTCTTTAACAACTCACAAGTTGACTTGGGTCATTATACCAGAGTTTACATTGCATAGGTTGCTTGCTGCGTTTATGTTCTTTAACAACTCACAAGTTGACTTGGGTCATTATACCAGAGTTTACATTGCATCCTATATTCCGACCTGTCCGTGGCTTTACCTGCAGCTCTGCAGTGCTTTGGCAACAGGCAGTCTCCTTGGATCTGCATCTGCGACCTCCCCACTTACATTCAGATCTTTATTGACAGTCGGCACATCGACTTCTACCAACCTGTGCTGCGGTTCTGTCAACTTCGTGACGCACGAGCTTTTTGGTGATAGATCCAAAGCGAGTCCAAAATGAACTGTTGTTTTGCTGATATACATCATTGAAAAGCATGGTATGGATCACCAAAATGACTAAACAGAGCCGAGTCCTTTACGACCTGCAGTTGGATTTCGATTTTTGCACCATCACTCTCAACCTTGTCCACAACCTGTGCATAGCATATCCCGTGGTAATCTTGGATATGGAATCTGGAATCATCACTGATCAGATGCATGACATGTATGAGAAGCTGAGTATTTCTGAGGATGGAGGGTTTGAAATGGTTGCTTGCTGCGTTTATGTTCTTTAACAACTCACAAGTTGACTTGGGTCATTATACCAGAGTTTACATTGCATCCTATATTCCCCATACACCATTCCGACCTGTCCGTGGCTTTACCTGCAGCTCTGCAGTGCTTTGGCAACAGGCAGTCTCCTTGGATCTGCATCTGCGACGTCCCCACTTACATTCAGATCTTTATTGACAGTCGTCACATCGACTTCTACCAACCTGTGCTGCGGTTCTGTCAACTTCGTGCCGCACGAGCTTTTTGGTGATAGATCCAAAGCGAGTCCAAAATGAACTTTGTTTTGCTGATATACATCACTGAAAAGCATGGTATGGATCACCAAAATGACTAAACAGAGCCGAGTCCTTTACGACCTGCAGTTGGATTTCGATTTTTGCACCATCACTCTCAACCTTGTCCACAACCTGTGCATAGCATATCCCGTGGTAATCTTGGATATGGAATCTGGAATCATCACTGATCAGATGCATGACAGGTATGAGAAGCTGAGTATTTCTGAGGATGGAGAGTTTGAAATGGTTGCTTGCTGCGTTTATGTTCTTTAACAACTCACAAGTTGACTTGGGTCATTATACCAGAGTTTACATTGCATCCTATATTCCCCATACACCATTCCGACCTGCCCGTGGCTTTACCTGCAGCTCTGCAGTGCTTTGGCAACAGGCAGTTTCCTTGGATCTGCATCTGCGACGTCCCCACTTACATTAATGTAAAGATCTGAATATTCAGATCTTTATTGACAGTCGTCACATCGACTTCTACCAACCTGTGCTGCGGTTCTGTCAACTTCGTGCCGCACGAGCTTTTTGGTGATAGATCCAAAGCGAGTCCAAAATGAACTTTGTTTTGCTGATATACATCACTGAAAAGCATGGTATGGATCACCAAAATGACTAAACAGAGCCGAGTCCTTTACGACCTGCAGTTCAACTTGCTTGCGTTGCGATCAAGCATTGCATACCGCTTACTTCCGACAAGTGTCTAACATCAGAACAAAAAAACTGAAATTCAGATGGTAGCAGAAGTAGCGCAGGAGGCGAAGCTCGGACTTCGGCACTTCGGGATGCCAAAGCACGGACGCTGGGACAGACACAACACAGCTTCTCATCCCGCTAGCTTTTTTCTTACCAAGCCGTAACATACTTCCCACAGTTTGTCGTTCGTCACGTCATGTTCTGAAGGAACCGCAACCTCGCATCGTCAACTCGTCACACCAGCGGCTCCACCACCTTGCTAACGCTGATCCCCCTCCCCAATACTAGTCTAGGCTGCTGCGACGGCGACTGCTTTCCCCAAGAATTTGTAAATCTTCTCAACGCCTGCGTCCTTGCCAAGTCCGCACCTCATCCTGCCGACATCCCAAGCGGTCACCAACACAGCACATGACAGATTCACATGAATCAGGTGGCAGTATGACGCGCCTTGAAGCGCCCCTTGACAGCGCAGCAGTACCAGCACATGGCAGGGACACGTGGGGCGGATTCGGAATCTGGCAGGCAAGATTACCCCCCCACGGCCTCTGCGGCGCTTCGACAGCGCGGCGTCACCCTGCAATACACCGCAATACAAAGCTGTACAAAGGCTGTACAAAAGCCTCCGCTCAGGCTGCCACGCCGCCCCTTCCCATCTTCCCACGCTAGATTTGCGATTTAGAGGGCTTACGGATGGCTTCCGGACCCCGGAGCTACGCCGCATCTCGGCGGAGCTGAGGCCTGCTTATTTCTGAGACAGTTGGCAACCGAATTAATTCCGAAATTATTTGTCTCCCCTACGAAAACGCGTAGATTCTTGCGCGGCCGAGGCGTTACCTCCGCGTCCCCATTATCAGCATCCCCAGCGGGCATCCAAGGCAACCGCCCCCCGGCTGCGGAAAACCTGCACCCCATAGGGGGCAGGTTAAAAATCCTCCCCTCAAAAACCCCCTCCCATTAAAAATTCCCCCTTCGATCCATTATGAAAAATTCCCCCATTATTCTTCAAATCCATCCATCATGCAGAAGAAGATAATGTGTTTCGTCACCCATAATATTGATTTTATCTTTTTTTCTCAGATTTGCCTCCGCCTGGCCAGTCTTTAAGCGGGGCTGGCAGCTTCGCCACTTTCAGCGTCCAGCCTTTGCGAAATTTCCAGTGTTTCTCAACACTTCATTCTCAGTTTGATACCACATCGTATTGGTTTTCCTGTTTTCTTCCTCAGATTTGCACCAGCTCGGCCAGTCTTTCCGCAGGACTGGCAGCTTCGTAACTTTCTGGCGTCTGGCATCTGCGGAATTTCCCGTGTTCTTCCCCACTTCCTGTGTTTCTTAACACACAGTATTGGTTTTTTCTTTTTCTTTTTTGGCCCCTCAGATTTGCCTCCGCCGGCCCGTCTTTCACAGGGACTCACGGCTTCACCCCTCCCCTGCATCCAGCACTTACGGAGATTCCAGTGTTTTACAACACTTACTCCTGTGTTTCTTCACATATCATCTTGGTTTTCCCTTTTCTTCTCCGCTTCGCCTCAGCCCAGCCAGTTTTTCAGAGGGACTGGGGGCTTCACCACTTTCCAGCATCCAGCACGGTCTTGGGGTTGGGTTTCCCAGCTGGTGATGCCATGGCCAGCGTTCCTCTCTTTGACCCCACCTGCCCTTGGAAGGCATCATGCAAGTCTCGTAAGATCACTACGGGTGCTGGGCTCCTACGTCACTTGCAGAGGTTCCACAAGCTCGGCGATGCTGGGCGGGATGACTGGGTGTCGCAACTCAGATCCCCAGCAGAGTACAGGAAGCTTGAAGCCATCTTACGAGCTACCTCCAGCTGGTTGTGCACCACTTGCTTCAAAACCCATTCCCTGGGAGTTCTTTCGTGCGCAACCACCCCAGACACCTGCCAGCGCTTGTGGAATCTGGAGGATGGCCTGGTTCCCCCTGATGCTAACCTTCTTCCTGGCCTTCCCCGCCCTGCACCGCCGCCGCATCAGCTGCCGCAGGATACTTCAGAGCCCCATGGCCGCCTCCATTCGCAGCCCCGAGGACGACTGCGCGCATCCGCCGCCGTTGCTGATCCTCCGCCCTCTGCTCCCCCGGCCCGTGTCCGCCGCCATCCCCTGACCCCTGCCCTTGTTCATCAAGTTTTCACCCTTGGTCACCATTCGTACCGCAGGGTCCCTAGGTCAGCATGGATACCTTGGGCTGCAGCATTGCGGTCCGCTCTCAAGGCTGTTGCGGACTCGGGCTCCAAGGCTGCCTGGGTTGAGCTGTTGATCCTTCCGATGTGCGTCCTATCAGCTCGTCGCAGGCCTCGGGGTGAGGGAGTTGCGCAGCACGTCCGCCGTTGGGCCCGCGCATGGTTGGATGGGGATATTGATGGCCTAATTGATGAACTCTTGGCCACCGCGCCTGCAGCAACTGCCCCACCCCGCCCATTAGACGATGCGGCGCTTGCCGCTCGCGTCTTGCGCAAGGTTGCAGATGGCCATTTATCAGCGGCTGTTCGGATGTTGGAGCCTGCCACCATCGCCCCAGCCACGCCTGACACATGTGCTGCATTGGCTGCGCTTCATCCTATCCGACCGCTTCCCGTTGGCGCCCCGCCTGCGCAGGCCCCTCACCGTGCCCAAGTGGAGGAAGTCTTGGCTGCCCTCAAAACCTTCCCACCTGGTACCGCTGGCGGGCGGGACGGCTTGACCCCATTACATATAAAACATGCCTTCTCTGTAGGTGGCTCAGACCTCTTATTGGACAGCCTCCTTGGCGTGGTCAATCGGGCCTTAGCTGGGGATGTTCCCCCTCCCTTGCGATCTTATTGGGCCAGCGCTCCCATCACCCCTCTCTTGAAGCCCAATGGGGGTATCCGGCCCATTGCAGTGGGGCTCACCCTGCGCCGTCTGGTTTCCAAGATAGCTGTTGCAGCCGTCTTGCCCGCTGTCAGTGAGTATTTGCAGCCACACCAAGTTGGGGTTGGAGTCCGAGGGGGTGCAGAAGGCCTCTTCCATGCCCTCACCCGCTTGGTGGCACACCATCAAGATTCCTTCGACCTCGTCGTTGTCAGCTTGGACTTCCAAAATGCTTTCAATACGGTCGACCGCAACCGCATGCTTGGGGAAGTCGCCCTCCATTGCCCCAGCATCTGGCAGTATGTGGCGACGACGTACGGCTGCGCGGCCCATCAGTATGTTGGGCCCCATGTCGTGGACTCCACCACAGGGGTCCAGCAAGGGGACCCCCTCTCTCCGCTGCTTTTTGCGCTCACTGTCCAGCCACTCCTCCTTGACCTTCATCGGGAGTGTCCCGACGTACACCAAGGGTGGTATCTGGATGACGGCACGTTTGTTGGTCCCGTGCCCGCAGCGCAGCAGGCAGTCCAGTTGGTTGTTGACCGGGCCCCCGCATATGGCTTGAGCCTCAACTCTCACAAGTGCCGTGTGTGGTCGCCGCGCCCGAACCCTCAGCATTTGGATGGGTTCCCTCTGGGCTTCGTCAATGAAACTCGTGCTGGTTTGATAGTGTTGGGGGCAGCGGTCACCGTGTCAGTCGAGTACGCGGCTTCCGTAGCCCAGGCGCACGTTGATGCCGTGGCAGCCTCGATCCAGCGCTTGCCGATTCTCCGCCACCCCCAAGCAGAGCTTCTCTTGCTTCGCAGTTGCCTTGGGACCTGCAAGGTGGTTTTCACAGCTCGGACCATGCCGCCAGCTGCAGCTGAGCAAGCTTTGGTGACCTTTGATATGCTCCAAACCCAGGTCCTCCAATCCATTGTCACAGCTGGTGGTGGTGGTTTTGGCCCTTTGCAGCAAACCTTGGCTGGCTTGCCTATTGCCCAGGGGGGTCTAGGGGTCACTAAGGCCACTTCCCTTCTGGCTTGTGCCTATCTCGCCTCCGTCACGCAGACCGCCCCCCTTCAGGACCGCCTTCTGGGGACATCCACTGACCCTCTTGTCCCCGCTGCCCTAGCTGCCAAGGCTGACTAATGCGCCCTTGTTCCTGATTTTGATGCGGCGCTCTTCGAGGATCCGGATTTTGTCCGCAGCAAAGTGCAAGCCCGGCTGTCCAAACCCTTGTCTCAACGCGCATACCGGGAGGTTCTTGATGACCCTGCTCGCTCGGATCGCGACCGTGCTGTGCTCCAATCTCTTACACAGCCGGGAGCGTCTGATTGGCTGCTGGCTCTCCCAGTTCCCCATTTGGAGCAGACCATGCCCCCAGAGTCGTTCCGCTGCCGCCTTCAATACCAGCTCTTGATCCCCATTTTCCAGCCTGGCTCCCAATGCCCGTGCTGCTTGAGGGAGTTGGATGTCTGGGGCGACCACGCGGTACACTGCACCTCAGGGGGGGATGTTGCCATTGTCGGCCGACATTACTCCGTTCGTAACGGCCTGGACGCTGTCCTTACCTCAGCTCGTCAGCGGGTCACCCGAGAACCCGCCTTTCCCACCCCTGTCCCTGGCCAGGAGCGCCGTCGCGCAGACCTCCGCCTCCATGCGTGGGAGGAGGGGCGTGACCTTTATATCGACATCGTTGGCTCTTCCCCACTCACAGTTGCCAACTTGCTGCACTTCGTGCCGGGTGGGGCCGCCGCGCGCGCTGCCCAAGACAAGCAGACCCGCTATGCTGTCTTGTTGTCGCGTCATCAGCCGCCTGTGGCTTTCCAAGCCTTCGCTTTTGAAACATTTGGAGGGTTGCATGCTGATGCGCTGGCCTTGTTGCAGAGGCTCCAGGGGCTTTTGAACCAAGCCATCATTGCTCAAGAAGATGTGGAGGGATATTTTGTCATTCGTCGGGTCAGTTTCATCATTGCGGCGGCTGTGGGTCGCCAGCTGGCCGCTCGCCGGGTGTGACTCATAGCTTGAAACATTGGGGGTTGGGTCCTTGAACATTGGGCTGGTCTTTTTTACTCCACTCTTGTAACGCAGAAGAAATTACATCTGTCCAGCCACAAGGGCATGATGAGATGTCCACAACACACACACAAGCCGAAACTATGAAGAACGCACCACAAGAGGTGGCCACCCGAAGATCAAAAACATAACGGAGCAAAAGAAAAGGGGAAGGGGGGGGGGAATAAGGGGGGGCAGCCACAGACGTGGCTGAGGCCAAGTCACCGTAGCCGGCGTAAATCAGCATGAGCCTGGAATGCATCCGAGATAAAGGAGACAACTGCACGCAAGTCAGCGTGCCAAATGAATTGCCGAAGAGACCTAGAAGGACCAGCAAACGACTGGGGGGTTACCCCTCCCGCACCGCGGTAAGAGCGGGACAGTGAAAGACAAAGTGGTGTTCATCACCCACAGAGGAACCACACTGTTGAGTTATGAACATTGTTATTGGATGCCTTGTGCTTTAGGTGATCTTCATGTATACAATGTTAGGATATGGGTCCATTGTGAACATAATGTACCTTAAACACGGTTAGATGTGAACGGTTTTCTGACATAAGGTACAATCTGGTCTTGATCACACGGTGTTGTGGAAAGGCTATGAAAGCAGCGGCAACTGTGGTAAACAGATGCTGGGCAAGTAAGATGTAAGTCTTGTTTATACAGTTGCTATTGCTCAAGTGCAGACAGTCGGCTTGGACTGTATCTGGAGGAGCATACATTTACGACCTGTCTGCGTGTGTACAGGTGCGGTGACGCATGGTGTTTAGTGGTATTGTGTTCACATGTGGTAGCTGCATTGTAAGTGAACCATCTTAGTGTACAATCCAGCCTCCAAACAGCTAAGGGACGGAGTCTGGATTGAGTATAGGAAGGTACTTGCTCGTAGCCGTCAAGAGTTTTATCCGTGGAGATTTCGCTCATTGACAGACCTTTCATGTAAAGGAACTGTGGTAAAAAGATGCTGGGCTCTTAAGATGGTAGTCTTGTTTATACAGGTGCTGTTGCTCAAGGGCAGACAGTCGGCTTAAGCTTGGACTGTAGCTGGAGGAGCATACACATACGACCTGTCTGCGTGTGTACAGGATATGCCGAATGGCCATAACCTAACACACACATATCACACAGGCGCTGAAGGTGCTGAAGCCGGTGTCTGCGGCCCATGTCAATGCGAAGGCCATGAACACCAAGACGAAACCTGAGAAAGAGCCGGACCTTGGTAACATCAAGAGACAGATAAAAGAGGCTGGAGCGCTGAGCCTTAGTAGGGCGCGCAAACCACTGCACATAAGTACATAGCTGGGGGTCAGTAGGGGCTAACCGAGGGGAGACATGGAGAGAGGCCACAGGGAGGGTTTTTTATGAGAGCTAAAAAGGTATCCATATCAATGGGATGCGGGCGCTGACAATCAGCCGCATAGGGGTACCCAGAAGTGGTCATCCATCATGCAGAAGAATTATATGTATGTAGCTACTAATTATGTAGCTATAATGTAGCTAGCTTATATATATATGAATTATGTATAAGTAGCTACTACTACATGTATGGCTCGAGTTTAACGCATTAGCATAGATTCGCATAAGCGAGCCCCCCTACTGGGGCTCGCCGCAATATTGCCGTCCTATTAATAGGACGGTAATTACTTGTATCGAAAGGGTCGCCGTTCTTAAAGACAGGTGTAACCAAACAGACATTTTCTTCGGCCGGGATTGTTCCTTGTTGAAACGCCATGTTAAAGTTGTCGGTCAAGATTGGGCTAAGAAGGTGGGTATCCATCGCCCCTCCAGGGGGCCCAGGGAACCTAGCATATCGATATAGCTCACCTGGAAAGCCCAAGTACCCAGGGGATTTCTCATTTGTTAATGAATTGTTAGAAAAATAGACACTTACATGTATACCTTAGGTATTTGAGCAACATGTTGGGTCATTTCATATTAGCATGTTTTTGAGCCACATCAATTCATTTCAAGGGTTTATAAGGCTTACAATGCTCATAAACAATAAGGTACAGTCATAGTTCACTTGGGTGTATTTGTACTGTATGGTATTTTAAGGTTAATTGACACTCATAGTGATTTATAGGCGCCTTGGTACAATTTCGGCCTGTTTTCTGCCAGTTTTCTAGTAAGGTATACTTATTCCGGATCTCATCGATCGTGAGACTTTAAGTCCTGCGGTCCCTGGTGTTTGATTCGAGGTTCGCATCGGTGGTGAGTTAAAGTTCCGAGTCACTTAGATTCGAGACTATCATCGACCGAGATTCGTACTGTTCATCGACGACCATGTCGAATCATAAGGTACATTGGAATTCCAGTGCATAGTACTGATGGCATGCAAACTTGATCGTGCCCGTACGCTTTCAAGATCTGGAGTTGCAAACCTGTCAGGAGGCTAATAAACATGTAGTCTCCTTGGTTAGTATAAAATAGGAAGTGCTCTAACAGGCCAGTCAGTCTTGAGTTCCCTTGTCAAGCTCCTGTGCCGTTTGCTTGGTCGTGTTTCGTCCACTTCTGCAAGCTTTTGTTTGAGCACAGTTCACTTACTCTAAAGAGTGTGAGTTACAGGTAATTGCAACACCATTAGTTAGTTGTTATTGTAATAGTCTTGAGTTCCCTTATCAAGCTCCTGTGCCGTTTGCTTGGTCGTGTTTCGTCCACTTCTGCAAGCTGTTGTTTGAGCACAGTTCACTTACTCTAAAGAGTGTGAGTTACAGGGAGTAACTTGTAACTTCAATTTCTACAAATTCTGTTTTGATGATGCCATTACAGCAAAATGGTATCGGCAATTAAATCGCTTATGGTATTATCGTCTCCCGGCGCACGGGATTTTTCTACGTGAAGAAGCCTCGCGGCTGTCTACGTTTATTCACAACACTCTTTAAAGATTCAAGAGCACTAAAGCCTGCACAGGGTCTACGCAGACCACTGTGCTAGGTAGAAGGACTCTTGTAGTCTTCTGGTGGGTTACTCTGGTTGGACTTCTCGTTTGTCTAAGCCCCTGTGGCCAAGGCAGTGGGAGAGAAGTTGGTTATTGGTGGTGGCAGCTTTCCTTTGGGAAGGCTGGGGTGGTCGCTGGAAGAGTTCTACTTGTTCGAGCTATTGCTGTCTACGTTTCCTTTATGCAATGAGTGGCACATACACTGTGCCACCCTATGCCAATGTTGAAGATTCTTATGATGTACCAATTGTGATTGAGGATGATCCCTCAACCATTTACAACAATGAAAGTTTCAAACAATCGTACACAGAGAGACTCAATGGGGTACACCACCAGTGCAGGCACAGGTGCAGGCAGCGGAACAGAGGACAGCGATGCTGAAGGGCACCATGCAGGGGAGGTAAGTGAGGATTTTCTATACGGGGGTTATCACCACTCTGAATCTCTTCCTACTAATCCTGCTGGTCAACCCTTAGCTGAGCTGGTACCTGCTGTGAGCGCAAGCACCTCACCTCCTGGTGGTACGCACTCAAACCTTCCTTTAGACCCTAGTAGTACTAGGAGGGCAGTTAGGATTAATCCTGTGCCTATTTCAAATCCACCAAGAGTCATACGCAGATCCTCACAGTCTGCTGTTTCTGGTTCAAGGGCACTTACCAGTGGCCCTTTGCAAGTTCCAATTTCACAACATCCTGCTATTTCGATTCAGCCAGCTAGTGTTCCTGTTATTACTAGTTGTGCAATCATTCCAGCAGCAACGTTAGCTGGTTCACAGACAACTGTGTATTTACCACTAGCTACTGGGGGCATGATCCCCATTTCACTACCTGCCTCAACACTGAGCCAGATTTCTAACCCATCTTTGGTTCAGCCAGCTAGTGTGCAGGTGCCATCCAACTTTGGAGTGTCAACGTCAGCTTCAGCAATTCCAGCTGGAGGCCCTCCTGGTGGTGGCTACCCATACAGCTCAAGCAGTGGTCCTCCTGGAGGTGGGCCACCATACAGTGGGTGTCCCCCTGGAGGAGCAAGCTCGATTTGGCATCCTCCACCAGTCTCAGGCAACTACCCGCAATACCCTGTCTATCCGGGCTCTGGTGGGAATGTTCCTGGTGGCTTTGGTGGGGGTGGTCCTGGTGGTCCTGGAGGACCAGGCGGTCCTGGAGGTCCACGCGGTCCTTGTGGACCAGGTGGTGGTGGTTGGGGTGGTCCTCCTTTCAGTCAGGGGCCACCATATAGTGCTGGGCAAGGTCAATTTCCAAATGCTGGTATTCCTGGTCTGCCCACCATAAATCCAACCACTGGTCCTTCTTTCTCTTCTCATCAGAAGTTAACTCCGAGGATTGAGTTAGTCAAGTTAAATGATACCAATTGGTTGACATGGACAAAGCAAGTGTATGCCATGCTGTGGGAAACGAATGTCAACTACTGTGTTCATGATGATTATCAGGGAGCTTATGATGATTTCAAAGCTCAAACCATTATTACTCAAGCATGTACTGAACAATATTCTGTTCAGATTACTGACTTGACAAGTGCTTACCATATGTGGAACAAGCTGCTGCAGGTGTTTAACGCTAGAGCAGCAGTTAGGCTGATGAGCCTCCACAGGGAGCAAAAGTTATTTGCCATGAAGCCAGGTGAAAAACCATCTGACTATGTGTTAAGATGCAGGAAAATTGCAAACAACCTCAAATCACTAGGAGAGCAGTGTTCTGAGGTTTGCCAGTGCTCCATGATCATAGAAGGCCTCACTGAGGAGTATGAGGTAGATAGGCGTTTACAGCTGTCTGTGTGCAATAACCTTCCAAATGTGCACCAACTCCAACATGTTCTAGAATTAACGTATATGGATCTTCAAGCAAAGAAGCCATATAATCCTCCAAACACCTCAAACCCCAAACCTCATAGGAATCAAGGTGGGGTTGGTCAGCCTTCAGGCAGGCAAGGTGGTACAGGTGGGGCTGGTTCAGATGCTCACCAGGCCAAAGTGCCTCAAAATACTAACCGTGAAAATTCTTGGACAGGACAACCTGCGTTTCAACAGCAGGGAAGGCCTGTACTAATATGTCAGTACTGCAGGAATCCAGGGCACACCAAGACAACGTGCCCTAAGCTTGCAACTCAGGAGAGGAGAGCACAAACTAATTGTGTTCAGAGGGATACAGTAATCTCTCAACCCTCTCTACCAGCTTGGCTAATAGACTCAGGTTCAACTGATCACATTTCCCCTTCAAGTGACAACATGATAAATTATGTCAAGTTTGATGTGCCACAAAGATTAATTGTGGCAAATGGCAAATCAGAGGAAATTATAGGTGAAGGCACCTTGCAAGTGTTCCTCGAGTCTGGCAGTTCCTTGTTCCTGCACAATGTCAAGCATGTTCCCTCTAGTAAGAAATATCTTATATCAGTGGGCAAGCCTTATCTAGATGGTATCAATGTCAATATCATGGGTATTGAGTGTTATCTTACAGACTCCAATGGGTACCATTTGGGCAATGCTGAGCATGCTTTCCCTTATCAGTGGCTGGTAGACTTAGCTCTACCAGACAAACATGTTTCCTTCCATCCAGAAACTAAGTTTGTGGAGGCATGCAATCTTCAGGTGATTCACAGGGATGCAGACCTGTGGCATCAGAGGGTGGGGCATTTGTCTCAAGCTCATATGGTAAGAATGATGAAAGGCAGAATGGTAAAGGGAATGAAACTCCTTTCTTCTGATTTCTCAAATTCAATAGGTAACAAAGGTGTCTGCAGTGCTTATCTGCATGGGAAGCAAACTGTGCAACCTTTTAAATCAACAGGCACTGCTTGCACCAGTAAGCTAGAAGTTGTGCATATGGACCTTATGGGCCCAGTTTCACCTGAAACGTATGATGATGAAAAATATGCACTCAATGTCTTGGATGAATTTTCTGAGATGTCAGCAACTGCCCTACTCAAGTCAAAGGCGGATGCATCCAGAGAGGCAGTTAATTTATTGACTGAGTGGCATACCCAGCTCGAGTGCAAGGTTAAGTTTATCAGGACCGACAATGGTACTGAGTTTTCTGGGTTAGAAAAGTTCTGCAGGAAGAATGGTGTAGTCCATCAAAAGACTGCACCATATGCCCATCAACAAAATGGGAAATTTGAGAGGCTGAACAGGACTCTGCAGGAGAAAGCAAGAGCCATGCTGACTGCCTCGAGCCTACCTCCAGAATACTGGGGTGACTCTCTCCTAACTGCAAACTATATTGGGAATTTGTCTGCAGTTGCAAATCATGACAAAACCCCTTTTGAGATGTGGTTTGGCACTGTTCCTGATGTCAGTCACTTACGTGTTTTTGGGAGCAAGTGTCCTGTCATGATTGAAAAGTCCAAAAGGGATGGTAAATTTAGCCCTGTCAAGGTAAGGAGGGTATTTTCTTGGGCTATGATGGGCACAGCAAGAACTATCGTGTTCTCATAGATTCCAAAGTCACAGTATGTGCAAGACAATTTGTCAAGTTTGAGGAGACTCTGTCTGATGCTAATGAAATGCCTGATCTCCTTGATGTGGTGAATGATGAAGAGGATTCTCCTGCAGATTCTGAAACTACACTCAATGGAGAAGATGTGCATGAAATTTCTGAAGACTTGTCTCCTGTTTCTTTGGCCCCTTTGGGCACTGATCCAAGTGTCATAAGGTTTGATCAATTAAACCTTGAGAGGGCTAAGTTCATAGGTCAAAATAATGCTAACCTTGGGGAAAATCAGGGCACTGCAGATCCTGAACCCCATGGCTTGGACCCGCGTCCCGTTCAGGATGTTCCATAAGTGGTCCTTCAGCAAGGTATAGTTAATGAGGCTCCTGAATCCCAACTTGAGCCTGTTGAGTTTGATTTTCAAGGTGCAGGTATCTCACACTCACCTGCTGGTCTCTTTGGGGGCAGATATCCTGACAGAGTTGGGAATACTGTGCTGCACAATGAGGCAAATTTAGCTGAAATTTTCAGTGGTTATGTTCAAGTTCAGAAAGACACACTGATTGTTGAGCCTGCAACATATATTGATGCAATAAATTCACCTGAGAGTGACAAGTGGGTTAGTGCAATGCAAGATGAAATGAATTCATTGAAGGCATTAGGCACTTGGTCATATGTTGATGTCAATGACAAGACCAAGAAAAAGGCTCTCCCAGTAAAGTGGGTTTATAAAGAAAAACTTTCTGAGATTGGTGAGATTGAGAGGTTTAAGGCTAGGCTGGTTGCCAAAGGCTTTAAGCAAATTTATGGTGTGGACTACACTGAAGTGTATGCACCTGTTTCCAAGCACTCAACTTTGAGATATGTGCTGTCCAAAGCAATTGAGAGAAACATGCAGGTCCACCAAATGGATGTGAGCACTGCATTTTTACATGGGGACCTTGAAGAGAAGGTCTTTATTCAGCAGCCAGAAGGGTTCCACATTGGTGGGCCTAACACTATCTGCAGGTTACACAAAGCCTTGTATGGGCTTAAGCAGGCCCCTAGGGCCTGGTACGTTACAATCAGCAGCTTTCTCAAATCTGCTGGTTTTGTCATTTCAGATGCAGATCCATCTTTGTTTATACTGCAGAGAGAGAATTTTGAGACTGTTTATATACTTTTATATCTGGATGACATTCTCATTATTTCTTAGGATCTCAAAAGCATTTCTGAAGTGAAGTCTCTCCTTGCTAGCAAGTTTGCAGTGAAGGATTTAGGGGAGGCCCGACACTTCTTGGGTATGCAGATTACCTTTGAGAGAGATTTAGATGGTAGTCTGAAATCAGTGAACTTGTCAAATGAGAAATTAATCACTGATATTTTGGATAGCTTTGGCATGACAGGCTGCAACCCCAAGGCTACACCTCTGGATAACTCCTTCAAATTGCAGAAGAATTCAGGGGATCCCTTGCCTAAAG
Organism: Botryococcus braunii; assembly: GCA_002005505.1. Lineage (NCBI taxonomy): Eukaryota > Viridiplantae > Chlorophyta > Trebouxiophyceae > Botryococcus > Botryococcus braunii. The sequence goes on from KV908526.1 coordinate 38,297, forward strand.
ACAACAGGTACAGGGAACTTGTGGGTGGCATTTTATATTTGGCTAACACAATCAGGCCTGATCTATCATATGCTACTGGCGTTCTCGCACGTTTTGCAAATGCTCCTTCAAATATACATCTTAGTGGTGGCATGCATGTCTTAAAATATCTTGCTGGTACTAAGAATTTGGGGCTTGTGTGGGAGAAAGGGGACAAAGGCTTTATGGCCTTTGTTGACTCAGATTATGCAGGGGATTTGGATGGTAGAAAGTCCACCTCTGGGTTTGTTTTCATGTCTGGGTCAGCTGCAGTTTCATGGGGTAGCAAGCTACAACCAATTGTTGCTTTGTCTACTGTTGAAGCTGAGTTTATCTCCATGTGTACTGGAGTTCAGGAAGCATTGTGGTTTGCCAAGTTGATCACTGACTTTGGTGAAAATCCTGGCAGTACTGTGGTTTATACTGACAATACTGGGGCCCTTGCAAATGTGAAGGGGATTCCCATCTCATCCAGGACTAAACACATTGCTGTAAGGTACCACAGGGTCAGAGATGAGGTGGAGAATGGAGCAATTGAGCCAAGAGATGTGGCTACCAGTGACAATATTGCTGATTTCTTCACCAAGGTACTTATTAAGGTCACTTTTGCCAAGCTTAGAGCAATGGCAGGTATTAAATAAGTTGTGACTTACTTTCAATCAGTATTTCTGATCAGTATTTCTGACTCATGAGAGATGTTTCTCCCTACACATGAGGGGAGGTGTTAGAAAAATAGACACTAACATGTATACCTTAGGTATTTGAGCAACATGTTGGGTCATTTCATATTAGCATGTTTGTGAGCCACATCAATTCATTTCAAGGATTTATAAGGCTTACAATCCTCATAAACAATAAGGTACAGTCATAGTTCACTTGGGTGTATTTGTACTGTATGGTACTTTAAGGTTAATTGACACTCATAGTGATTTATAGGCGCCTTGGTACAATTTCGGCCTGTTTTCTGCCAGTTTTCTAGTAAGGTATACTTATTCCGGATCTCATCGATCGTGAGACTTTAAGTCCTGCGGTCCCTGGTGTTTGGTTCGAGGTTCGCATCGGTTGTGAGTTAAAGTTCCGAGTCACTTAGATTCGTGACTATCATCGACCGAGATTCGTACTGTTCATCGACGACCATGTCGAATCATAAGGTACATTGAAATTCCAGTGCATAGTACTGATGGCATGCAAACTTGATCGTGCCCGTACGCTTTCAAGATCTGGAGTTGCAAACCTGTCAGGAGGCTAGTAAACATGTAGTCTCCTTGGTTAGTATAAATAGGAAGTGCTCTAACAGGCCAGTCAGTCTTGAGTTCCCTTATCAAGCTCCTGTGCCGTTTGCTTGGTCGTGTTTCGTCCACTTCTGCAAGCTTTTGTTTGAGCACAGTCACTTACTCTAAAGAGCTCTCTCGAGTGTGAGTAACAGGTAATTGCAACACCATTAGTTAGTTGTTATTGTAATAGTCTTGAGTTCCCTTATCAAGCTCCTGTGCCGTTTGCTTGGTCGTGTTTCGTCCACTTCTGCAAGCTTTTGTTTGAGCAAAGTTCACTTACTCTAAAGAGTGTGAGTTACAGGGAGTAAAATTTAACTTCAATTTCTACAAATTCTGTTTTGATGATGCCATTACAGCAAAATGAATTCAAACCATGTTCAACCTCTTCGATAGTAAACGGGGCAAGAAGGTCTTCATGCCTACCTAGGGGCTCTAGAGATTGGGGTGGGTATGCCCCGCTTGTTTGGGGGGGGGGGGGGGGGCTCGTGCGACTGATATGTATCACGTGGGCACTTTGAAAGTGTTTCTATGTATGAATTCCAAAGTGAAACACTCTTCAGAGCATCCGGTAGGCTATCATAGGCTCCCCTGTCTTCAAAGTCTTCCAAAATTTGTGAGGGTCTATCTTTTTCTGCTGCAGAATTGTCTGCAGGTGGCCACTAATGTGAGCACGTTTCTTGCTTCGAACCAAGGCATGATATTGCCGCTCGAGTCTTTTGAACTCATCTCCTTACCACCTACACAACCTACCTAGACAGCCGACCTTCCGTTTCATGGTTCTACACTCTTGATCAAAAAGGCATCGTGTGACGTTGATGGATGGCTTGTTTTGTTGTTTTCTTGACATGCCTGCATGTATAGCTGCAGCTTCCTCCATATGGTACAAAAGTTGTATGCTAGGTTTGAGGTCACCTGCCTCGATGGCTTCTTAGCATGATTCTTTGATATGCTCACAAACTTCATGAATTGGTTGTGCATACTGCGATTGACATGAAGGTCGCCATGGCACACCCAATTAAATGGCCAATTAATTGGGTGTAAAGGGGTACTATCGAGCAGGGAAGGTTCTCGTTGAGCTAAAGGAAGACAAATGTTTGTACAAAGTGGAAATTGGTCCAAATCTAACCTCCATCCGACATGGTAATCCACTGACATCGATTCTACAAAAGGAAGGAGGGAGGAGGAGACGATACCATGATCAGGTCTTGTAGGCATGGATCGGGTGGTGGCATGAAATGTTGCTTTTGCACCTGCAGGTACATCCCCCGGTACGCGACCCGTACATAAGAAACCCCCATATTCGTGACTGCTCGGAGGAGCTGTCTTCCTCGAAAATTGGTTTCTCCATCCGTGCCAGGAGTCATGCATGCATGGGGGGCAAGGGCCCTATCCTAGCATTGAAGTCCCCACCAAAGAACGTGAGACCCTCAGTCATACCCTGCCTAAACGTGGTCTGAAGATATGTGGATCTTGTACTCAGATCCATCTTCTTTAATAAGGGGGAGCCAGCAGGAGGAATGTAGATGTGACCTATGATCAGCGGGGTCCCACCATTAGCAAACTGGAGCTTGGCTCAAAATGAATTCTTTGCAGATGCAAAGGGCAGGACATGGTAATCCTCACGATGTCGAATAGCTAGGAGTAGGCCCTCCCCACACGTACCGTGTTCACTAGAAGGAATGAAAAACACCTTAAAACCCCTCCACGTGTTTCTGTCAATCATTGTATCTTAGTTTCCTGTAACATAATAATACCAAAGGACAGCAGGTACTCAACAAAGCCTGTAGATGCCAGTCTACTTGTCCTTAGCCCATTTATCTTCCAACCTATACATCTTGGCCTCAGGGGGCATCGTATTTCCTAGTGTTGGTGGGTGGGCGGAGGCCCGTGGCTAGCTGCACTTTGTGGGGGGTGCTCAGGGGAGTGAGGATGGTAACCCCTTCCTCGGTGGCCGCTGACCCTGTACTTGTTGACAGGAGGGAGAGGCACTCTCTTTCCCTTTTGCCCTGCCCGGACCATCCGGGGTGAGCTACGTAGGCGAGTGTCCATGCCAGCTGGCATCCAGTCCATCGCGTCTTCAGCGGCGCTGCGCTTGTGCAAGGCGGCAGAATCGTGGGGGGCTTGTCCAGCATTAGCCGCAGTCGACTTTACCCCCGGCGGTAGTCGGTGTCGAGCGTCGGGGCCATCCACGGCAGGGGCAGCAGCCCGGGAGGCCCTGAGACACTTTGCTTGTTGCAGGCGCGCGACGGGCGCTCCCATCAGTTGGCTTCGTGGCTTGATCAGCTGGTGCAGGTGTGAGGCGTGTGGCCTTAGCGGCTTGCCCATTTCGGGCAACGGCTGCGTAGGTGGGACCAGCTGAGGGTTGCACGGGGTGGACTTCAATTTCTGAGAATGGGTTGCGGGGAGGGTGCGAGGGGGCTGGTCCTCTTGTGTTGCCAGCCCCTTGCCAGGAGGTGCGGCCTGTGGCATTCGGAGGGTGGGTTTGCCCTTGGGGTGCTGGGGCAGGTGGGGTCGTCCTTGCCACCCATCTCTGCACCTTGCCATCTGCACTTCGCACAAAGATGTCCGCCCCTCTCCAAAAGGCTGTGTAGCCTTTGGAGATTAGTTGCTGCATCTCTGGGATGCGCCTCTTGCGCTCCTTTTGCTGCTCAGTTGTCAGATCCTCCGCATACTGATAGAGCGCCCGCGCAAACGCCTTGAAAACTTGAAAGCAGCCAACTTGGCCGCCATTTAGTTGAACTTTACGAGTACTGGACATGGCCGCGCAGCATTGGCTAGTTTGCGGCCAAGCCTAAAAACTTCCGTTATGGTTGATCACCTATGGCAGATCTGGTCCATCTGCGAACAGCCGCCGGACCTCGCCTTCCACGGTAAATTCTGGAACTCCATAGAGCACCATATTAGTGCCCTGC